>JAOPHQ010006323.1:0-17500 GCA_030340625.1 Merluccius polli | reverse complement strand
GTCCTGTCAGGACAAACAAAAGAAACAAAGAAAATTAATAACCATCACTCCACGCAGTCGGATTAAAGCGGTGGTTCGAGTTGCACCTGTTGGATATTATTCTTAATCGGAAATAAAGGAAATGGAAAGCATGCGGAGAGTGGGTGGGGTGATGGGGGCGGGACGGTATGACTGAGAGAAAGACTGAAGTCCGTCAGTGGGACAGTTTAAGAAATCATGATAATGGGCAGGGCACACGGAAATGAATTACGCCGGATTGTTTACGAGAACAGCGATGCGGGATCTAATCCTCTCCATCTAGGGCTGGGCAATATGGAAAAATGTATTGTATTATCACGGGAATTATGGGGAAACACGGTGATATACTACATGTACTTCATTACAGCGAAGCACATGGAACTCATGTTGTGTAGATATATTTTTCATATATCATTTTTTTATATATATTATTTTAAAAAATGTGCTACTATTCTTACTACTGTCCCGCACTTCTGCCGCAACACCCAAATTGCCAGATGGGATTAGATCCAAGCTATCATAATTTACCTGAAATAAGTAATACAAGTAATTATCTGCGTATTTTGATTATTTTTACAGGGTCATCATTAATGTCATCTACAAAACGCGGGGGAGTCGGCTTAAAATCGACAACTTGAATTGATGACTGTACAATAGCACTCAGAGGCTGTAAATGATAGCGTTGAACCGCTGCCCAGCCCTACTCGCATCATTGGTTGTTGGCACGGAGCATGCGGCGCTCATCAGCATCCAGCTCATCAAGTTAATAAGTTTGCTTTTATCCGATGGCTTTAGGAGATACATTTGCGAGCTCTTTCTCGCTGAGGTTTTTGAGGTGTGTGTGTGTGTGTGTGTGTGTGTGTTGCTTTAATTGTTTGGATGTCTGCTTTAAGTACCAAAGTAAAAGCTGGTCACTCTTGAGAATAATTGATTGATGATTCTGTATTTTATGCACACACATTGTTTTGAGTGCACTAATGTTCTGCAAGAACGCACAACGCGCAGTATAGGTGTTGTAAATGATTGTGTGTGTGTGTGTGTGTGTGCGCGCAGGGCGCGGGCTTAAAAAGGATGCTGGCTACTCATCCTCACTCCTTTATTACCTGCCTACGGTGTGTAGTACACACACACACACACACACACACACACACACACACACACACACACACACACACACACACACACATACATAACTACCTTGTGCTATGTAACAGGTGTTACTTTCCCTTGTAAAGGGCAGAGAACACACACACACACAATGGCCGTCTTCATGCAATATTAAGTGATGAATGTGGATTGGAGGAGCAGGGCTGTGGAGACATAGATCGGCCAAAGGAGGAAAAGGGAGAATGACGAAGTCAAACTCATCAAGGAAGTAAGGAAAGGTAACTAGACTGGAGAAGATTAATGGCAGAGACAAAAACACAATAAGGAGGTAATCAGCGTTAAACAAAGAGGAAAGTGAAGAGAAGATGGTGATCATCAACGGGAGACCAATCGGGTGACGAGAAGAGAACGATCCAGAAGGCGGGAGAGGTTAATGGAGGCGAGCGCGAGGAGAAGAGGGCAGAGAAGAGAGGATTATGGGAGGTGCGTTGGCATTGCGACGGCTCCTCTGTTAATGAGAGACGACTCCACTGTCTCCCCGATTCTGTTGAGACGCGGTGCGACATGGAGGGGGACGAGAGGGAGGGAGGAGGAGGAGGAGGAGGAGGAGGAGAGAAATGAAAGTAGAAGGCAAATGCACGTGAATGGCGAAAAAGGGGAAACGAGAGTTGCCCCCGGAGAAAGAGAAACCAGAGTGTGTTTGACGAAGCGAGGAGCAGCGGGGGACAGTGTGGCGGAGGGGAGGGGCTGAAAGGGAGAGAGAGTGAGAGAGGAGGTGTTGTGCTCTCTAGTCTAGCCTCCGTTTCACCTCGCGCCGTGTCCACTTTGCAACCTGTTGTTGCTAGGCACGACGGGCGCCGACGGTGGCCGCGGCGCCATGGCAACGACAACAGTGGCGCGGCCTATCGCGGACGAGGTAAACAAGGGGGAGGGGCCGCGCGACGCGTCCTGTCACGTCCGCCTCGATTAAAAAAAAACAACGCGCAAAGTCATTTTCGTATATACCCCGTCATGACATCGCGCCATCGGTGACAAGTGGTGTGTGTTAAGGTCGAGGCCTAATGGATTTCAGAGGGTGCGCGTGTGTGTGTGTGTGTGCGCGCGCGTGTGTGTGTCTAGACACGGGAGACATCAGAGCAGGTGTGGCCACGGTTGTGGCCATGGCAACCGAAAGCCCATCGGGGAATGCAGGGCAGGCAAGAGAGACGGAAAGGAGAGAGAGGGAGTTCACTTTGAACTGTGGTAGTGTTCACTTTGAGTAATCGAAGACGGGGTGAATGGGCAGACGGCAAACGGAAATCTTTGGAAGTGTGTTTGCATGCGCGCGCACACACACACACACACACACACGCACTACATGTTAACGATGTATCTGAATGCCATTCTGAATGTGTGAGGGGTCTACTTGAGGAGAGGTAGGGAGGGAGTGATAGAGGATCTGACTGAGCAGGCTGTGTGTGTAAGTGTGTACGTGTGTGTGTGTGTACGTGTGTGTGTGTACGTGTGTGTGAGATATATATATATGCCTATATCGAGGTCAGTGAGTTGTACGCAATGAGAAAGCATATTTGCTGAGTCTGACACACATAGCAAACATACTGTAGGAAACGCATAGCCAAGATACTGGTGACATGCCGGTACACTCACCCCCCGCCCCCCCCCTCCCCTCACACACACACACACACACACACACACACATACACATACACACACACACACACACACACACACCCTATTCCTTGCGTATATATTCCTAGTCAAATGTGCTGACTCAGCAATATAACAATCAATAACTGCGTGTAGATATGCTGTTTTTGCATAGCTCCTGGCTGAAAACGTTTTTATTGTTTCATAAAAATATCACTTGCCAAAACATTTTGCAGCTTTTTTTCACTCGCATGCCTACATGGAGGCTGGTCCCGTGACCCCAGACTATCGGAGATCTCGCCGTCTATCCATCGTCTGGGTATTACGAAATGCAAGTTAGTTGCTAGAGTGGCGGCCGAGCCATCCCATCATGCACGTGTTGCCGGTACGACGGTGTTTGCAAGCCCCGCCCTAAAGCCTTTCGATCGGTTTTTAAACGCTCTCATTGTTTCCGCACAGTTTTAGCAACGAAACCTGGAAGATCGTCCTCAGTCTTCGGTTGAGCGGCCTACAATCGCTCTGCTAAAAATAACATTTTGAGTTCTGGTTGGCCTTCCCCGACTGGCGTAAACATGTCAACCATATGCCTTGATATGAATGAAAGAATTAGGTTCTGCACTTATCCACACAGTGATACTAATTTGAACCAATTTGTTAAGTGAGCAAATTTCGTTAGACAAGTTGCAAGCCAGTCGAAACGGTAGTACAGACGTACATTTTTGGTCAAATATGTAGAAACTGATCACTTTGTTTGATTCCAAATGATCAATTACTCTGAGGATGGTTTTCTCAAAAAAACGTATTTGTCCAGTTTGAATGACATTTGAGAAATTAGGTTTTTTTTCCCCCCCCACACTGAGCTACTAACACAGCAAAGCTGTTGCTGTACATGTAACCTACATGTAGGCTACAGCATGTTGTGGGTTGCTTCACACGCACGGAGGAGTCAACAGTTTGCTTATGTAACGCGGCTGCCCACGTTCGGTCGCTCCCCCGGCCCACGTGCTCCTTAATGTCAGCGCTGCCGTCGATGTGTTCGATCGCCACGGAGAGGCTGCTGCATCCAGCTGGGAAGGGAGCCCATACAGCCCAACGCAACTTTCCTGAAAATATGACTTCAAGCATGATTATTTGTATGATTATTTTCTGCAATTCCCAAAGGATTGGGAAATATGGAGTATGGGAGAAGTTGCAAAATGATGATTAATGGATGAATTTTCTTCACAAAACCAAAATAAATGCTCGTAATATGCAAAACGAACACGGTAGCCCTCTACAGTTACGCTTATTTGAACCGTGCGACTCAGCGACGTGCCAATGGGCTGCGGTCCCTGATCTGGAAATCGCCGCCAGGCAGCGCGGCGTTCTGGGAAGACCGGCCCCATTGCCAGTTTCCATTACATTCTTCTGCCATTCCCACGGAGATGAATGGCCGCCTAATAGTCACCCTGCTCTCCCTGGCGATGGATAACATTTGGCCAGGTTTTTGCCGCTGCACTGGATGCCATAGTGTGCGGCGGCGGCGGCCTTCTTCCGCCGGAGCAGGTGGGAGCCCGCAGCGCGGCGTGCTGTAACCCAAGCGGCCCCCCAGAATTAGAAAGGCTTCACGGGATCCGCCGGGGGGGGGAACCGTCCCAACACACACCCCATGCCTGTGGCCGGCTGCTTATGTGCGGGACGTGACCATGTTTGTGTGTGTGTGTGTGTGTGTGTGTGTGTGGGGGTTATAGTAGCGAGTGAGTGAGT
This sequence comes from Merluccius polli, assembly GCA_030340625.1. Classification (NCBI taxonomy): domain Eukaryota; kingdom Metazoa; phylum Chordata; class Actinopteri; order Gadiformes; family Merlucciidae; genus Merluccius; species Merluccius polli. The sequence continues at coordinate 12,982 of JAOPHQ010006323.1, read as the reverse complement.
GATGTAACCGAATACGGCGCGGTCGTAGCGCGTCGTCGTCGTCGTCGCGGTGCGCCTACCTCGTCGGTCCTACCGGTGCAAACTGCGGACGGGGGAGGGAGGGAATTGAAGGTGGAAAAAATGTAAGGGGTCGGAGGAAGAGACTCCATCTTGCCGGATAACCTTCTGCGAGTCAGACGAGGGGGAAAAGATGCAGAGCGGCGGGTTTCTTCCCACTTTATTGGATTCCTCTGTATTTGACGCTTGACTCTCGGGAATACCACCCCCCCCACCCCACCCCCACCCTCCTACCCACAGGCAATCATATAATGTCATTAAGATGATGATATTCATCGTGGGTGAGCGGTCAGAATGGTGCGGCCGACATTTTTATTAGTTTTTTTTTTGTGCTGAGGCAACCGGTCCGCGGCGCAAAATGTTTGCCGTTGGCTGCTGTTCACGTCCCCCGCGGGACCAGGAAGACACCCTGCGCTCCGGTCCTTCCACTGCAGCCTGTTTAACACACACCTAGTGTGTGGGGGTGTGTGTGTGTGTGTGTGTGTGTGTGTGTGTTGTGTGCGTGTGTGCATGTGCGTGTATGTGTCAAAGTGTGTGTGTCAAAGCTGTATGTGTCTGTCCTTGTGTGTGTCCGTATGTCGGCCCATCCTCTGTGTGTGTGTGTGTGTGTGTGTTTGTGTGTGTGTGCATGTGCGTGTATGTGTCAAAGTGTGTGTGTCTGTCAGTCTGTCCTTGTGTGTGTCTGTATGTCGGTCCATCCATGTGTGTGTGTGTGTGTGTGTGTGTGTATGTGTGTGTGTATGTGTCAAAGTGTGTGTGTCAAAGTGTGTGTCTGTCAGTCTGTCCTTGTGTGTGTCCGTCTGTCGGCCCATCTGTGTGCGTGTATATGTCAAAGTGTGTGTGTCAAAGTGTGTGTCTGTCAGTCTGTCCTTGTGTGTGTCCGTCGGTCGGCCCATCCTTGTGTGTGTGTGTGTGTGTGTGTGTGTGTGTGTGTGAGTGTGTGTGCATGTGCGTGTATGTGTCAAAGTGTGTGTGTCAAAGTGTGTGTCTGTCAGTCTGTCCTTGTGTGTGTCCTTCGGTCAGCCCATCCTTGTGTGTGTGTGTGTGTGTGTGTGTGAGTGCATGTGCATGTGCGTGTATGTGTCAAAGTGTGTGTCTGTCCTTGTGTGTGTCCGTCTGTCGGCCCATCCTTGTGTGTGTGTGTGTGTGTGAGTGCGTGTGCGTGTATGTGTCAAAGTGTGTGTGTCTGTCAGTGTGTCCTTGTGTGTGTCCGTATGTCGGCCCATCCTTGTGTGTGTGTGTGTGTGCATGTGCGTGTATGTGTCAAAGTGTGTGTGTCAAAGTGCGTGTCTGTCAGTCTGTCCTTGTGTGTGTCCGTCTGTCGGCCCATCCTTGTGTGTGTGTGTGTGAGTGCATGTGCATGTGCGTGTATGTGTCAAAGTGTGTGTGTCAAAGTGTGTGTCTGTCAGTCTGTCCTTGTGTGTGTCCTTCGGTCAGCCCATCCTTGTGTGTGTGTGTGTGTGTGAGTGTGTGTGCATGTGTGTGTATGTGTCAAAGTGTGTGTCTGTCCTTGTGGGTGTCCGTCTGTCGGCCCATCCTTGTGTGTGTGTGTGTGTGTGTGTGCGTGTGTGCATGTGCGTGTATGTGTCAAAGTGTGTGTGTCTGTCAGTTTGTCCTTGTGTGTGTCCGTCTGTCGGCCCATCCTTGTGTGTGTGTGTGTGTGTCTTTCTGTGAGTGTGAGTGTGAGTGTGTGTGTGTGTGTGTGTGTGTGAGACCTGTCTGTGATCTGTGTCCGTGTGATGGTGACTCTAGTTGTCAGTGCAAAAGGGACGCGACGGAGGATGAGGGAAAGCAACGGAGACAAACGGCGTCCGCAAACCCCAGACGTCGACCGGGGAAATAAGAGGGACCGGCTCCAGCTTTTCCCTCCCTTCCGTACATGGCAGCGTTTGTCTTGCTCAGCAGTTGACTCGGACCCAGGACTGCAGCTCTTTTCTGCTGAACGGATGCTGAACCCGCCGGCAGCACTTACACCGCGGCAAGAAAATGAAGAGCCCTCATCGAAGGAGCCTTCAGTACATCAGTTCGTTAAAACCACTTGGCTTTTGAAGGAGGGATTTGTAGACCCGCCGTGGCGGAACGCAGTCTGTAGATTCATATTAGCTACGGGTGAAATAACTTGTTTTTTAATAGTATGCATCTCGGGGGTGTGGGGAATTAAAGTGCTGGTGTCATGGTATTTCATATTTAACCAACAACTAGACGCAGGACTGGAGTAGCGTAAGTGAGAGTTGCAATTGAAAAAAAGAAAACGTGTGAGACGCATTCAGCTTGAAGGACTGCAGCATTTCAACGTCTATTCCTTTGTGGGGGGGGGGGGGGGGGGGGCCGCTATAGATTTTAAAATGAAGAGTAAAATCATATACACTATACACTACACAATACAGTATATAGTGCTGAGGAAGCAACTTCCTTTTACAAACATTTAAAAAAGTGCTTTATCACACATTTATACACGTGTGCGCACGTGCACAGCCACACACACACACACAGACGCGCACACACACACACACGCACACGCACTGGCTTGTGTGAATTAGTGTAATGGTTAAGAAAGTGACTGACTAAGCACTAAGCAGAGGTGGTCTGAGAAGTAGCCTTGGTAGGCAGAAACCGAGATTACTATAGATCACTGTCCTGTAACTGCACCCCAAACACCCCCGCCCTCACACCCCTCCGGGAAAGACCCCCGGACCCCCGAGTCGTAAAGCTGTCAGTCCCTCCGCTCACTTCATTAGTGTAAGAGGGCCACGGAAACATTGCTAATTATTCCTTAAAGTAGTAGTATTTCTGAAAGTATCATTTTTTTTTTAAAATCACAGCTTAAACAGCAGTAGACCTATTTTCTGGATCCGCCCCCAACCGTGCCAAAAAAACCGACCCGCGGGAGAAAAGATATGAGCCGCCGTCCGCGCAAAGATAAAAAAAGACGCACGACGAAATGCCCGCGAAGTGACAGTGAAGTGACAGCGACGTCCTGCGGTTCTGCGAAACTGAGGTCCGCAGAACCAAAGTCCAAACCGAGCTTTGCCAGATAGAAGCGCTTCGGTGGAAAGAGAGAGTCATGATAGCACCAACTGTGAAATATAACTGCGTTCTTGCTGTATATATTAATATATTAACTATACCAACTCTATTAAATGTCTCTCAAACAAATGTCTCTCAGTTTATATAGGCCTATAACTGAATTCAATAACTGTGCGTGGTCACTATTGAGGGCGTTGATGCGACTCCTTTCCCCGCACGCGCTGCCAACATCAGCTGCAGCGGTCCGATCCTGCAGATCCGCTCTCTACGGCGTCCGCAGGATCGAACCTCCTGCAGGGTGTCCGGCGTGACGCAGCGTAACTCGCATCAGATTTTAAGACGACGGTGCCGGCCTACAAGGCTGTCAATGGTACTGCCCCCCCCCCCTCTACCTCCAAGCGATGGTCAGACCCCATGCTCAAGCCGGAGCGCCCCGTTATACTCCCTCACCGCTAAGAGGTCGCAAAGGTCGCTCGGCCGAGTCACAACTCTTCTCTGTTTTTCCGCCAGCCTCCCGCAAGAGACTCAAGACTCGTTTGGTCGTGGTTCACCCGGACTCTGCGCAGCATCCTTCCTCTTATGCACTCATAAAACCTCTCTGGCACTTACTGTATGTTTGTACGTCCCGGCAATTAAATAGCGCTTGGCGTCTCGCCCTTAGCTGTCCACGCATGCATGCCAGAAAGCGTGGCTAAACCTGGCATCGCCGGTGCACCTAGAAACGTATTCTGTTGAAATCCTTGCTGTACCCGACCCGTGATATACTGTATTGCTGTTTTTGCTTTCTACTGACAAATGTGCTTGACAAATTGCACATCGCTTTGGACGACTCGCAATTTGTCGGTCTTGCAATTTGCACATTTGAAAAGCGACCTTGCCAAATGCCCTAAACGTAAGTGTAAACGCGTTCTAAGTGCAGCTTAACTCGTTGTTATTTGTTCGTTCCTATAATTATATAATTAAAAATGTTACCGTCATTGTTGCCATTATCATTATTATAGCCTACCTTAACTCCGACCTGAGGTTGTAGTACGACAGTCAAAGTAGACCTTTCCTTTTGTAACCTCTCAAACGAAAAAAAAAAAACACTACAGCCGTTCTGTGTGTGGCATAATCTACATAATATCTACCATACTTGGTCGGCCTTATAGGCTGCATCACCTGACTTACAGCTCTGGTGGTAACTGATATGTGACTTGATAAATACATCCATTTTCCAAACGCAAGACCGCAGCTTGAGATTAAACTAATGTCTCTCAGTCTAATGTCTAAGTTAGCCGTGTATCCCCCCCCCCCCCCCTTCTCTCTCTCCCGATCTCTCACTCGCTCTTTCTCTCGCTCACTCCTCTCCCCTATTCCTCTCTCTCTCTCTGTCTCTCTCTCTGTCTCTCTCTGTCTCTCTCTCTCTCTCTCTCTCTCTCTCTCTCTTTCTCTCTCTCTCTCTCTCTCCCTTTCGCCCCCTCTCAGCCCCTCACCTTCTTACGCTAAAGCCGGTCGCCGCATGTCAGTTCTAGAGGAACGCGCGACTTTAACTCTGAGAGACTGGCAGACAGGACAGGCAGACAGACAGGCAGACGGACAGGCAGACGGACACAGAGGAACCTAAAGGAACACAGATGGACAGAGAGTCCCCGGCTGGGAAGGAAGTTTCTGGCCGGTGGCCTATTCAAGATGCCCAGACTGCCCCGCACACACGCTGGGACGCACGTCATCGACCTCGGTGCGAAAGTGTGTGTGTGCAGGTGAAGTGGGGTCTGTGTGTGTGTGTGTGTGTGTGTGTGTGTGTGCCAATGACTGCTCCGATGCTAAATAACTAGGAAATACGCGGGCTCGTCTGAGTTTGCGTTGGAGACGTTGGATAAATGCGCTCCATAGACACTTAGGGATATTTATCTTTATCTTCGTAGTCTCACAGTGAATCTAGTAAAACCTTAACAACAGCGCTCTCTTTCAATGAGCGTCTCTCACACAAACCCGTAAACCGCTGACACGGCGGGCCCGGCTGCCACTTAAGCTGAGCTATTTCACTGTTTTTTTCCCTCCTTACTGTAGATGGCTGCTCTGATGCGTCAGGTAAAACCGTTTCTGCGCCATTAATTCTTAATTTTTTCCAAAATGTAAGGAATTTTAAATCGGCCCCCCCAAAAAAATGCAACTTTGTGATAACTAAGACGCTGGTTGTATTTCACCGTACCACATCTGAAATATGCAAACTTCACATTTCTAGGTTTGCTACCGAGGCAATAACAAGTCAATTTATTAAAAAACAACAACAACATAGATGTAGGTAGGCCTACTGCACACACTGCACACACTACACACACACACACACACTGTGATGTGAATTATGGCCTCATGCCAAGTTCATAATACCATTCCTCTCCTCCCCTGCGTCTCTACTACTCGGCTCTAACTCCTCTCACCCCCCCCTCACTCTTTTCTCATCCTCCTTTTACTCACGATCCGTCGTTTCATCTTTCTTTCATTTCGCCGCGTCCATCTCTCCTCCCTCTCTTCTCTCTCCAATTGCCCACCAGCCACTTGTGTGTTGCCATGACATTCTGCCAAGGTGTGATGACCGGGGTCATTTGAATGTCCCTCTACTGAGCATGCCTGGGCATGAAGGTCGGCGTGTCGTCGGGTCCGAAAGTTGTTTTTTTGTGTGCGATTTATACACTTATGCGATAAGACATATTCCTTTCGTTAGTGCATACGGTCAACTATTATAATTGCGCAGATTATTTTTCCTTGAATTATTTGTTCATCTTTATTGCTTACAGTAACATTTATTTTCCGATGTTTCCAGTACCTACGGATATTGCATTTTAAACTAGAGAGTGTGTGTTACCAGTGGGAAATAAATCCATTCTGGGATTTCATAAGTATAACTGAACTGCCACAGCACAAAACACACAAGTCCTACTTATTGTATGGCTCATTTCCATATTGGTGTTGGAAGTGAATTCCCATTTGTGTTAAAAGATACTCTCATACTGAAACACTTGATGAACTGATGCTGTTTATTATTTAGATACCTTTGTCCTCCACATAAAAAAAAGAAGTAATATATTATAATATATATTGGGTTTTTTTAAAAAACCCAATATCCCTCCGACCGCTCCTCTGCCATGTGCTGTACTCGGTCTCCCCATCGCAGTGCTGGGATCTGGATGGGAGAAGTGAAGTGTGCGTGATATGATGTGATGATATTAGGGCCGCGGCGGCGCGCGGTGGATACTGCGCTCGCCGGTCTATTTGTGGATCGTGTGTTCGGTTGCCTTGGAGATGGCTGGCGGCGCTCCAGCAGGAGACCGAAGTTGACCTTACGTAGACATTAAGAGGCAGGCAGACAGACCGGGGGTAACTGGCAGACTGCGCGGCGTTCCCGGAGCGAACTGTGCAGGCGCGCCTGCCACACCGCCGCAATGAATGAAAGCCTCTCATGGACGGCGTTCACAACGGCCTGTGGACAACCAGCAGCGCGGGGCCGGAGATGCGGTGTTGAGGCGTTTGCTCGATACCCGAGTCACGCCACGTTACTGGAGGTTGTCGTCGTGTCCTCTTCGCAAATAGCGGTAGAGATAGCAGACCCCACATGAATCACACGCTTGGCACGAAGATTACATAGCCTTTAGCGTGGGCTTAGCGTCCATGGAGCATGGCGGCAGCGTGCCAACGGTTGGCATCGATGAGTTGAGATTGATCCCTACGGTTTTGGGGCTATTTGAATCAAGCAGGGCTTTTAGGTCCAGTGTCATCACACACACACACACACACGCGCGCGCACAATGTTAACCTACATGCGACTGTTAAGTTCTGCGCTTTGTCCATTAAAACGGACACACTGCTGTTGTTTTAATTGGGGATAACACAGGTCATTAGTAATGGCATTGATCTGGGCTCCCAACATTTCACTCTCTCTGTCTCTCTCTGTCTCTCTGTCTATCTGTCTCTCTGGCTCTCTGTCTATCTGTCTATCTGTCTATCTGTCTCTCTGGCTATCTGTCTCTCTGTCTATCTGTCTATCTGTCTCTCTGGCTATCTGTCTCTCTGTCTCTCTGTCTATCTGTCTCTCTGTCTATCTGTCTATCTGGCTCTCTGGCTCTCCGGCTCTCTCCTCTTTTTTAGTACTGAAGCTACTTTTCTGTCTTCACATCAAACATTTCGGCGAGAAAGGGCGAGAGACGGTGAAAGAGACAGAGGTGCGACTCTCTCCGAGTGTCACACCTCTATTGTGACGCCGGTGTCTGTGACGTGGGTTTGAGTCCGAACGGACGCCACACATCCACTCGTGTTATTTTCATTCTGCTCAAGCTCACCGGATCCAACGCACAGGGGACAGGTAGACACACTGTCTTACAGGACTACAGTGCGCTGCTCCACTCAATGCTCTTGCACACGCACACACACACACACACACCTTTATTCCGGATGCTCTTGGCGCTTTTATGCTCACCAGATCTGCCTGAACGGCATTGACTGGTTTTAGCCGCTTGGCAAGAGCAGATCCAGAGTGCCTCTGAATTACCTCTCTGTTGTGCTTTAAGCAATATGTCACTCATAGCAGCTTTGAGTGCGTACGTTAGTACTCACACACACACACACACACACACACACCCCATGCATGTAGACACACGGACACACACCCACATACATTTGTGCACACACACAAACACTGCACACACACACACACACACACACACTACACTTGCCTGCACACACACATACACACACACAAACACATGCACCAATTCATGCTCACATCCACATACATTTGCATACTCTGCGTGGGAGTGTGGGGAATTTGATGACTGTTTGTGTACGTGCACACACACTCACACGCACACACGCATACAAGCAAAGCAACCCCAAAAACAGAAGAGTGCCCAACAACAAAAACTGCACATTATTACTTGCAATAATTTAGTTCATAAATGCGTGTGTATCAATGGAGAGCGTTGGCGTGGACAACCAGAGTGAACACGAAGGTTGGCTTTAATTAGAGCGGGGAATACAGTCAGTCTGGTGTGCTAATCCGAGCGCGCACACACACACACACACACACACACACACACACCCACGACTGAGTGCTGATGGGGGCTTATGTAACACCATTCAGCATCTATTATCATCATCACCAATAAACTTGATTAACTTCATCACTGATGTTCCTCCCACATACTTTTTTTTCTGTCAAAACAACAAAAAGTAATGAATCAAGAGGGACAAGGGGTGACGATTGGGGAGATCAGCAGGGGAGGCTGGGACACAAAGTGAGAGTTTGGCAGTCAGCTCCAGTCAGCCCAGAGAGCTGGGTCTTTACAGCGCTTTACTCATAGCCTGTTACTGCCCCCTAGTGGCAGGTAACGGTCACTGCAATGACAAAAACTATTATGTGCTTACTTATGTATGCTTGTGTGTACTGTAACTGCCTTTGTTGAACTGCTCTGCTTTGTCTGTCTTGAGTGCAGATTTTCATATAAAACTGCAGTGTATGTGAAACATTTCTGTTTCATCGTATAATTTCACAAAAGAAGCGTTTTTCGGTACCAAGGTGCTCAATAGAAATGCAATGTATTATTTATTAGAATTGGTATAAACATATAATGTTTGATCCAATGCAAACCACAATGCTGACTCTATCACTAAGTCACTAAATTATTGTAGCTTTGTAAGTCGTGCAAATATTTTTATTGAAATCCGATCCAATTGAAAACACTCAAAGCTTTGATATTACATAACAAAATGCATTATCAGACTGTATTGTTATATTTCAACATACCACTAGGGGGAGCCATATACCACCCAATTGGCATCGACGGGCCTGAAACTAATGTTGACATTGGGACGTCTCTGGGATGAGGGATACATAACAGACATCAACATCAACAGTGTTACAGCCAGTCTCTCTCTCTCTGTCTCTCTGTCTCTCTCTCTCTCTCTCTCTCTCTCTCTCGCTCCCACTCTCGCTCTCGCTCTCTCTCTCTCTCTTTCACTTCTGCTTTTTTGCCATTTCATATTGATGCCCATGGCATTGTTTTCTGAGATTAACATCTGACATTTTGTCGAGGCTGTTTTGTCATGTGCGTGACTGGTGTGTGTGCATGTGTGTGTGTGTGTGTGTGTGTGTGTGTGTGTAGTGCTGTGCATTTGGTCAATATCACAATATCACAGGGTGCCACACGGCCATACATTATTGTTTGTGGATGTGTCGGTGCATATTTTGTAAGTTTCCGTTTGCAATGGTACACTGTTTTTTTCAACACTCGCTTCACAATACTGATCTATAGGCCATAATGCTTGGGGACTAAGTAAGCAGGGCTTACTGCAGCATTTGGAGTCCATTATACACACACCGATTAACACAAGACAAAATCAGCATGAGAGGTCTCATCCGCTTAAAACAGGAGGAGCTACAGGCGCAGGATTGCAGAACGCAAGGAAAGAGGAAACGAGAGACTCCCAGGGAGAGAGCAGGTGATTTAGCAGGAGGACGGCGCTAACGGCGGTGCTAACGATGGTGTGTTTGAAGTTTGAATCTCCTCGGGCTCAGTACTGCAGTACTAGTCTGAGACCTAGTAACCCAGTTGAATCAGCAACAGTGTGTGTGTGTGTGTGTGCGTGTGTGTGTGTGTGTGTGTGCGTGTGTGTGTGTGTGTGTGCGCATGTGTGTGTGTGTGGGTTTGTGTGTCTGCGCATGCGTGTGTGTGTGTGTGTGTGTGTGTCTGCGCCGGTCTGCAGCACTCCAGGGAGGGTGCTGCTGCTGCTGCCTTCAGCACAAGGATACCGACCCAGCACCTCGTCCCTGGAGGTATAAGAGCCGGCCCCGTATCTCCGGGCCCCATCTCACTTCCACATCCGTCGCTCTTCCCGCGCAGGCGGGGTCGGCGTGATCCGACTCAATGCCCGGGAAGCATAATAAGCACCCCCCCGTGGTTTAACAATAGGATCAGGACGGCAGGAGTTGAGGTAGATGAACCATGTGGAGTGTTTATAAGCTCCCCCCCCTGTCACAGACGGAGATAATGAGGGGTTTATTTTGTTTCTAATCCGGTCTCGACTTGCTCTTTCTCGCTCTCTCTTTCTTTCTTTTTTTTATCCTCATCACTTAATTCTTCCCTGATTGGTTTGGTTTGGCCCCTCGTTTGCGTCTGCTCTGAGGTGAACTGGAATTAGCTTTGCCAAAGAGGGTCAACGGTAAATACTTTGACCATTACTTCAGTTTTGCTCTGAGCGCTTTTGTACCACTACCGTGGGTGGTACTCGGTGTCAAGCTATTACTCAGGCAATTGACAATCTGTGATGAGTAATAAAAGAAAGAGGGCATTTAAAAAGGCTCGACCCTATTGTCACTACGAATTTAAATGACAAATGTATACTTTGAATCGTTGGATGATAATTAACCAGGCAGGGTTGAAAGTTAGTTTCTAGTTAAAGTGAAGGGAGAGCAGTGACCGGCGACAGCAGCAGACAGTAAACGGACAGGCCAACACAGACAGAGAGACGGACCCTCAGACGGATGCTATCCTTCCTCTGGTTCAACTCTTCCTTGCCACAGGACCCTGATGTTCAGACTTCTGCTGTTCAATTGGCCAATTACTGCTTTCTCCCTAACATCAGGGCTTCGTCCAATCACAACCCGCCGTGGCGGTCACGTGGTCACGTGAGTCTGCTGACGCGCGCTCACACAGACGCACGCGTCAGCGAAAATCACATTAATAAATTATCCAGCTTCTCCCCGCGGCCGTGGACCGCATTGGCCGATTGGTTGGTTGAGATGCATTCACCTTCGCTTCATTCAAGAACACATGTGTTGTGGTGGAAAAGCCTTTTCTAATTGGTTTCATTGTAATATTGTTAAAATAAAAAGTACAGAAATCAGTTCAAATACACACTAGACCCTGCCAAAGCCAAACAATAAAAGTGCACCGAAAAAAAATCATTGTGTAAATGTTTTCAGTTATGAATAATTCATCTGTTTCTAAATTATTAATTAATTAATGCACAGCAGCACGATACACAACTATCGCCTAATGATCGTTAGATTTGAGACTATTCACTTCTGCATTAATTTCTGCATTCTGTTTCATCAACGGCAGCATCTACTCTGGCTCATGTATCTTGTATATATCTTGTTTGATTTGAATTGTAATGACACTCATACACATGAATATATTATTTGTGTGTGTGTGTGTGTGTGTGAGTGTGTTCATTGTCTGGTTCGGGAGATAGACTGAAAGGGTGACTGGGTTTGAGGGCTGGCGGGAGCTGGGGGGTGATTAGAGATATACAGTAGTAAAAAAACATGAGTGATGGGATGGCGGGGGGTGTGTGTGTGTGCGTGTGCGGGGCGGGGGGGGGGGGGGTTCCTGGGTAAGAAGAGCGCATGGAAACAAAAGGCAAGGGACTGGGGGAAGGTAATAGAAATAAGCATCTCCGATAGAGGAGAACAGATAGGAGAGAGAAATGTATCGTAATAATTAGGAGCAGCATGGTGGCTGCTCACTTCTAAAAACAGTAGAGGTGTGTGTGTGTGTGTGTGTGTGTGTGTGTGTGTGTGTGTGTGTGTGTGTGTGTGTGTGTGTGTGTGTGTGTGTGTGTGTGTGTGTGTGTGTGTGTGTGTGTGTGGGAGAGGCACCACTTTCTCTCCAGCTGTCTCTCAGCCATTATCAGCTGGTAACAGAGGAGAGGGTTCCGTGAATCTCTGGTTCAACCATCCTTTCTGCCATCCCAGCTGCTCTCTCTCTCTCTCTCTCTCTCTCTCTCTCTCTCTCTCTCTCTCTCTCTCTCTCTCTCTCTCTCTCTCTCTCTCTCTCTCTCTCTCTCTCTCTCTCTCTCTCAGTAGCTTGTTTTCTCCCCTTACCTCCCCCCCCCCCTCTTTCTACTCTCCTCTCCCTTCCTCCACCCCCCTTTCCCCCTCATCTCCCCATCTCCCCATCTCTCTCTCTCTCTCTCTCTCTCTCTCTCTCTCTCTCTCTCTCTCTCTCTCTCTCTCTCTCTCTCCCCTCTCTCCAGTCTCCCCGCCTCCTCTCCGGCTGTCATTTGGCTCCTGTGTTTCCGTGTGTATTTCAGTGTGTTGCGCGTGCCCGCGTGTGTGTGTGTGTGTCTAGAGAGGGGATGGCTCAGTGCTCAGGTGTAGCCGTGGGGCGGGAGGAACCGGTCATGCAGGCATCCGCAGACCATTTACCCAGAGGACAGAGCACTCTGCTGGACTAAGGTGCCGGCGGTGTGGACACCCCCCTCACTGGAGCCACATTTTCAACCCTATATACCCCCTCATCATCTCGTTCTCCAGCTGTTTTTTCTTTCACTGGAACCATCAGGAAGGGGGGAGTCTTTTTAATTGACCGACTTTTTCGCCTAGGGTTTTCTTTTTCTCGACGAACGGCCAAAACGACATATATATCCTTATATTTTGTTATATCTCCCGCGCTTCTGTTTTTTTGCACTTGAGACGAGAAAAACGTTGATTTTTTTTTTTCCGCCCGGCGTCTCTGAGTGGGGGGGCCATCGCTCTGTCATCCCTGCTGTCGTCGTGAGAACAAAATAAAAGAACGAGAACATAAAAAAACCACAAATCTGCACAGTTTTTTTTTTCTTCTCCCCTCTCTCACATCTCTCATCAACACAAACAAGGAGCCGGTCCAGGACCAGGGGAGAGAGAGAGAGACAGACGCAGAGAGAGAGAGAGAGAGAGAGAGAGAGAGAGACAGAAATAGAGAGACCAAGGCGAAACCATCACCGGTGGGAATTCCACCACTCCTGACCAGGTGGGGAGAGCAGAGCGGCGGTGGGGTGTGTGGGGGGGGGGGGCGGTTAATAGGAGACTCTCCTCTACTGTGTTTCCGGCGCTCGGTCCCACCTGAGAGGATTAATTGGCCGGAGGTGAGATGGCGCA
>JAOPHQ010006322.1:62500-121636 GCA_030340625.1 Merluccius polli | reverse complement strand
GAGATAGTGGTAGAGGTGGAGATAGTGGTAGAGGTGGAGGTAGCGGTAGAGGTGGAGGTAGAGATAGTGGTAGAGGTGGAGATAGTGGTAGAGGTGGAGGTAGCGGTAGTGGTTTGGTGGTGGTAGAGGTGGAGGTAGCGGTAGAGATGGAGGTAGCGGTAGTCGTGTGGTAGGTGGTGGTGGATTCCCGGGGGCCTCATAGGGGGAAGGGGTGAGGTTCGGGTTCTGCTGGTTCTGGCGGGGGCTGGGAATACACCCAGGCTGGAGTCTAGAGAGAGGACTGCTCCTCAACTGGGAGACATGTTAAACACAGAGGCTGACGTTTTCATGTGCCCTAAACCGTCTCTAAGACCGGACCTATTAAACAGGTCATATCCCAGGGGAAAGAAACACCCAAACAGAATTAAAAAAAACAAGTCCATGTGAAGTACCGTGACATCCTACGATGGTGTGACCCTTAAAAGAAGAGAAGAAACCGACAAAACCAGTCGAGGCTTTTATTTTATAATGTTCATTTATTGTTCCATAAAAATAGATTTTAAAAAAAGTGACGTGATGTGTCCTTCATGACTTGGTGAGATGGAACCGCCGACAGCTCCTTGTAAAGATGAAGCTCTGCTTTTCTTTTGCTTTTCTCGTCTGAAAAAGTACTTTATATGACCCCGACCCCCCACCCACCTCCAGTCTTTTATTCTTGTCCAGACAAAGCTACCCAGACAGTGTCTATAACCCCAGTGAACTTTGACCCCCAGGGTTACAACTAACATTTCAAGAAGATACAGTACATTCACTTCCTTGTTTGTCTTAGAACCTGGTTTCAGTTTGTCCTTGTGTCGTTTATTAGTATTGTTAATATGTTTTTATTTCGCAGTTTGCTGTGGTAAAAACTGCTGTTAATAGCACGGTTAAAGAAGACGTCTAAGCGCTAAGAAAGGAGTTCAAACCAACAGTTAAACCAACACAAGTTTCCCTCCAGCTCCCTTACACATGGGGACTGTTTTTTTTTAAAATATACAGTAGCAGCACACAAAGTATTTTTTTAATATTAATATAACTATTACAAGAACCATTTTTAACGTAACGAAAGGAAACGTTATAATGTAAACAGTCAACAGGATCGGATGGCATCCCAGGCCACATCTACAGCAGAAAGGTCTAGAAAGTTGGGGGGGGGGGGGGGGATTCTGCAAAGGTTCTCCAACATAAATTCCAGCCTTGTAATTGGTCGCACTGGCTCGGCTTATTAGGCGCCTGCGTGGTCCACTGCTACATCGGTGAAGTCAACAACATAGCCTGCATGTTGGGGCCCCTTTTTGTTTATTGTGGATAATATAAATATAATTGTATGCAATGTTAAATATATGCTAATAAAAAGGCGGTTAACGGAAATGACTCACAAAATGGGTCACAGCACAAATCCTACTATGACAACGTTGTAATGTTAAAATGTTTGGAAAGACAAGCTAGCTTGTTGTGTGTATATAAAAAAGAACATAATAGCCTACCAACAGAGTTCTCCCAAAGCATATGTTTGGGTTTGTCAGAAGCTGTTCAATAATCAATAACTGTGAGCTCTACCAGCTCGCTCAAAAGAACACTTGGGGTTTATTTCTTCAAGCACTGGAAGCAGAGTGATGTAAATGCTATAGTGCAGGTCAAAGAGTACAAATACTATCTTCTAGAGATCCTACGTGCCTCTGTCCATTTAAGGCACTTCCTGTCTGCCATCTTGGATCAAATATTTTCGAATCGCATCTGATCATATCAAGCCTCAATCGTCTTTGAAGGATAAAAGGAAAAGCTTGATATGTTCTGTTGTTTAGCTGGGGAGTCTCAATGAAAGTGCTAGATTGACTTTCGTAGTCTTTAAATCACGACAAAATGTAAATGTAAACCTCACACTGACGACAGTTCAAAGATTTCTTAGTCATTATATCTGTAGCACAGGTAATATTCTTAATAACAAACTGTAACAGTTATTACAAATTTAATGTACTTCTGATGAAAATCATGAAATGTAGATCTCTCAAAGTTAAACTTAGCTCTATTGACCTGTACTAGCATTGCTAATAAATGCTAGGCTACTAGCATCATCATAAATCCTAGACTACTAGCATCGCTGATAAATGCTGGGCTACTAGCATTGCTCATAAATGCTCGTCTCTAGCCTACTAGCATTTCTCATAAACGCTAGATTACTAGTATTGTTCATAAATGCCAGGCTACTAGCATTGCTTGTAAATGCTAGATGACTGCTTAGCTCATAAATGCCAGACTGCTAGCATAGCTCATACATTCTAGTCTACTAGCATTTCTCATAAATGCTAGGCTACTAGCATTGCTCATAAATGCTGGGCTTCAAAATGCACCAGAAACTATTGGAGGGCCAGCCCCAGACTGACAGGCACCCCTAAGTAAGGGGTCGGGAACACTGCTGCCAATAAGGAAACACAAAAAAACTGCCCCGAAACAATGGACACAGCATGACCACAGTACTTAAGACGTCTCCTCATCAGCCAGAGAAACGCTAAACAAAGTCTGAAAGTATTGCTCTTCTTTTTCCACGCTGGCTGGTTTTTGTGCGGTGTGACTTCACGGGTTTGCGATGATTGTGACAGTTTGTTCGTTACGATGTGTGTGTGTGTGTGTGTGTGTGTGTGTGTGTGGGGGGCGGGGGGGGGGGGACCCCAGAGTCAGCCAGGTTTGAACTGAATCTCCATACCCGCTCTACCCCCCCCCACCCTCTATACTCCCTCTCTCTCTCTGTCTCTCTCTCCATCTCTCCCTCCCTCTCTCTATGTCTCTCTCTCTCCCTCTAGAACTTATCCCGTTTTTCTTAAAGACATGCAAGCCCGCCAGTTTCACGGCCTGGCTGAGTGGTGGGCCAACGGGCCAAGTCGTTGGGGTGATTGCATCCCCCAAGCAGAGACGCCATGCTCCTTCCCTCCCCCAACCTCCAGTCCCCCCCCCCCCCCCCCCCCCCCCCCCCCCCCCCCTCCAGCTTCCTCCCCTGTTCTGTCCTGGCCTCTTGGCCCAGGACAGAGCCCACATCCTGGGAACAGGAAGCCAGAGGCTGTGCGGCAGTGGACAGCTCTTTGGGAATCACACAATGAGAGAGTTCATGAAGGAGGCTCGTCTCTCTGGCAAAGGGGTGTCGGGGGTAGTGGTTGGCTGGGGGTTGTGGGTGATTTCAGAACGAGGATGGGGATGCAGCCCGTGTCATTTTGGCAGCATTCGGCACTCCCGATGTGTTGGCGTCAATCTAAGCAGATGCCATATTGGTGATCCATTAATCTTCCCTGGCAGCCTCGTCCCATTATGCCCCGAAGGTTACTGACAGCGCAAGATTTTTTTTCTTCTATTTGTTTAGTTCATGTCTGTTTAGTACCCGGATGGGTTTTTCTTTGCAAAAATATGTACACTTTCTTTAGATAATCAGTTGTCACTCTTGTGTTTACACAAAACAAAAGTCGGAAAAATCGGACGAAAGTTTGGTTAAAAACGATTAGAACTAGAAGAACAAAAGGCTCAGGGTCGACGACCTCTCTTGGCCTCTTTTAGTGTTTCCCCACGTTTTTCTGCAGAGTCCTCAAACGGTGGTGGCCCGGCTGTGTTTGAGGGCCAGTGGGGAGTACTCCTTGATACGAACGCACAACTTGCCTCTCTGCCAGGGGTTCTGCAGCTCCAGTGGACAGAAGTCATCCTGGAGCCATTTCTCCCGGTCCTCCACCACCAGGACCAGCCCAAAGTGCTGGAGTTGCTCTGGGGCAAAGCCACCACCCTGGTCTTGGTCCACGCTGCCGCTACTGCTGCCACCTGCCAGCAGGCGGCGCGAGACCGCGTTAATCTCCTGGACAACCAGCTGAACCATCTCCTGCGCCGAGGTGCATGGGGTCACACGGAGCTGGGCCCGGGAGAGAGCACAACACCGGAGTTACCAAGCAGGGTTTGCATTCAGTCATTTAAACAGATGCTTATATCCAAATAGATTGGATATAATCTTTTACTGTGAATTCAGATACATGTCATTAAGGAGCATTGCTAATCCTATGTCGTACTGATGCTAAATTAGGTGATTGGAACAGATTGTTCAAAACAACAGCTAGATGTCATGGTTGGATATAGAAGATGTGTACTGAGAGGTGTACTGCTAGATGTTACGGTTGGATGGAGGGGGGAGCTAGGAAGATATCCTACTACATGTTAGGGTTGGATGGGGGTGGAGCTAGGAAGGTGTCCTGCTAGATGTTGGGGCTGGATGGAGCTGTGGTGGTCTCCTGCTGTGTGGGTCCTACCTTGACACTAGTGTCCTTGGGGAGTCCGGTGGGGTACTGAGGGTAGACGCGCAGCGTGGCATGCCAGCCCCTCCTGTGGTCGCCTGGCGACAGCGCCGATAGCCTCTCCGTGCCACTGTCCTCCGACAGTGTCCGGGCCGGCGGCTGTCGCGCTGAGCGATTGGTCCCACAGCATCGATCCACCGAGGAGGGGCGGGGCCAGCGGCGGTGTGGGGGCGAGCGGGTGGGGGATGTGGAGGGGGGCGTGGGGTGAGCGTTCTGGTGGGGCGCTGTCACTGGGAACTCCAGGCTGCTGGTGCGCACACAGTAGGCCTTGGCGTTTCTCAGTGATACGCAGTAGCTCGATCTGGCGGCTGGGCAGGATAAAGTCGCTGTCGAAGAGCTCCGGACCACCGCCCCTCCGCCGGCCCTCACGGCCGCCGACGCCGCAACCCCCTCCCCCAACTTCGCCGCCACACTGCCCAGACTCCGAGCCCTGCAGGACGTCAGGGGTGGAGATCCGTAAAGCGTCTCCTCCTCCTCCTCTTCCTCCTCCACCACCTCCTCCTACACCACCACCGGAGCTGCTGCCCTCGCTGCGGAGGAACCCCCGGGGCTCGGGTGGGGCGGAGGAGAGGGGGGAGGCAGGCAACAGGTCTAGCTCGCGCGGGCTCTGGGCTCGGCTAGAGTCGTAGTCGCTGTCGGTGGTGAGGAAGACCTCGGACGAGCCCTCTTCGTCAGAAAGACCGTGAAAGTCTAGAAAAAGATAAACTAAGAATTAGTACTGATAATAATAACTAAAGAACAACTCAATAACAACATTTCAAATCCACACAAAAGCAGTGCAAAGTAGTACATTCCATATCAGGTTTTGTCTATTATGTCAATTGGAAATGTAAAAAAAAGCATTAAGTAGATCATTAATCATCTTAGCAATGTATCTTAATGTCTTCTGCAATGCTTATAACTTTTAGTAATACACTTTTTAGTAATCGTGAAGTTACTCAGATATGATTTCTTTTCATCCGTTTCCTTTTTCTATATTTTATTTTAATGTATGTTTGTTTGTATTGACATGCTTTAACAAAACGCCTTCACCAAAAACCACCACTTCTGTCACCGGCTGCTCCAATTCACCAAACTCCTGCAACACTCCTTGGGCCGGTAGAGCTGGTACCCTGTGGTTCCCTGGGCTCACCTGAGTGCTTGCGGCAAGGTTCTGGTGAGGGTACCGGGGAGGGCAGGTAATCCGGTTGGGAGGACGTAGAGTTGGGTTTATCTGGGACCACGTCGTTGGAGAAGTCGATGACCCATGCCAGTGAGATGCCCCCCGTCGACTGCTTGTAGCGGGCAAACTGTAGTGCGTCCATGATCCACCTGGCCTCACGCCAAATCTCCTCCATTTGCTGTCGGGGTGGAAGAGATACATTCTACCTGTCATCTGTCCTTTGTTGCGATTGACTGTTCCACTTATGTCAACAATGATGGCAGCTCTGGTGGCTCAACCTGCAAACGTGCTAACCGTGTAGGCCATACACCTTTTAGTGACCCCAGGTTCGATTCCCACCTGTGCACCTATGCCACATGTCGTTCCCTCCCTCTTTTAACCCACTTACCTGCCTTGTCCACAAAGGCACAAAAATCCCTTGAAAATACATTCATATATACAAGAAGAATGTTTACAATGCTATTTATTGCTGAATCAAACCCAATTCATTATTAATCCCTGGTCATTTTGCTTCAGGGAAAAGCTAAACATTCCTATGGATGACTCTCTTTCCTGGAAGTAAAGCTTTCCAAGGGAGCGTTCTCGTGTTTGAGTAAAAGTGGAAGCAATGGGTGAAAGTGACAATCTTCCCAAAAGCTGCTCTTAAGCTGCACTACTGTTTCGCCGCTACTCTGCTACATCTGTGGTTGTACTAGGAAAGTCCCTGTGAAGGACATCAGGAGGATGTGGTTGTAGTTCCAAGTGCCTGGCAAAATACTGTGGAGCTTTCAAGTGGCGAACCAAACAAGACTGTGGCTGTACTGGGCAGCTCCCAGCGTCCACCAGTTGAAGACTGTGGCTGTACTGGGCAGCTCCCAGCGTCCACCAATAGACGACTGTGGCTGCACTGGGCAGCTCTCAGCGTCCACCAGTAGACGACTGTGGCTGTACTGGGCAGCTCCCAGCGTCCACCAGTTGAAGACCGCTGCTGTACTGGGCAGCTCCCAGCGTCCACCAGTTGAAGACCGTGGCTGTACTGGGGAGCTCACAGCATCCACCAGTTGAAGACTGTGGCTGTACTGGGCAGCTCCCAGCGTCCACCAGTTGAAGACTGTAGCTGTACTGGGCAGCTCCCAGCGTCCACCAGTTGAAGACTGTGGCTGTACTGGGCAGCTCCCAGCGTCCACCAATAGACGACTGTGGCTGCACTGGGCAGCTCCCAGCATCCACCAGTTGAAGACTGTGGCTGTACTGGGCAGCTCCCAGCGTCCACCAGTTGAAGACTGTAGCTGTACTGGGCAGCTCCCAGCGTCCACCAGTTGAAGACTGTGGCTGTACTGGGCAGCTCCCAGCGTCCACCAGTTGAAGACTGTGGCTGTACTGGGCAGCTCCCAGCGTCCACCAGTTGAAGACTGTGGCTGTACTGGGCAGCTCCCAGCGTCCACCAGTTGAAGACTGTGGCTGTACTGGGCAGCTCCCAGCGTCCACCCTTTCAACAAGTGCATTCTTAAATTCCACAGTAGAGACAGCTACAAAGTGTTTTCGTAGTGTGTGTGTGTGTCAAGTGTGTGTGTGTGTGTTGTGTGTATGTGTGTGTGTGTGTGTGCATGGGGGGGCATACCTGCACATGCTCCTGCACCTGCTGGTGTTTCTGCTTGGCCACTTGGAGCTCACTCTCAGAGAAGGCCTCCCGCAAGGCCTGCTGGGACATGAGGGACTCCAGCTCCAACAGCGCCGACACCCTGCAGTACTGAGCGATGAAGCCCGGACAGTATACATCGAAGTGGACTACAGAGAAACAGAGAGAGAGAGAGAGAGAGAGAGAGAGAGAGAGAGAGAGATTCAGCCCCAGATGCATTCAACAACAGAGACCAGCCACCGTCTGGTGTTGCTGTGTGTTGGGGCTGTGTGCTAGCACCCTAACCTGTAGAGTAGAGCTCTTTAATGACTTACTGAATGTATCTGAAATCAATGTAAGTCACTTTTGGATAAAAGCATTTGACAAATAACTATGTTGCTATATAGAAAATATATAGCAACATATGCTATATATACAATAACTATGAACATTGCGTGGCTGTGTGTGTATGTGTGTGTGTGTGTGTGTGTGTGTGTGTGTGTGTGTGTGTGTGTGTAAGTGTGTGTGCAGTCTATGGCCAATACTGACCCAGTTCAAAGATCTGTAGGGGCAGAGTGAGGAAGCCGGAGCGGGGGGAGTAGGGGTTGTTCTGACCCGGCGCCGTGCACACTTCGTCAGACGGAGGGATCAGCAGGAGGAAGGAGACCTTCTCCCCAAACTCCAGAACCTCCTCTGTGTAGATGCGGAAGTCTTGAGCCTGGGGAACATAAGTACTTCAATATATGATTTGTTATGATTGTACATATAATACTACATACAAATACTGGAATCAGATTTTTTGTTTACTTTTCTTTTTTCTATTTTCTACTTTTTATATTCAGCATCTCTTCCATTCATCATCTATATCTAAAATCTAAATCTTATCAATCCAAATGCATCATGGGAAAAAATACTAGGTAACCACTGGAGAAGCATGTAGTATGCTTTATTGGTGTGTGGAGTCATGCAGTGAGCAGAAAATCCCAAATCCACAAAATAAAAGTCCTTCATGTTTTAACTCAACCCCTCCACTAATTAGCAACTCCGCATCTAATCTCATCTAATCTGGGAATACTGGGACTTTTACTTTAGATAGGTAAACATGGAAGCCCCCATGATATCTCAGAGAGGGTTAGCGTTGGAGGTAGATGTGGATTTTATTTAATAAAGAGAGGTAACTCAATATATCAACCAGCCTTTGGTTGTTCAGTGTGTAAAGGGACTGAGGGGTAGAGTGATTGACAAATGTCCCTTCCATTTGGCTGCACCCAGTGGAGACTGGGAGAACTGCAGCCTAATTCCCTAACCTTTACACCTGCAAGGGTTTGGCCTAATGAGCCCAACCAGGGGCAGACAAAAGGCCTGACAGAATCAGTTGGGAGGGGAAGCTGTGGAGAAGAGACGTTTGATGAGTCAGACTTGTGTTTGTTTAAAACAAAATGTTTTTATTACATTTTCCATAAATGCCCCTGGCCTTTGTTCAGAGTGGACTGTTTACCTACAGACTTTGTGCTTGATTGCTGTACGACCACACCCTACAGACGTGTTACACTGGTGGAGAATGCGGGCACTTGAAAAGTGGTTGGTACAGTAATTAAAGACAGGGTAAAGCAAAATGGAGGAGTTAGTAAAAGAGCTAATGAAGGCTAACCTTGAGTAGCAGGCTAGGTACCAGGATCAGCAAGCTATGCATCAGGAGATACTAACAGAGCAACACCAGCAGAACGCTCTCTTGCATGCATAACTACAAAGACTGTGAGTGGCCAGCACAGAAGAACATCTAGGGCCCTATCTTACACCTGGCGCAGTGTGGGGCCAAGCGCGACGCAAGTGTCTTTGCTAGTTTCAGGCCGACGCAGTTCTCGTTTTCCCGTCCTGCACCCACGTTGTTTAAATAGTAAATGCACTTGCGCTCCTCTGTGCGTCCATGGGTGTGTTCATGTGAAAATGAGGCGTGTTCAGGCATATTGTTGCCGTATTGATATCTTGAGGCAACTGAAAGCAATTGCACCATTGACCAACAGAAACCTGGTCGCAAGTCAACGGCGTGGTGTTTCACTGTTAGTAATGCGCGCCTATAGGCGGGTGCACAATGCTCCTACACTCTGCTTGTTACATACACAGGGAGGTGCAGCAGCACACAAACATGCAAACCATTAAAAATAAAAAAGATTACAATGTGAAAGATTATAATTGTGTACATCAAGATATTTCTTTAAAAATACATAATGTCATAATGTCCACATCTACCCCCTGCTTCTGTCAACTGGGTCCGGTCTGAGGATCTTCAGCCAGCGGAGCTGCATGACATTTACAGTTCATTTATAGAAGGACTTTATTGCAGGTGTTATAAACCATTCGTTAAAATAAATTATTTTGCAAGAAGCCTGCGTGTTTTGTACACATTGTACTGCTAGACGGATCTGCTCACATGCTTTCACTTCGCGCAAAAGCAGATCCGTCTCCTCACCTGAAGATTGTTCCTTCTTCCCGCCTAGCAAAAGCCGCCGTCATAATAGCAATCCGCCAAGGTGCAAGCGCACTGGCTTTTAAAGGGAATGGGAGATGACACTGATTGGTTTATTGCATGTTACGCCCAAAACACACCCATGATTAACGAAGAGTTTAAGTACTTTTGGACCGTGCGCCTGGTGCTGCGACCATTTGTGGATTGGGACACGCCCCATATGCACCTGTGCCACGCGCTTCAGACCATGCGTTTCAGATTGTTATAATAGGGCTCCTAATTGCACCATTACGGGACACACCCAACAGGCCTATCTGGACCTGACCCCGGAACAAGCTAAAGCTTTGTTACTAAAGAAAGAGACTCTTGCCAGATTTGGATACAGCCTACAGGCTCGTGCCCAAAAGTTGCCAATTTGAAACACAGGCTAGGGATGCCTGCTAAAACTAGCCATGGCCAAGGTCAATGACCCTTCTGCTGTGAGTGTGCTGGAAAGGGTGGTTATAGACACATTTTTAAGAACTTTGCCTTACGAGGCCATGAAAAGGGTTAGCCAAGGTAGCCCCACCAGTGTGGATGACTTTATTAACCTTATTGAAAGCCACCAAGTCACTGCTGATCTCCTGAGATCAGAAAAATTGGACCGACCAGAACAGAGAATCTGATCATCTTAACCAGGTGTCAACTCGACGGCGGATGCTGGGGCCTGCAGAGAGATAGTGCTTTGAGTGTGGAGACCTGGGTTGGGTCACCTTTACTGGGAGAACCCGTCAAGAGACGTAATGATGCCAAATGCGTCGTCGATGGATGGGGGGTCCAGGGAAGCCCTGCAACATGCTCACCTCCTGTTGGGTCCAAGAATGTTCTCCCCCCCCCAGATGGTTCAAGTTATGGTGAATGGGTGAGAAACTGGAGCCATGGCGGATTCAGGCAGTACAGTGTCCGTTGCCTGACCCCAGCTGCTGGCACAAATGAATACAAACAAACTCCTACCAGTAACCTGTGTACATTATCTCTCCAGCATCGTTGGACTCACCCCAATGCAGGGCAGCTGCGACCTCACAGTTGGCATGGTAACCCGCCTCCCAGTGCCAGTCTTGGTGGGACGTGACTGCCCCCTCTACCGGAAAGTGGACGGAGAATGGAGCTGGTACAAAGAAGAGTGGATGACATGATTTGAGGAAGAGGAAAAAGTCAATGGAAGCAAGCCCCAAGCTTATGTGTGCTGCACCTAGAGGTGAGGACCGCGGGATCCAGGAACCAAGTTCCGATAAGGAAGTGGAAAACCTCGGAAAAAGTCTCGCCGAAACAGTATGTGTCCACTGTATTGCACCTAGCCCACAGCGACATTCTTGGGGGAGGGAAAGACAGGATAATGAATAGGTATCACTAGCCAGGAGTTGTAATGGCTGTAACAGACTATTGCCGCTCATGTCCGAGTGTCACAAGAGGGCACCTAAACGCCATTTTAAAAACCTGTTGATACCATTACCAATCATTGACCAGATTACAATGGATCTGGTGGGGCCCCAAGTAAAGTTGGTGAGGGACCACCAGTATTGTAGTCCTTGATGCCACCAGGTATCCGGAAGCCATACCACTGTGAAACATGACAACGTAGGGAAATGCACGGGTACTTTTCCATAGGCCAGAACCTCCATATACCATCCACAAATGGACGGATTAGTGTAACGGTTTAACAAAACCTTAAAATCTATGCTGAGGAAAGTGGTAGCTAAAAATGGCTGAGACTGGGATCATTTGCTGCCCCATCTTATGTTTTCAGTTCGTGAGGTTCCATAGGATTTTCTCCATTTGAGCTCCTGTATGGAAGACAACCCCCAATGGCTCCTATACATCGCCAAGAAGGCCTGGAAGGAGCAGCCTAGACCCACCGCATCCTGGTAGAGCATGTGGAGACAATGCAGAGCAGCATAGTGAGTTCCAGCTGGGGGTTAAAATGCAACCACTGAGCACAAATTTGTGGCATCCTGGTGAGGACCATATGTGCCGAAAATGGTAGGCCCAGTAAATTATAAAGTGCGCTAACTTGCACGGCAGAACTCCACACAAATTGACCATGTAAATGTACTTAAGGGGTGGCATGCTAGAGATGCCTTGGTATGTTGTCCTCTCCTGCTGTGTCTCCGTTATTAGATAACGTAGTTTCCCCGGTGGCCTTTTGACCAGGACTCGCCAAGGCCCACCTACAGCAACTAAGAGAGATGCTACAGCAGAATACAGACGTTTTTCAATCTGCCTGGCCGTACAGACCTAATTCAAACCATATTCAGACAAAACCTGGAAAAAAGGTAAAACTACGTCCCTACAGGACTCCCGTGGCCACCAGGGGAATAATTGAGGAAGAGATCCAGAAGATTCTGGAACTTGGGGTCATGGAGTCCTACAGTGAATGGGCCATCCCAGTTGTCCTTGATCCAAAACCAGATACCACAAAAAGGTTCTGTAATGACTTTCGCAAACTAAATGAAATATCCAAATTTGATGCCTATCCCATGCCTTAGGTGAAAGAATTGACCGCCTGAGAGAAGCCCGGTACATCAGCAGCCTCAACCTCACCAAAGACTACTGGCAGGTACCCGTTCCAAAGGCTGATGGACAATGCAGAGTATGCAGCTCATACATAGATGATGTAGTGGTCCATAGTGAGGACCGGGAGAGCCACAGGCTTAAACTGACCACACTGTTGGAAGCCCTGCGCAAGGCAGGTTTAACAGCAAACCCAAAGAAATGCAAACTGGGTTTAGAGGAGGAAACTGGGCTTCACCATTGGGCAGGGAAATGTGAAACCACAGGAACGCAACATCCAGGCTGTTTAGCAAAATCGCAGGTACAAAAATGTTTAGGCCTTACCTCCTATTACTGTCATTTTATTCCCCTCTTCTCGTCTATAACGGCTCCCCTCATAGACCTGACTAGAAAGAACCAGCCCCTCATGGTGAAGTGGACCGAGGAAATGGAGAAGGCATTCCAAGACTTAAGAGAGGCCCTCTGCGTCTGACCTGTCTTGGTAAGCCCCGATTTCAGTAAGGACATTATTGTTCAACAAACGCTTCAGACATCGGCATAGGAGCGCTACTCTCACAGGACATAAAAGGTGAGGAACATCCCATAATCCTATCATCAGTAAGAAATTAAATCAGAGGGAGCAAGGCTACGCCACCATTGAGAAAGAGGGCCTAGCCATCAAATGGGCACTGGAAACTGGAACATCTTTGTTACTACCTGCTGGGTTGACCAGCTGTTTGTTCTGGTCACAGACCATGTACCCCTTATGTGGATGTCCAGTAAGAGGGAGACAAATGCTTGTGTGGGTAGATGGTTCTTGTCGTAGAATGATTGAATGATTGATGCTATGTCCCTTCCATTTGGCTGCACCCAGTGGAGACTGGAAGAATTGCAGCCTAATAGCCTAACCTCCACACCTGCAATGTGTTGGCTTAATGAACCCAACCAGGGGCAGACAAAAGGCCTGACAGAATCAGTTGGGAGGGGAAGCCATGGAGAGGAGTCTGACCCAATTACTATCTTGGTCAGACTGAGTTTTGTGTTTGTTTAAAAAAAAATGCCCCTGGCCTTTGTTCGGAGGGGACACTTTACCTACAGACTTTGTGTTTGATTGCTATACCACCACACCCCAAGTGCAGACCTGTTACAAGTGCTTCATCAGGTTATTGCAATTCGGATAAAAGTCATGGGAAAACAGGAAGTAAGGAGTCCAACCTGAATGAGGGACATTTAGTTTAGCTGTAACTAAGTCATTTCAGCATAAACCTTTATCCAAAGTGACTCACAGTGAATTCAGATACAGGTCATTAAGGAGCAGGTAGGGGTTAGGCAGGCATCTTGCTCGAGGATGCTTATAGGTTAGACTGCGGACATTGGGGTTCGAACCCACAGCCTTTAGGCTGGGAGGTGGAACACCCTTAGCCTCTACACTATCCTGCAGCTTGATGTTGTTACAAGCGGTTGCTAGGTGTCCTGGTTGCTAGGCGGGGGCGAACCTGGTTGCCGGGCACGTTGATGTGTGCCAGCAGGTCCTTGGCAGCGCTGCGTAGCTCCTGCAGGAGGCGGTGAGGAGCACTCTGAGCATCCTCATCCATCTCTAGAGACTCCTCCAGGGAGGTGAGCGCACGTAGCCACTGCCACTCCTCTCTGAAACACACACACACACACACATGCATACACACAAGTATGTGTGCATGCACGCACACACGTTAGTATCAATCGCAACACCCAAATATTTTAAATGTGAGACAACTTCCACCGTATTTCCCTTTTCTCTAATCTCAGGAAGAACTGTCGCAGTTTCTAATAGAGAAATACATACAAACAGTTTTGGGTGAGTGATCCAGTCTACTAATTGATACATTGCTAAAGAGTTCAGATGCAGCTTTTTTATTTTTAATTAATGTGGACAAAATTGACATCTGCATACATCTTGCACTTTATTTCTGGACAAATTAAAGGGATTATTTATGTAAATGCTAAATAAAGTGGCCCTAATATTGACCCTTGTGGGACTCCAATGGTATACTCTGAAAGTGATGATAGTCCATTAACATTGGTACACAGTGTTGCCTACTGCTCAGTTACCATGTCATCCATTTCAATGCGTTTCCTGACTTATTATGAGCGGACAATTTAGACAGCAGTATGTTAGGATTAACAGTATAATGGCTAGTGAAGGGCTAATATATGGCTACTGTATGGTTAATGTATCTTAATATATGAATGCTAATATCTGAAGTTGTGGCCACCTGGACACGTTGCTGTTGTCTCTGATCTTGGTGTGACAGAGCACATTGGGAAGTTTCTGGGGGACAAGAGCTCTGATCTGGTCCATGGAGGTGCAGAGCTTCAGGTAGCCCAGATACAGCCCTTGGGACAGCTGCTTCCTGCTGCGCCGATGGTATGCCAACTTCTCCTGCACAGAAAACATAGCCCAACTCAACCCAGTTTTATGGGCAGTGCCCGAGTTCTTACAACAAATATATTTATTTGTGGTGTGAGGGGGGCGTGGCTTAGCATCAGCTGCAAACAAGGGGCAGGGCTGCTCAATTGGGGGAACAGACGCAGCTGTCGGAGGTGAGCATAATGACAAAGCAGGATATATATACTGATGGTATTTTGTGCTCTCTCTCTTGCAGTGAGGTCCAGTGTTTTTGCTGTCTGTTATTTACTACATATGTGCTTAGCGGGTTTGCAGTACTCGGTACCCACTTGTGGAAATAAAAGGCACGATTGCATCGAGCCTGATTCCTTCCTTTGAACCCGGTAGTAGCGCTGATCATGCTACATTATATACATTATTCATAATTATTATCCTAAACCTAAATTAATTAACTATGTTGTTTGGGCCTCCGTGGAGTCATTTCATTTAAACTGTAAACTGCAATGAAATGCATTACTGTCCCTTTATATTACTATATATTACTATATATTATTATATTATAAAGATACCACTCTTTTACAAAGAGGTTAATCACACAAGTTACCTTTTAACTATGCAAACGAATGGGCCCATTCACCACACACACGTTAAACCAGCAAAACGTGTGGCAGGCCTGGTGCAATGCTTATGTATGGTGGGACCCAAAAGTAAATGGTCGCTTCACTTCAATGAGAAAATAAAATAAATAGTTCAGTCCCTGGTTCCCAATAACGTCAGCTGGATATACCTGTTAATGGGCTTGGGTCCATGGAAACCAATGGGTTATCATCACTTGCCTTTTGGTTTCGTATCCAGCGTTGCCATGCAATGTAAAGCGGTGCTAGCTTTACGATGCTATTCTCCGGTCCCACATATATTACTACATTACTCACATAGGCTAGCAAGCTAAGCTACCAAACACGCAATATAAACAGAATCAAAACATTGTGGAAATTCCAAAAGCAACGTGAATTACATTTGTGTAACATTAAAAGTAAATTACATTACTTGTCCAGACTATAAAACATTTAAACATTGAAGAAACTATAATGACCTAGAATATGTATTATATATATTCTTTACATATTTATTATATTTATATATTCTATACATATTTATTTATTTAACATGCATAAACCACACTTTCTTAGCCGGGTTACATGTGGGTTGGCAGTTCCCGAATGAGTGGTCCATGCAATCATTTTGCCCAAAGGCACTTTGGCAGAGCAGACATAATATGTGGACTCGCTGTGGGAGTTGCTAATGATGATGAAGATGGCGTCCTCTAGTAATAATACTAATAATAGTGATAATAGACTGTGTTGCCACTACTCCTTCTCGTTTTCCCTTTATTTTCACTGTGCAGGCATCTACTTACACGTTTCCCCCTGGGCCTGAAGCTCCCCTGCGTTTGGACGGTGCCATTACAGCAGAAAGCTGGCTGCTCATGCCTGTGGCGTCGCCGACGGTACAAGTCAACAGAGCAGAATGTATTTCATCATATAATTTGTTCATCTCAGGCCGCAAGACAAATATTTCCATAAACTGCGGTCGAGTCCGAGGGAGGCCCCCTCTATTGTTTTGGAACCACAAGACCAAACCGACTTAGGCTGGAGACACAACAGCCGCGGAGAGCTTGGCGTGGGCTCCGTCTCCGCAGAGTGGATTGATTTGCGGGCAGGCCTTTCAGACGGCAGGGCTTAGAGCGTGACTGCTGGGCTTGTCGGGCCCAGCAGCGCCAACGCAAACAGCACGTTAGATTAGCATGGAGAGCAGCGATTAGGAGGGGCCGCAGGCTGGTGCACGACTAAACTTCTCCAGAATTTATTTACAGGTCGTAGATTAGAGTCAATGATATTAGACCAGATTAGATGATATACATTTAGTATTAGATTAGATTAGACAGTATTGAATTGCATTACATTAGATTATAGACTAGATTCAACGTTATTGTCAATGCACAAGATTATATTAGTTTATATTAGATTAAATTAAATTATATTGGATTAGATTATATTATCATATTAGTTCAGATTAGATTATATACAAGTAGTTTAGATTTGATAAATTTAGCGTAGATTATATGTAAGTAGTTTAGATGTTAGTTTAGATTCAATTAGATGATATTAGATAGATGAATTAGATTAGATCATGACTTTATATGAGATTAGATTATATTGTTTCTAACTTTATATTATATTATAGGATATTACATTGGTTTAGATTAGATTAAACATCGTGTTTTCTGCATGTGTTCCTCTTCGGCTTGTGTTTTGTCGGCGTGGAAACCGCCTCTGCATCCCCAGATACAGCGTGACGTTGAGCAGACTGGATTACCGCGGCTTTAACTGGAGCGCAGGCTACGCTACGGCTAGCCAGCGCAGGCCCTAATTGGAAGCACATTTTAATTTCGAGTGCTAGTGCTTTTGCCATCCAACCCCCCTCCTTTCCTGTGAGTGGTCGTTTAGTAAAATGATTCCATCCATGCGTTTCAATAAACGTGTTCTTGAAACGAATGCCGGCTCTATTTCGACTTGTACAAAGCGTTGTACTTAATTAAACCACCTCAAGTTGCCAAGTATCTGGAATAAACATCGGAAAAGTCAGCATGTGAAAACAAAAATCAGGTCCACCCCTGAGAAGTACCCCCCCCACAATCCCCTACTCGCACACGGCGGTGGTTTATCTGAAAGGATTGAAAACAAACAAGCTCTCGTCCAACGCTGGCGTGAAACAAATGGGGATGGTAATGAGGGTGGTAATGATAAGGGAAGGATCCTGGACGAGACCGCTTGAGTCCTAGACCCCCCTGCAAGGCAGGCACCCACGGAGCCAGAGCCCCTCTACAGAGTCCCCACAGAGAGAGAGAGAGAGAGAGAGAGAGAGAGAGAGAGAGAGAGAGGGGGAGAGAGAGAGAGAGAGAGAGAGAGAGAGGGGGAGAGAGGGGGAGAGAGGGGAGAGAGAGAGAGAGAGAGAGTGAGAGGGGGGGGAGCTGAAGAAACTACACATCCCAGTCTACACAATAAAGAAGAATAGAAAGGAATCATGAGATCGATGATGGATTTCATGAGGTCAACTCAGAGAATTGATTCACCTAGTCTGACAGATGATTATCATATTATGTTATTGATAGCCTCTGTATTGGTATTTATTTACGTTATGCATCTTCCATGTATTGGTTTTCACATTATTGATTGTGTATGTGTTAGTATTCACATTATTGGTCGTGTGTGTGTGTGTGTGTGTATTGGTACTGAGCTTATTGTTCGTGTGTATAGGTGTGTATAGGTACTTTAGTGATCGATTGCCTGTGCAGTGGCTGGCATCGTATTGTGTGTGTGTGTGTGTGTGTGTGTAGGTACAGGAGATGTGCGGGTTCAGTAATTCGCCGTGTGACCCGGCTATAACCACTGTTATACGCGGCTGCGGATCAGCCTCTTTTTGGTATTCATAATATGCAGGTGATTTGCGGGTGGGTTAGTAAAAATCAGCTTCTTATTTTTTTGTGCAATTAATTAAAAAATGTAATATTAATATTGTTTTCACATTAACTCACAGTAGACAATACAACTATGATGCCTAGGCCTATTTAGAAAATAAAATATGTACGTGTTTGAGTGGCCATCATTCAGCAGCTACACGAGGACAGCGTGCTCAGTGCAGTGCCAAAACGGCGGAATTGACAGATTTAAGTTAAACAATGGTGAATACAACATGGAAAACTCAATACATTACCGATAGGATAAAAAGCTGCATTCAGGTGCATGTTGAAAAGGTTGGCAACAAGTTAGGCAAATTCTCCTATTAAATAATAGCTTTGAGTTCGAGTTTGTCTGCAACTCTCCTTCATATGAAACAAAAACTATTAATACCAAAGCAATTGTAGTTTTAATCAGCACACAATGTGCAAAACTAGGTTTTCTTCTGTTTCCAAATGGCGGTTGGAGTAGCGGTCGGGTGCAGTTACATCAATATGCGGGTACAGGTCAGAAAATACCTTAACTTAACACGAAGCGGGCCTTTTAACGGCATGGCTATAGCAGTTCTGAATGTTGTCAGAACAACCAAGAAGAAACATTGAACATTTTGTAAATGTTATTTATACATCATATAACTGCACACATTTTTATTTCAATAACCAGACTAATCGATATGCTGAATGCCAATACACACTCCATTTGTTTGTCAAAACAAACAAATGGAGAAAAGAAATCATATGTTGGTGTCCGCTGCATGTGGATGTATGGGAATGTTAAGCCCTGTTCACACCTGGCGTTAACATGCGTCTCCATATGAGTCTCAAGTGACACTTGTGATCGGATCTCACCTCCCCGCTCTACATGCACATTAACACATGATATCCATTTGAAGACCAAATACATCGTTGTAGAAGAAGAAGAAATCAAAACCATACAGACTGAGTCTATTCCTTGCCGTGTTCCAGGCAAACTAAACTGACCAAGATGTATGACGCACTCTAGTATATCTCTATGGGCTTTTCATTTCTGCTTGAATAATATAATAATATAATATTGGTGGCGACAAAATGTGTGGCGGGAGGCAGCAATGCACCCATTCAATGAAGAAGAAGAGATAATCAAAGCAAATCGACCAGGATGTTTGAGGTTGTATTCGTTTGAGACGCTTTTATTTTTGTTTATTTTTGCACGACTAAGCGACTAATGAAAACTTGGTTGACTAAACCTCTTCCGATCGACTAATGGTTAGTCGACTATTAGGGGGCAGCCCTAGTAGGTACCCAATTTAATGATGGTGTATTGGCATTCAGCATATGGATTAGTCTGGTTATTGATTGTTTGTATTGGTGCTTACCTGATACAGGTGATCCAGCATGTGTACCTTGGTGCTCTGCCTATAGAGGAGTCAGGTGTGAGCTGTACTCACGTGCAGCGTGATGAGCAGCATGTCCAAGGCGGTGGGCTCGTCCGGGCAGGAGATGGACTTGCGCTGCAGCTGCAGTTTGCAGAGGGGGGTCCAATGGACGCCGTCCAGGCTGGGGCAGGCGTTCATGTCCCGCAGCAGCACCAGCAGAGCGTTGCCCTGCTTGTCTTTGATGGGCTCAAAGTACACCTGGCCGAGGTCCTGCACCCCCAGCATGCCCTGAGAAGAGGAGTGACACTTTGTTGTTTGTGGAATGTTTATTATGAATATGCTATTTCCGAATAATGATTTTATTTCTGCTAATAATGATTTTATTTCTACTCTCCTGAATTTTTGTCTTTTTTCTTTTATTTAGATGAACAAAATATACAAACAACAGATGAACAAATATTCATTCATATCTCAGCTTAAAGGATGTTTCTTATTGGTTTACAGGTTCAACGTTTTCTATTGGTGGAGAGTAATTTGGTGAGTGTGTTTACTAACAGTGGAGAGGTTTTCTACTGGCAGGAGGATTATTGGTTCTTGATGGATGTTTTCTTTTGGTGAAGACTATTCTAGTTGACTGTTTTCTATTGGTGGGGACTCGTCTCGGTCAGATGGTTTCTATTGGTGGAGAGACCAGTGTTGGTCAGAGGGTTTCTATTGGTGGACAGCCCAGTGTTGGTGAGAGGGTTTCTATTGGTGGAGAGACCAGTGTTGGTCAGAGGGTTTCTATTGGTGGAGAGACCAGTGTTGGTGAGAGGCTTTCTATTGGTTGAAGAGACCAGTGTTGGTCAGAGGGTTTCTATTGGTTCACCTGTAGAAGGGAGACGGCCTGCAGCATCTTCACCCTGGTCTGCAGGGTGCAGGAGCACGACGTCTGGGACGGACTGAGACACTGCTGGAGCCAGGAAATGTCCTCCCAAAGATAGGCAACCTGACCAGTTTACACACACACACACAAACACATTTTATTTGACACATATATTTTGTGTAAAATAAACATTTTCAGCTTTGTTGGTCATTCATATGCAATCACTGAAAGATCCAAGTATGGCTCAAGGTGAGCATGTTATAGCCTCATAGCTTCCTAACCCATGATCTAGGGCCAAACTAGAGGACAAGAGAACAATGCAGTGTGTCCATATAGGGGTCACATATTTATAAGTTACACTGGGCAGGGAGGATTGTCAGCTGTTAAACTCCATGTACTGGAGTTTAACTGTCTTGTCTTACTACAAATAATCAGTACACTACAAGCCAGCCCAGCATTGTATCGATTGCACAGAACATGATACTTAGAAGGAATGTTTTACACAATGGTCTGGGCTACACACAGACACACACACACACACTGCCACACACACACACACACATATTGTATAGGAGGGTTTCAATCATGTGGTCTGAAGTTCCATAAAAGATGTTCAAGCACGCCATCTTGGTACTTCTTGACCAAAAATTGTAGAATAACCAAACAACCAGTTGTTGTTATTCTTATTATGCTGGTGAATAAGTGCCAAGATGGCAGCTTGGAATGTGCGTGACATCATGTGAAACCCTCCTATACATGACTCTGCCTGTCTGTCTGTCTGACCTTGGTGAACCACAGGAAGTCCTGCAGTAGGGAGGAGGAATAGGTGTCCTCCACCTCCACGATGGGGATCTGGTCGTCGGGGGTTACCAGCACATTGTCATCCCGGTAGAAGATGGTCGTAAGGTACAGTCCCCTGCAGAACAACACACACAGGTGTACTGTAGCAGTGTTTTCTAAAGGTGTACTCTCTACAGGTGTACTCTCCATAAAGTTGTACTCTACAGGTGTAATCTACCAACCCGGTATCACGCTTTTTCGTGCTCATAGTCACGATAATTAATCTATTGAATCGTGTCCCAGAGCACGTTTGTCCGACTTTCTTCGTGCTAGACAGTACAACATTTAAACCCATGTATTTTAAATGGGAGCTTTCAATTTAGGGATTTTCTCTGACTTTGGAAGTGGGGTTGATGGGGGGGAGGAGGGGGGGGGGTGGCGCAGATACGCGCACCCCAGTCCAGGTATTATTTATAGGTCAACAGGGGACAACATTTAAACCCAAGCATTTTAAAGAAGCACTATGCAACTCGTTTATCAAAAATAACCTTAACCATGCAGGTTGAGAGTCGTTCTGATCGTTCTACAACACTTTCTGGGTTGTTTGGTGGGTGTTTCATCTCCCCCTGTTGGGTCCCCGCGGAAAAACAGAACATGCAACTTCATGTGGCCGTCCCGGCCACTTACGGATGTGACGCAGCGGAAGTATCCAATCGCGCCTCGAAAATGTAGTCAGATTGTAGTTTCACTGCTTTACGGTAGACCTGGGCGGGGGTGCCAAACATGGGTCCGGCTGAATATAAAGAGTCAGTTGCAAGGCAATTCTGGATCAATCGACAAATCCACTATGGATCCATCAAGACCCAAGAGGGGAAGGTCGGAGGAATCGAAGAATAAGAGAAAGGATTATGATAAACAAAGAAACCAGACACGAGTGAACATAGGGCGAGCTTATGCGGAATGGCGTCAACTGAGAGACTCGGAAGAATGCAAAACGGACGCCGACTTGGCTGTCTTGCTGCTGAAATTGTAAGTAGCCTACCCTTGGGTGAACTTCGTTTTTGTAATGTGGTTTGAGAGTCTGTTGAACAATGTGTTTTGCTCGACCGTTTTATTGTGAGCCCTGTATGTGTTTAGCTTGGTTGCTTCATGGCTAGCTTGCTAGCTAGTGAGGGTTTATCCTAGCAGTGACTTGCTACCACACATGTTTGTTTGCGGTCCGAATCCAGGTTCTCGTTGTGTATTACTATTTATTTATCGAAGTGGGGGGTGGGGGGCGTTGTCAATGAGTTTTTACGACAGTGTTGTAGGCCTATTCCGAAGCTGCAGGGGGAGCTCTATAGTGAGAAATGCGAGCCCAATTCCGGCGAAAACCCAGAAACAGCGGAGGAATAACCGAGTTGCATAGCGCACCTTTAAATAGGGGCTACTGAGATTATAGTTCACCTCACGTGAAGGAAAGCTGATTGGCCAGCACAAAAAAGCGTGATACCAGGTTGTCCATTGTGTGTGCTTCATTTTTTTTGTCCACTTGGTGGCAGTGTAGGCAGATTTTTCGGTCACTTCCTGTTGGGCTAGATCCTCCAAATGTATAATTTTAGTAGAGTTTAACCGCATGTCTCCATCTTATTCCCAAGTTGTTCTAGGCCCCTATTAATGGTGTGTTTTTTAAATCTTCTGATGACCTCTGAACTACCCGTTTTAATCACTTCCGGTTGGGCTAGAGCCATCAGATTGATAATCTTATATGTGCTTTAGGCCCTCTTTAATATAAAAGAGACGCAAGGTCTCTACCTCACTCCCAAGTGTACTTGACCTCCAGGTTACCCTCAAATTACACCACTTCCTGTTGGGCTAGATCCGACCAAATGTATAATTTTAGTAAAGATGTAACATTATTAAATAACGTATCATAGTGGACTGTAATGCCCTGATTCATGCAAAAGACACCAAATGTCTCCATCTTATTCCCAAGTCATTCTAGGCCCCTATTAATCTTCTGATGACCTATGCACGACCCATTTGAATCACTTCTGGTTGGGCTAGAGCCACCAGATTGATAATCTTATATATAAGACCTCTTTCATATAAAAGACACCCCAGGTCTCTATCTTATTCCCATCCATATTCATGGTGTATTCTTGTAAGGGGCATGGCTAGGGCCCCTTTTGACTTTTGGACCCCAAACTTGAGAACTGGCCCCCACACCACATGTGTTTACACACCTAAAAAGCACAAGTTTCTATCTCCATATCACCGGAAATGGGGAACTTGAAACCTCCTGCCATTTTACTCCCATTGACTCTCATGTTGCAGGTCATGACCCTTTTCGTGACGTTTTGAAATGGTGAGAGATGCCAAAATCTATACACACGTCCCCCTTGGGCCCAGGAACGACATATCTGAGAGTCGGACTTTTAAACCTCACAGACAAAGTTAGTTCTTATGGGCCAGTTTGTTGTCAGAGCTTCTCAGAAGTGTAACCTGCGAGTCCTATTCGCTCAGAATGTGGTTGCAAAAGGCCAATTTTGCAAATAGAAAGGTCTCACCGCCCCGAGACTTGACACCCTTATTACAGGGCAGGCTCGGACTGGTAATCTGTACAACCGGGCAAATGCCCGGTGGGCCGGTCCACATGTGGGCCGGTGGCCTTTTTATTTTTATTTTTGAAAAACCCCGTCAACAATCGCGCAGCACCCCCCCCCGTCAACAATCGCGCAGCACCCCCCCCCCCCCCCCCCCCCGGTCAACAATCGCGCAACTCCAAGGCCGGTCCAGGACAACATTAACAGGGCCGATTTTTGTTCCCAGTCCGCCCCTGTTACAGGGCCCGACTGGGACCCCCACACTTAATATTGGCCCTCTGTGACCCCGAGGGGCGATCCGCGCCACGTTATTACATGACGTACTTTCGATTCAACGGCAATTTATATGAATTTATAGCAACAACATTTATCTCCAATGCGTTCCAATGGAGCATTTGATGGTGCTTTGTGAGTCACTTCCAGTTGGGCTACAGCCACCATCTTATATGTCCTTGAGGCCCTCTTTCATATAATAGAGACCCCAGGTCTCTATCTTGTTCCCAAGTCATTTCCCGCATTTTTCTAATCTTCCGTTGACCTCTGAACAACCCATTAGAATCACTTTCGGTTTGGCTAGAGCCACCAGATTATTGTCACATATAAGATGATCAATCTGGTGGCTCTAGCCCAGGGGTCGGCAACAGGCGGCCCGTGGGCCAAAACTGGCCCGCCAGCAATATTTCTTGGCCCGCTAAATAATTTTGGAAGTCCGTTTTTTTTTTTCAAAAAAAGTTATTTTTTATTTTACAACAACGGTTTACAAATAGGCCCATTTCCCCCAATCATACTGCGGGCGCAAACAGACAAAGAAACACCAGAACAACCGTTCTTCTTGCAATGTTTAAATTCGTCTTTAAGTCGGAAATAAAAAAACATTGTTGCTTGACCGACAAAAGATCAGATAACCTTACCTATATAACCTATATTAGGCCAATTCAAAAGAGGGGGTAGACCTGGAAGAACTAAGTACTTCGTCCCTGGTCCCTCCTTGAGTCATTGTGTTTTCCTAGTAGTACTCCGTTTCCTGCCGAACCCTCGCCTATCCGACTACCCTCCTGCCGAACCCTCGCCTGTCCGACTACCCTCCTGCCGAACCCTCGCCTGTCCGACTACCCTCCTGCCGAACCCTCGCCTGTCCGACTACCCTCCTGCCGAACCCTCGCCTCTCCGACTACCCTCCTGCCGAACCCTCGCCTCTCCGACTACCCTCCTGCCGAACCCTCGCCTGTCCGACTACCCTCCTGCCGAACCCTCGCCTGTCTGACTACCCTCCAGCTGCCGAACCCTCGCCTCTCCGACTACCCTCCTGCCGAACCCTCGCCTCTCCGACTACCCTCCTGCCGCCGAACCCTCGCCTGTCCGACTACCCTCCTGCCGAACCCTCGCCTGTCCGACTACCCTCCTGCCGAACCCTCGCCTGTCCGACTACCCTCCTGCCGAACCCTCGCCTGTCCGACTACCCTCCTGCCGAACCCTCGCCTGTCCGACTACCCTCCTGCTGCCGAACCCTCGCCTGTCCGACTACCCTCCTGCTGCCGAACCCTC
Source organism: Merluccius polli (assembly GCA_030340625.1). Lineage (NCBI taxonomy): Eukaryota > Metazoa > Chordata > Actinopteri > Gadiformes > Merlucciidae > Merluccius > Merluccius polli. The sequence continues at coordinate 96,508 of JAOPHQ010006322.1, read as the reverse complement.
GCCTCTCCGACTACCCTCCTGCCGAACCCTCGCCTCTCCGACTACCCTCCTGCCGCCGAACCCTCGCCTGTCCGACTACTCTCCTGCCGAACCCTCGCCTGTCCGACTACTCTCCTGCCGAACCCTCGCCTGTCCGACTACCCGCCTGTTGCCGAACCCCCGCCTGTCCGACTACCTGCTTGTTACCCAGCCCCCCTCATCCTATTCCCTTTCTTATCATATTTGTTGCCCCCCAGTAAAACCCCCGTATCCGTTACTCTCTGTGTCTGTGTCTCTCTGTGTTGTGCATTTGGGTCCACTTGCTTACCCCCCGTAACAGTAACATTGTATCTATCACTTGTGATGAGGTTTGACATGGAATTAAAGGCCCCGTGTTGAGTTCATTAAAAGTATTTAATTCGTAGCCTATCCATAGGCCTACTACGTGTAGCTGCGTTAGGATTCCACCCACCGGAGCGGCATTTAATTAGCCTTTGGCCCGCCATCTACTGGTTAAAAAAAAAATGGCCCGAAGCCTAAGTTACTTGCCGACCCCTGCTCTAGCCCAACTCTTTTATATGAATCAGGGCATTAAACTCTACTAGGATCTAGCCCAACAGGAAGTGACCGAATAATCTCCCTACACACCAAGTGGACAAAAAAATTAAGCACCCACAATGGACAAGCTGGTATCACGCTCTTTCGTGCTGGCCAATCAGCTTTCCCTTACGTGGGGTTTCAACTATGCTCCGCACCAACAATCTCAGCCAATAAGTAGCCCCCATTTAAAATGCTTGGGTTTAAATTAGGGCTGTCATAGTTAACGCGTTAATCGCGATGCGATTAATTTAGAAAAACAACGCGTACATTTTTAACGCGGTTAATGGGCTTTATGCCGAGCGTCACGTGACCAAACCGTAAAACTGGTCTCCTGACTTCCGCTTGTCGTTAAAGCCGGTAGCAGCGGTAGGAACTGACGGCGACAGCTATTGACTTGGCCTAGTTAACCCTTTTTACTGTTGGCGTTTTATTTGATTTTAACATCTGAATGTTAGTGAGAAGAAAAGATGGAAAAAAAACAGCGGTAAAAGCTAGCGAGTGAGTCCGGGAGAGGGCTACTCTCCTCGGACACATTACTCTGAAGCCCCGGTGACGGTCTGGAAGTGTGGATTAATAAATACTTTTTTTTTTTAAACAGCGGTTAAAAGCTAGCTTGTGTCCGGGAGAGGGCTGCTCTCCTCGGACACATTACTCTGAAGTTCCGGTGACGGTCTGGAAGTGCGGATTTAAAAATAAATAAATAAAAATAAACAGCGGTTAAAGCTAGCGTGTGTGTCCGGGAGAGGGCTACTGTCTTCGGACACATTACTCTGAAGCCCCGGTGACGGTCTGGAAGTGTGGATTAATAAATACAATTTAAAAAAAAAACTGCGGTAAAAGCTAGCGTGTGTCCGGGAGAGGGCTGTTCTCCTCGGACATATTACTCAGAAGCCCCGGTGACGGTCTGGAAGTGCGGATTAATAAATAAAATAATGCGAGCGCGGTACAGCGGACCTGAACCGGATGTGATGAGACTTGTTTTGCAGAATGCGGAAGTATGTTGCGCATAACCCCCATCGCGGCCCAGTTTGTCCTCTACTAGACTGGAGTGTGGGACCTCCAGTCCAGGTGGCGATGAAGAAGAAGAATGAGAGTAATACTTCTTCCATTCAAACCGTGGTCATGGAATAAAATACCCCTGGGCTTCTGAATGGTTCGTTTCACTTTAAAAGATTCAAGACGGCTCAGTCAACAAAACAAAAGTAATATGCGCCTTGTGTCCGACGGAATTTCACTATCTACCACCTACAAGCTAAACATCCTGGCAGTGCAGTCCAGGCTAATAGCAAGCAGCAGATTTGTCAAAGCTCTATGGTTGAGTGTGTGAGTCGTCGCCGACCACTGGATGAAGCTAAGTTAACTACAGCGGTGGCGAAATGGGTGGCAACTGACTTGAAGATGCTGATGTTCTTCGTTTGGCAACTGCTGATCCATCATACACATTACCGTCGCGGGGAACAATTGGTAAACGCATACATGACCTGTATGAGACTGAGAAGGCAAGTAAACTGGAACTCCTGAAAACTGCACATGCTGTCGCATTAACAGGGGATCACTGGACGTCATTGAGCAACAAACATTATCTTGGAGTAACTGCACACCATATAGACAATGACTGGATATTGCAGTCGTTTGCTTTAACAGTTCAACATACAGGAGAACGACACTTTGCTGAAATACGTATGTGCTCAGCATTTCACAGAAGTTGCAGAGAAATGGGATATTGCAAAAAAGGTGACAACAATTGGCACAGATAGTGCTCGGAATATGGTAGCAGCAAGACTTATGCCATATGAACACATGCCGTGCATTGCGCACAGTATACAGAGGTCGATTACCACGACAATCCGTGACAGTGGTTTGGAGACTGTCCTGGCAAAATGTCGCAAACTGGTTGGACATTTTAAGCACAGTCCAGCTAACGCTGAAGAACTGCGATGCAAACAAGTGGAGAAGGGGCAGAAGGAGGAACCTCTAATCCAAGACGTTTCCACCAGATGGAACTCCACTCTGAGCATGATCACTCGGCTTCACAGAAACAAAGATGCTCTCAGAGCTGCACTTGACTTCCATCAGCAGAGGAGCACTCCAGCCATGCTGACCGATGCCGAATTGGAGAAAATCAAAAAGTTTGAAATTCTCCTTGAACCCTGCAGGTAAGCTACGTAAAAAATAAAATAAAAACACAGTAACATTTATTTTGAATTTATGTGGTAGAAAATGCACAGGTGATTTATTATTGTCTCTTTAATCATTGGCAAGTAATTGCATTATTGCAACAATAGTATGATGCTGTTGTTGTAGTTTAAGCCAGCGGTCCCCAACCCCTGGGCCGCAGACCGGTACCGGTCCGTGGGTCATTTGGTACCGGTCCGCAGAGAAAGAATAAATAACTTACATTATTTCCGTTTTATTTATTATCTGAGTCTGAACGATGTTTTATTTTGAAAAATGACCGGATTCCCTCCGTTACATTCGTCTATGACTCACTCTTGATGCTTGTCTCGGTCACGTGATACGTTGCCGATATTTGCCGTGATACGTTGCCGTTATGGCTGACTGACATCACGATGGAGAGCCACCATCGTGATGCCACGCCCCCCTCATCCGACACACACTAATCCTATAGTCTCTTCTATAGTTATTACCTAAACACTTTGCAGGGATTGCTGTGTAAATAAATTGAAAATATAACTAATGGTCCATATAAAGTGCTGTAAGTTAACTAGGGCTGCCCCCTAATAGTCGGCTTAGTCGATCGACGGAGCCTTAGTTGAATACGTTTTCATTAGTCGAGCAAAAAGTAAAACATAAAAATAAGAAGGCATGAGCATCGCAAACCGAATACATCCGTCGTCGCAACAAGCCCTGATTTAACTCATCGCTGCAAAAATACTGACCAATACACCTGGGCAGGTAGACACCTGGGCAGGTAGACACCTGGGCAGGTAGACACCGCTAGACATGCGGGACTAATACCTGTGATCGCGGACTCCGCTATGAACATGAACCGCTCCGCCGAAGGAGCCGCACATCCACACGAACCGGACACCAAAATACCAACAAACATGTTTTCCATTTGATTGCTTTTAAATAAAGTTGTGTGCAGTTATACGGTTAAATACGATTATTAAGTGTTCATGTCTCCTTCCTGGTCCAGAACCGCTTGGTCCATGCCGTTAATAGGTGGCCCGCTTCGTGCGTGTGCTTGTAAAAATGATATTTAAGCCTGATTATTACGGTATTGTATTATCTGTAAAGCAGCACAAGGTTGACAGTGTTTCTTTTATAACACTAAGTTAGAGATTAAAAATTAGATTAACGCGATTAAAAAACATAACGCGCTAAACATGACTGTAATTAATTGATCGCAATTAACGCGATAATTTGACACCCCTAAAAATAATATTTTTTAAGTCGAAAAAAATATTTATGTAAAGGCCGGTCCGTGAAAATATTGTCTAACATTAAACCGGTCCGTGGCGCAAAAAAGGTTGGGGACCGCTGGTTTAAGCAGTTGTGGTAGTTGAAGGAGTAGATAAAGTTGTGGTTCCTGTGTGGGGCTGTAGTAGACTGGACAGGTGTGGTGGTAGGAGAAACTGTTGTATTTGATAGTTGTGTATCTATGAATTATTAGCTCTTAATAATTGCACTATATTTTTCATGGCAGGTATGTGACTGATCTTTCGGGTGGAGAACAGTACATATCCTGTTCTGTGGTCCTGCCTGCACTGTGCCATTTGATGTGGATGATGAAATCTTCTGATGATGATCCAGCCTATGTGATCCAGTTCAAACAGTCCTTCACAACTGACCTTTCAAAGCGGAACAAAAGCACCAATTTCCGATGGTTGAAAGTGGCAACAGCGCTCGACCCCAGATTTAAGGATCTGAAATCCCTTCCCAGATCTGAAAGGGAGGAAGTCTGGAGGTTGATTAAAGAAAAGATTGCACTGCAGCCTAACAAATAAACAACAGATCCAGAACCACCAAAAAAGAAGAAGAAGATGAACCTCCTGTTGGTTGCATCAGATTCAGAAGATGAAGAGGAGGCAACAGATAATGCTTGTGTAGATCGGTACAGAGCAGAGCCCTGCACCTCTATGGAAACCTGTCCATTGAAATGGTGGTCTGAACATGCAGGGGCCTACAAAAGCTTGGCACCTCTCGCACAGAAGTACTTGGCTACACCTGCAACGACAGTACCCTGCGAAAGACTCTTCTCAGTGTCTGGTCACATTGTGCAAAAGAAAAGAGCAGCACTGTCCACTGAAAATGTTACCAGACTGGTCTGCCTTAGCAATTGGCTTAATAAATAGGAGAAAAGTTAGCACAAAGAGTTCAGAGTTCTGAATCTGATGTGTCTAATGACTGCAGTTTTTCATTAGGCCCTGTTCTGTTTGTCGTTTGTTGTCTACTACCTCTTCAGTTTAGACCTCAGTTAAGACCACATTGTTGTGGCATTTTATGTGCTTGAAATAGACATGTCAAGTAGGTCTGGTCTATAATGCACTTTTTTATTTGACAGAAGAAATAAAAGATAAAAGACATTTTTTCTTTGTGTTTATTTGATTCTAACTCTATATTTTTAATATGGAGATTAATCGCGAGGAAAAAATGCGATTCATCGCAATTAAAAGAATTAATCGTTTGACAGCCCTAAATGTTGTCCCTGTTTTGACCTATAAATAATACCTGAACTGGGGTGCGTGTATCTGCGCCACCCCCCACTCCTCCCCCCCATATCCCCCGCTTCCAAAGTTGGAGAAAATCCCTAAATTGAAAGCTCCCATTTAAAATACATGGGTTTACATTTCGTTCTGTCTAGCATGAAAAAAGTCGGACAATCGTGCTCCGGGACACGATTCAATAGATGAATTTTCGTGACTGAGTCTACAGGTGAACTGTGGCAGTGTTTTCTACAGGTGTAACCTTGAGTGTAATCTATAGGTGAACTGTAGCAGTGTTATTAACAGGTGAACTGTACATGTGTACTCTTCATAAAGGTGTACTCTACTATAGGTATGTTCTACAGGTGTACTCCACAGGTATATTCTACATGTACATTCTACTCTACAGACATATTCTATAGGTATAATGTACAGGTGTACTTTACAGGTATATTCTACAGGTGTAATCTACAAGTGTACTTTAGCAGTGTTATTAACAGGTGAATGTGTACTCTTCATAAAGGTGAACTCTACTACAGGTCATTTTCTACAGGTGTGCTCTACTGGTATGCTCTGCAGGTGGGAGCATTGGATGGACTGTAGTTAACAATGGATCCATGGATGTTGAGTCATGTTCTTTGACTGGTGATTTGAATGATCTATAAACAACAAATCAATCACCTCCAGATGTAACATATTGAATATGTGAAATAAATTTGGCGGAACGTGAAGAGTGCTCCTCACCTCTTGAGGCTCCGGACAAACTTGGTGGTGGGCTGGAAGAGGTGCCGCAGACTCTTGGAGACCGAGTGCTTCCTGCTGTGTGGCGGCGCTTTGCACTGTTCTGGTTTGGACGGGAGAAGAAAGACAGGAGATAGGAGTACCATGTCACCTCATTTACTACTATTCAGTTATTTGGCAGATGCTGATTTCATCCAAAGAGCAACTTACAGTGGATTTTAGACCCAAATATCACATTACACTAAGTAAGTGTCAGTAAGTAAGTACCCCAGCAGTCATTCAAAGTACCCCTAGGGAGACACATACCCCCATTTGAGATACACTGATCTAGAGGCCACGGCTGGAATTAAACTGGCGACACATCAACGGAATCAACGGCAACATCTGTGATGATAACTATAGCACAGTCGCACAATTAATAAATTACATGATCTGGGCAGTGGCACGACCACCATCTCCCATGGCAACAGGCAAGCGTCTCTTATTGCAACAATCATAGCACTGGGACAGACAGGTAGGTCTGTCCACTGAGGGCCGCTCTCAAGGCTCCTTTCACCACTTCATTAATAGTGTTTGGAGAGTGGGAGTATGTAGGTGTGTGTGTGTGTGTGTGTGTAAGAATATGTAAGTGTGTGCGTGTGTGTGTGTGTGTGTGTGTGTGTGGATGGGGGGACAAAGTGGTGGGTGTAGAGAGGGAGAGAACATGAACGTGCGTTGCGTGTTTTTCCAATGTTGCGTGTGTGCATTTGTGTGTGTCTGCCACAGTGCACTCACTCATATTTCAAGCATGCCTAAGAAAAACATTCTGTGTATGTTCAGCTTGGACAAGCCACACATTTGTAATTCTGTATTACAACATTAGAGCATGTATGAGTGCATGTCTGCCAATGTGTGTGCAGTTATATACTGTATGTACAAGTACAAATGTGTGTGTGTGTGTGTGTGTGTGTGTGTGTATGTGTGTGTGTGTCAGTCTGAGTTAATGTGACCAGGTCGTCTTGCAGGAACCACAAACATGACTAGAGTACACCATGACGAACTAGCTACTGTGTCACCCACCCACACACACACACACACACACAAACCATGGAGATCAGGCTTCTGTGTCTGACACCCGCAAAAAACATACACCCCCACCCTGATGCACATGTGCACACAACTCCAACACACACACACACACACACAAACACACACATCCAACATACTACACAACTCATGGTGGCTAGAGAACATGTAGTCAATGCATGCTGTTGTACGATAAACACAACCCCCCCCAAGACACAAACACACACCCCCCACCCAGACACACCTCCCCCTAGACACACACACACACACTGCACAATAGTGACTAGAGAGAAAGAGAGAGAAAAAACATAGTGAAAGGGTAGATGCTAGTTAGTAGGCATAGTGGAACAGACTTGGCAGAAACAGAATATAATATTCATAAGTATGTTTTCATTTGTTTATAATCCCATGAAAATAAGCTCCCCATCTACATGGGGAGTGGGTCCTCATCCACGGAGGCCACCATGTTGCACCGCCATGTTTCTACAGTAGCCCAGAACGAACAAACGACTCTAGAGAAATAAAGCCTTCACCGTTGCATATTATTGTTGAGACTAAAATAGGTTTGTTCAACAACGTTTAGTAGCTGGCCCGGGGGGGCGGAGTCCCAACATCAAAACTGAAAGTGACATTTATAGCAGCATAGTGCTACTGTGGTAATACTGTGTATTAAAAATAATCACACATCCCAATAGCAGTTTATGTAGTTTGAAAGTGTTTTTTTAAAGTTAAAAACATATTGGATATTCAACAGATATTCACACTCCGAATAAAGACGTGATCACCGGTATGAGTCCCGTGTGTCTAGCGGTGTCTACCTGCCCAGGAGACGGTCGGGCAGCAGCACTCTCTATAGATTTTGGTCAATATTTCTACACAATAGGCGAAATTACAAATGACCCTGCCCTAAACAATAGCCTAACTAAAGCACAATTAAACCAAATACGTCTCACGTTTTGTCCCAAATTAATATAACATTAAAATGGCTGAAGAGTATCCCGCTAGCTCCGGTGTGAATGTAACGTACATAGACTGTTTTATACAGGTAACCTGTATAAAATACAGGTGACTTTCCATATGTGTACATTGGTGAAACTATCTCAGACTTAAACAAAACGAGTACTCGAGTACTTGTTGAGATTTGGACCGTGGATTCGATTACCCCTGGTACCTACTGGCACCTTACAGGCCTACATAGGTTCTCTTACTTTGGACATGGAGAGGTGAGGGGGGATTCAGTGGGCTAGATGCAACTAAATCCTACACACTGCACCTTTAAGTTTGAAGAGAGATGACCTGACCTGTTTGTGTGTGTGTGTGTGTGTGTGTGTGTCTGTGTCTGTGTGTGTGTCTGTCTGTCTGTCTGTATCTGTCTGTTTGAGGTGTATGTGTTTGTGTGTGTGCATTCTGTGTATGTAAGTCACCTGAATGTGTGTGTGTGTGTGTGTGTGTTTGAGAGAATGTGTGTGAGTGCACGTGTGTGCATGTGTGTGTGTGACTGAGGGCAGGATTGGGGCAACCAAGGCATGAAGGCTGAATCATGGAAATAAACATTTAAGGCGTGTGTGTGTGTGTGTGTGTGTGTGTGTGTGTTATGGACGGGTTTGGGGGTTGGGTGGTAGTGGGTTTCTTTTTCAGGGTGGCTCCATGTCGGAGGGCCTCTCCCCCCCCCCACCCGCCATCGCCCCCAGGCTCTGAGGTGCTTGTCGTCTCTGCAACGTCTGTCACCTGGCGACTCCAACCTCACAGAGAGGTCTCACACCTGCACCTGCACCCCCCCCCCCCCCCCCCCCCCAACATGCCTGTCACCCATGGTTACACACGCCTCGAAATACCTCACGCCTCACCAAACACCACACACTTTTAGGACATATTGACATATGTATATATATATATATATATATATATATAGAGAGAGAGAGAGAGAGAGAGAGAGAGAGCTAAGTATGATATTATTAATATTATTGTTAGAAGGTCTACATTCTGTTTTAAGCTTAACTTAACTACTGATCTCAGCCTTTTTAAAAAGCCTTTTTAGCTTAAGACCCACTTTTTTAGATTGGCGTTCGATTCTGACTAGGGCAATCCTGTTTCCTAGGTGGACTCTTTCTGTCTGCTGCTTTCTATGTGTTTCTGGAAGGCTTTAATTAATACCCTGCTGCGCTACAGCACTACAGCACTTTTAATTGTATTTGTATTTGTAATTGTTATGTATGTGTTATGTATTGTTTCATGGCTTTGTTGTAAAGCACTTTGGGTACCTTTGGACTATTGTAAAGGGCTATACAAATACATTTGATTTGATTTGATTTAACAATACGTAAGTGTGAGGGTTATATTCCCTGTGTAGCTCAGTAGGTAGAGCAAGGCACTAACGCTGCCAGGGTAAGGGGTTCTATTCTACCTGAATCAAAAGAGCAGGATATGAGGTCAAGGTCAAAGCGTTTTGACGGTTCTATTCCCAGTCTAGTCAATAGAGCAAGGCATGAGGTTATATTCCCAGAGAAACTCAGTCAAAAGAGCAAGGCATTAGGTTATTAGGAGGGTCAAAGGACAAAGTGTGTCAATGGTTCTATTCCCTGTCTAACTCAACCAACAGAGCAAGGCATGAGGTCAAGGTCAAAGTGTGTTGTTGGTTCTATTCCCTGTCTAGTCAACAGAGCAAGGCATGAGGCCAATAAGTAGACGTCAGCTACTGTGTCACCCACCCCAACCCACCCAGCCACACACCCACATCCACACACACAAGATCAAGGTCAACGAATGTCGATGGTTCTATTCCCAGTCGAACTCAGTCAACTGAGCAAGGCATGAAGTCAAGATCAAAGCGTGTTGATGACGGTTCCATCCCTGCAGTGGAGGGGGGGGGGGGGGGGGGGGGGGCATAGGTGTGTTTACCGTGGCAGGAGCAGTGGCGGTGGGCGTCCTTCATCTGGGATAACAGCTGGTCTAGCGCTTCCTTATGTCCTTGCTGCCTCGGGGCGCGGCCGTCCGTCTCCCGCCAGCCTGCCAACACATGGAGACGAGGAAGAGGAGGTTAAAAACCAACGATGAGGAGGCTTACTAGCGGCCCTGTGCTATGGCAAGCGGCCCTGTGATATGGTTAGCATCCCTGTGCTATTGCTAGTTCTCCTGTGCTACAGCTAGTATCACTGTGCTATGGCTAGTGATTCAGTGCTATGGCTAGCAGCTCTGTTTTGCAGCAAGAAGCCCCATGTCACGGCTAGCAGCCCTGTGGCTAGCAGTCCTATTCTATGGTACGCATGATCCCTGTGATATCTCTGGCTATCTCTGTCCTTGTGGTAGCCCCAAGGTTGGAAATTGTTTATTCAAGGCAGTTTAAGTTTAGAGATGGTTAGCATGAGGTATGAAATAAGGAATAGGTGGGTTCAAACACACACAGTCTCCCACAGAGGGGACCGGCGAGTGCTAGCCGACTAGCTAGCATCCCTGCGTGCTTCTCAACAATGTCTCAATGATAAGCCAACAGGGATGTCTTGGTTATCCCCTCACCCCCAACCCCACCCCAACCTCACCCCACCCCTTTCAGCCTGTCGGGGTGGGTGGGTGGGTCAGGAGCCCCCCAAAACACGGCGCGCTCTATCCCCGCAAAGGTGCCTGTCCCGGCAGGACAAGCAAGCCCTTTAACAGGCTCCGGCGGCCGGCATAAGGCGCCCAGTGTTGGCCCAGCCGCTGCTTGCTCGCTGCAGCGCCACATGCAAATATTTCCAGTGGTAGCCCAAACGGAAAACACAAACACTACATCCAAATTAGCTTCGAGAGAGAGAGAGAGTGAGAGAGAGAGGGAGAGAGAGAGTAAGAGAGAGAGAGAGAGGGAGAGAGAAGAGACACACACACATAGTGAAAACAGAGTGGTGTGCAGTGTTTTTCCAGGTCTGGTATGCAGTACTGCAGTACTTCAGCATCATACTGGCGTGTCAGCTGTATGTCACAACACGCTCCATCTGTTCATCGCCCCGCTGCCCACCACTAGCGTGTCGTGTCGCATGTCCCATTACCACCTGGAATGGAGCGGTAATGATGTTTTGACCCTTCCTCCTCCCCGCCCCCCCTAAACACAGCCACACACACACACACACACACACACACATAAACAAAAAGAGGGGTACCCAGAATGCTTTCCCACAGTGGCACAAGCAGAAGAGAAATCATAGAATGGACAGAAGTCACCAGAAGTTTGTTGGAATATCTGAGTCTGATGACATCAATGATGTCATCATGACAACCATTTTACTAAAGTTATAGCAGGCTGACAAGATATAAACACACACACATGTAGGAGTGTGTACTTACTGGAGGGTGCAGCGCAGGCGGGGGTGGAAGTGCGGAGGGGGCCCCAGCCCTTCATATTGTAGGCTGACACCTGGACGTAGTAGTAGGAGCCCTGAAAACACAGCAGTAGGACAGTTAACATTACAACCACACTACAGTCAAACTACAACCACACTGCAGTCAGACTACAATCACACTACAACCACATGACAGTCAGACTAGAGTCAGACTACAACCAGACTGCAACCACAGTCTGGTTCTAGACACCAAACTTCAACCATATGTAAGTCAAACTACAGTCAGACTACAACCAGACTGTAACCAGACTACAACCACACTACAATCAGACTAGTCAGACTACAACCAGACTGCAATCAGAAAACAGTGCTGTAGGCCTACTGTGTGTCTGCCAATCACATTGTTTCTGTGTGTTTGTGTATGTGTGTGTGTGCACGTATACATCTCTCCTAATGTTATGTGATATAATGTAAAGTAATGTGATGTAGTTATGTCATGTAAAGTCATTAAATAGTGTGATATATAATACAAAGTAATGTGATATAATGCAAAGTAATGTAATGTGATGCAATGTTATGTAATGTGTGTGTGTGTGTGTGTGTGTGTGTGTATGTGTATGTGCGTGTGTGTGTGTGTGTGTATGTGCACGTCTACATATCTCCTCTTTCAGCCATATCAGTCAAACCAGCTGACACTCCCTGACCCCGCCATGACCCCGCCCTGAACCCTGTCATGTGACCAGGGGGAGGCCAGGACCACAGCTGGGGTCCTCCCTCTCTCTCTCTCACTCTCTCTCTCCCTCTCTCTCTCCCTTTCTGTCTGTCTCTCTGCCCCCTCCCTTCTCTTTCAATTGCATTTCAATTCTATGTTGGCATGATAAAACTATATAACAACATGATATCTCTATCTTGCGTTCTCTCTCTCCCAATAATGTAAAGTAAAGTAATGTAATATAATGTAAAGTGATATCATGTAAGGTAATGTAAAGTAACATAATGTAATGTAATATAATGTGATGTACTGTTATGTAATGTGATATAATGTTAAGCAATGCAATGTTATGTAATGTGATATAATGTGAAGTAATAACATGTGATGTAAAATATTGTAATTTGATGTAATGTGATGTAATGTGATATAACAATAGTAATGTAATGTAATATAATGTGTAATATAATGCAAAGTAATGTAATGTGATATTATGTAAAGTAATGTAATGTTATGTAAAATAATGCATAAAGTAATATAATATAATGTCATTTATTATAACATAAAGTACTGTAATGCTACTTAATGTAATGTGATATAATGTAAAGTAATACAATGTTGTTTAAGTAATGTAATATAATGTAATGTGATATAATGTAATGTAATCAGGGCTGTAGTGGAGGCTAAACGCACGTAAACAGCGTTTACGCACCTCCTACATTTCTGAAATAGCGTTTACGCACCTCTAAATAGCGTTTACGCAACTTTACAATTTGCTGGAGTAAAGAGTTATTGTTTTACCAGCGCAAGCCGTAGCATATTCAAAATTGCGCTGCATACACACGGTATCTGTGACCAATCACATCGTCTCTTGCGACAGCGAGGCTCGCGGCTAGCTCTAAGCTCTTGCTAGGTAGCTATCTGTCACACAAGGCTGACTAGCGTGTCTGGATTCACAGCGATTTCTAAAACGTCAAAACAGCAAGCCTCCTCCTGCCGATGCCAGCAAGAGATCTCGACGACAAAGTGAGCACAAAAGAACAAAACAAGTAAAGTTAGAATCACTCAGATTTGTTACAAACTTTAAAATAATAAATGTAATAGTATTGTACGGAAGCCAGGGTTTTTCCTGCATTGAGAATTTGGTGGCGGCCGCCACCGCCAAATTCCTTACCGCCACCAGCTCACGGCTGGTTTTCAATCGGTAATTTCACCAAGCGTTTCCCTGTCGGGATCTGTCATTTCATTCATATGTAACTGCAGTTACACGCAACCACCAGTAGTGACGGTGGCGCTGTGTCGAACAAAGCATCTTTTACCGCCAGAATTCCGGCGACGTGTCTGCGAAAAAAAAAAATAATAATCAGGTTCGCGTTCGCGTGGTCTGACATCGTCCATCGTGATGGCTGACTGACATCACGATGGAGAGCCACCATCGTGATGCCATGCCCCCCTCATCCGACACACACTAATCCTATAGTCTCTTCTATAGTTATTACCTAAAAACTTTGCAGGGATTGCTGTGTAAATAAATTGAAAATATAACTAATGGTCCATATAAAGTGCTGTAAGTTAACTAGGGCTGCCCCCTAATAGTCGGCTTAGTCGATCGACGGAGATATAGTCGAATACGTTTTCATTAGTCGAGCAAAAAGTAAAACATAAAAATAAGAAGGCATGAACATCGCAAACCGAATACATCCGTGGTCGCAACAAGCCCTGATTTAACTCATCGCTGCAGGCATACTGACCAATACACCTGGGCAGGTAGACACCTGGGCAGGTAGACACCGCTAGACATGCGGGACTCATACCGGTGATCGCGGCTTTAGTTCCCCGTGTCTGATCGCTGTAATTCGGAGCGTGAATATCGGTTGAATATCTAATATCTTTCTAACTTTAAAAAACACTTTAGTATTTTTTGAAACGATAGTCGCACATCCCATCGTAACTACGCCGTGAAGGTGAACCCTCCCGGACTCCGCTATTAACATGAACCGCTCTGCCGAAGGAGCCGCACATCCACACGCACCGGACACCAAAATACAAACAAACATGTGTTCCATTTGATTGCTTTTAAATAAAGTTGTGTGCAGTTATACGGTAAATACGATTATTAAAAGTGTTCATGTCTCCTTCCTGGTCCAGAACCGCTTGGGGGGGGCCTGGGGGGGGGCCCTGCCCCCCCCCCCCCCCCCCCCCCCCGACGACGATATCATCGTCCATCATGATGTTTTACTGTAAATCATCAACTGCCAATTTAAGGGACATCGCCCAACCCTAGTGTGGGGATTAATGATTGATGAGACCACAGACATCTCTGTCACCAAACAACTGGGTCTTACTGTGAGGTGAGACTACTCTTTACAAATAAACAATCAAACTAAATAATAATAATAATAATACAATATACAGTATATTCAAACTATTTAAATAATAAATACATTTGATTTGGTCCAGACCAGGAGGTCTTTGACTATAAAGACTGCATCAGGAGGTTCTATAGTCTTAAACCAAGGAGGGCCAAATGTTCTGCCACTGGCTGTGGCTTGTGCAAATAAATTGTGCAACTGAACTGAATGTTAAAGCACATACAAAATAACTGAATATGCTTTAAAATAATACTTGTCATTTTTTTAATTCATGTAATTACCACTCCTAAAATAGACTGCTAGTAAAACACTTGATTGAGTCAGTTGAAGGCACGGTACATGTGCACCTGTGAGCCCACGATCAGGTACCACCACCACCTCATTTTAAGCCAGGAAAAACCCTGGAAGCGTATTGCTGCCACGCCAGAAAAAGAAAAATGGATCAGTATCACGTTATAATGTGAAAGGTTTATTGTTATAACAAGATTTATTTCACCTTATAACAATATAAGTTGGTTTCGTCATATCTATCATATCATATCTAAGCGATGTGATTTATAGTCTTTAAGCTTTAGTACTGTTTGAGAGTCATGCTCCCCATACACATACATTGCGGTTCAGAATTCCACTCTAGATTCTCTAGTTTGTAATTTCACATTTTGTACTACTGGTTGTTTGTACTTCATTCTACAAATAAATAAACTAATATTCTGAATATCATTTTTTACCGGTATGTCGTGGTCCACCTTACCTTGATCACAGAATTCATAGTTTACCCACCTCTTTTTTTACCACTACACCCCTGTGTGTAATGTAATGTAAAGTAAGACTAAAGTGGACTTACAGCATTGAGGCTGGTGATGTCACAGCGTAGCTGGGTGGTGTCCTCCACCAGTATCTCCCCTAGCAATGGACTCATTGATGGAGAGATGCTCCACCCAACTGGAAGCACAGAGGAACACACACACACAGACACACACTCTTTAAGAATAAAATAAATTAAGAATAAAGCTAAATAAATAAACTAAATAATGTAGTGACTCCACATGCACACGCTTGTGCATGTGTGCTGCTGTGCATGGCAGCAGCGATCTGAGACAGGGAAAAGGGGGCGGAGCTGACCTTTGTACTTGGTAACCACGGCGGCGTTGACGCTAGAGGGCTCCTGGAAGTCCACCCTGAGGCTGCTGCTGCCGCTCACCGAGAGAGACACGCCCACAGGGTGGTCTGGAGGACCTGGAGGAGGACAGGCAGGGAGAGAGATAGGCATTAGGCATCATTACCATCAGCATCATCTCCATCACCACTATCACAGTCAACACCATCAGCATCATCCTCACCACCATCATCATCACCATCACCATCATCCTCACCACCACCATCATCACCACCACCTCCATCACCTGCGTGCTCGAAGCCCGTCTGCATACGTCTGAAGAGCCGCTGCCGCCACCCCCAGGCCTTGAGCTGCCTCTCCTGCTCCGAGCCCTCCCGCTCCCCTGGCCCCTCGCACCCCAGCTGGGTCTGGAGCTCCGACACTCGCTGCTCTGCCTCCTGGAGCAGGGTGGACAGGTGCAGTGTGCGCCCCTCCAGGCTCACAACTGGAGAGAAACAAACAAATATACAGTTGGAGAAGAGGAGCACATAGGAGCCTGCTTCCATACCCCCACCTGCCACACACCCCTGGATGTCAAGCAGCATCGCTAGAACAACCAGTAATATTGAATATGGATAGATGGATGAATAGATAGAGAGAGAGAGAGAGAGAGAGAGAGAGAGAGAGAGAGAGAGAGAGAGAGAGAGAGAGAGAGAGAGAGAGAGATAGAGAGATAGATAGATAGATAGATAGATAGATAGATAGATAGATAGATAGATAGATTCTTGTTCTGTAAACAAAGCAGAAGTAGAAACAGTGTAAAGTCACGAAAGAGAGATTTAATAGATAGGAGAGAGAGAGAGAGAGAGAGAGAGAGAGAAAGAGAGAGAGAGAGAGCATTGACTGCATTGTGTGACTAAGCAGACTCCAGTATTAAATGTGGTGAATCCTCATAAAGTGTTCCTCCACCACTGTGGTTATTAAAAAAAGAGCTACGGTTAATTTTCTTTCTTTATTTGGCTTCATAAGTTGTTGTTTTTTTCCATTGGCATCGGGGTCTGAAGCACATTTCATAATGCTTATGTTCGACGTAATTCAATCAAAAGCTAATTCCCTTCTGATGAGCACTCCAAGGAGTTTTAACAATTAGTCTCTTGGTGTGCCATTAGGGAGCCGACATCAAAAAAGGACTTTTATTGTTTGTACACAGCTCTTGTTCACTGGTGTGATCCTCTTTGCCGTGCACAAGTTGACCCACATTAATAAACGATGACCAAAACCTCAAACAACCTCGAGCAAGGCATGCCCGACAGAAGAAAGGACCCTCATAAAGGGCACGTAACCACGGCGATCTGCTGTGGGCATGACATCACCAGATGAGCAATGTATCCTGAAAATTAGACAATGAAAGTGAGAGGGTTTTGAGGGTGCAAATGTGGTCGGGAGATGGAGGAGGAGGAGGAGGAGGAGGAGGAGGAGGAGGAGGAGGAGGAGTCCCAAGTGTTTTCCAAGGGTGTTTCTCTGGCTGGATCTGGGTCTGCATGGTTGTTGTCCCCACCCTGAGACGGTCCGGTCTGGGTCTGAGACAGTCAGGTCTGGGTGCATGTGCATTCATGTAGGATGCATGTGTATGTGTGCTTCTGTTTAACTGAAAGGCATGATGGTTTGATATGTACATATATTCACATTTTTATTTATCATAGATGTATCACATACAGTATGTGTCATAATGTCTGCATTTGAACCTACTTGATGTCTGAAAGATATAAAAAGCCAATACCAGGCCATTGTAAGCACTGCATGTAGCCTGCATTGGGCTTGTATGGTTGTCTCATGCATATGAGATGTATATATATATATATACTGTATACAGTATATATATATATATATATATATATATATATATATATATATATATATATATATATATATATATATATATATATGGTACATACACCAACATGTTACTGACATTAAATACATGATACAGGATATTTGATATTTACCCAAATATAAGCATGCATATGTGTATGGAAGTTTTTCTGACTCCAAACTTGTTATTCTCTTACTTTAACTTTATATGTTCTTATTTTACTAGTTATTTTCTTATTCTAACTTCTTCCCCTCCCCTGGACATTTGGCCACGACCCAACGACCCTCGAGCAGGAACATTTTAAGACCTCAGTACACAGATTGCTTTTACGACCGCATGCGTTTGGCTCCAATCCCTTTGCATCGCGGTCCCAAGGGTTCGCTCCGATCCGATCGACTTCCCCTGCCCACGAGCACCAGACCCCCTGGGGTTTCACATCGGCGAGCGGTTCTCCGGACGGGGAGAAGGGTCTTCCAGCTCCAGCGTTGTACCACTGAGGGAAACCAGAGCTGATCTGACAGCTTCTTGGCTCTATGGTCCCCATGTTGGACCATGACCAGAACCCCAGAACCAGCGCCGTAGAGGCAAGCCATCTTGGATCCTACAGGTAGCACAGCTTCAGAAACGTAACCCCCCCAAACAAACCCCCTCCAAATAAAAAACAGGTGTTGTTCCTGCAACATCAATTCAGTGTCAACCGTTCCGATCAAGTTTTTGGTTTCCAAACGATGCCTGTTGTAGTCCACTGATTGTTTATCCCTCTGTTATGAAGCCCCCTCCACCCCCCCACCCCCTCCAAGCCTCTCAAGCCGGTTCCCGCCGGGCCGAGTGGAACAGGCTGCGGCCGCCGCCGCGCCGGACAGTAGCGCAGTGTGCTCCCATTCCTGGAGTGTTTGGGGCCGAGCCGGGCCGTCTGTGTTTAGTCTGCGGGGGTCTTGTGTTTGTGAGTCGTGGAGACTCCACTGTTGAGCGTGAGATTCCACTGTTGACAGAAGGTTAAGAGTTGCGTGTCGGTGGGGGGGGGGGGGGGGGGGGGGGGGGGTGTTTAATTGTACAGCAGCCCGGCGGCGACTGTGTCTCCCGCGGTCGCTACGCTGCCAGGGCTCCTCTTGAAAGCAGGCCCCTGGCTTTTTGGGGACACTTCATCATGCGTCCCTGCATCCTCTTAAACCCACTGGGGTCTCATTGTCTCCGAAGACATGATAGTGTGTTTCGCACATGTGTGTGTGTGTGTGTGTGTATGTGTGTGTGTGTGCATGTCTGTGTGTGTGTGTGTGTGTGTGTGTCTGAAAGAGAGGGAGTTTGGCTATGTGGGAATGTGTGTGTGTGTGTGTGTTATAGTCAGTATATGTGTACGTATCAGGCCCAAGCTACTTTTGAATTACATGAAATCATTTGAATGTCATGTGCTTATGAAGCTCACACAAGCTTCACTTTATTCCCCTCCTCTCTTTTTACCTCTCTCTTTCTTTTTCTCTTTCTTCTCTCTTCACCTCTCCCTTCTCAATCTCCCGCACTCATTTGAAATGTGTACACACACACGCACACACACACACACACACACACACACACACACACACACACACACACACACACACACACACACACACACACACACACACACACACACACACACACACACACAGAGGTGGGTAGAGTAGCCAAAAATTGTACTCAAGTAAAAGTACTGTTACTTCAGAATAATATGACTCAAGTAAAAGTACAAAGTAGTCATCCAAATAATTACTTGAGTAAGAGTAAAAAGGTACTTGGTGAAAAAAGTACTCAAGTACAAAACTACTCAAATACTGAGTAACTGTGGAGTATCGTCTGATTTATTTGTTAACAAGCATTCCATCAGACAGACAAAAATACAAAATAATCATCTTTAGGCAAATTAGAGTTCATCCAATCAATAACATAAATTAAAATTAATGAATTAATGAATTACAAAATAGCTTAAATTAAAATAATCCAGGTAAATTCAAGTACTTCAATACAAAATAAAATCAATAAAATAATAATGAATAAAAAATAAATTAAGCACAAGTAAAATTTCCAAACCTTTGTACTTTTTCACCAGGCTCTGCAGGCAGAACTAGAACAAGGCAGCCCATAAACTCATAAACTGTGTGTGTGTGTGTGTGTGTTTGTGTTTGAGTCTTTGTTTGCTACGACTGTAAATTGTTCAGCTGACAGCCTGAAATGTCTCTGCAGCAGAGACTCTCCAGGTTCACTAAACTCTGATCATCTACCTGTTGTGTTCTCACTTTGTTTATTTCATGTACCAGCTTCTAAATCTGAGTCTGACGCACAATTTACGCCGCAAAATAGTGACACAAAGAAGTTTAATTTGATTTGTGTCCGATGATTAGAGAGAGAGAGAGAGAGAGAGAGAGAGAGAGAGAGAGAGAGAGAGAGAGAGAGAGAGCTTTGGTAGAGAGACATAGTGTAACAACAACAGAGAGCGAGCGCTGGCCTCGATAAAGCTGTTTATCAGAGAAATAAAAAGTTATTTCCTGATTGTTTCACAGCGGTTACATTCAGCAGGTATAGACACGCCCACAGCAGCCCACCTCACCCCCCCCACTACCGCACTCCCCCACCACCTCAGCTCCCCTCACCTCTCCACTACCGCACTCCCCCACCACCTCACCTCAAAAACGTACTCAAGTAAATGTAATGGCGTAAATGTAACTCTTTACTACCCACCTCTGCACACACACACACACACACACACACTCTCTCTCTCTCTCTCTCTCTCTCTCTCTCTCTCTCATGCACCCTTATGATCTCGGTAGAAGAGACAGCTGAGAAGAAAGAGAGGGCGAGAAAGGGAGAGAGAAGGAGAGAAGGAGAGAAGGGGGAGAGAGGGAGGGAGGTCGAAACAGGGGGAGAAAGAGGTGGAGGAGAGTGGAAGAAGAGGGAGATAAGGAGAGTGAGAGGATGAGAGAAGAGGGATGGAGAGAGGGAGAGAAGGTGGAGAGAGGGAGAGAAGGTGGAGAGAGGGAGAGAAGGTGGAGAGAGGGAGAGATCTTGGCGAGATGGCGACAGGGAGAGAGGGTGGATAGATGGAGAGATGGAGAGAGGCAGAGAGGGTGGAGAGAGGGAGATGGATAGAGGGAGCGATCGAGAGGGAGAGAGGAAGGGAGGAAGAGAGGGTGGAGAGAGGGTGGAGAGAGGGTGGAGAGAGGGAGAGAGGGTGGAGAGGAAAAGAAAGACGGAGCAATCAAAGCGTTGACTTCAGCACCACTTTCCATTCGAGTGTTTTCAATTTAGTACCCTTCATCATCATCATCCTCAGACGTCTGGCTCAGCCCTGGAAAACTGTGTTTGTGTGTGTGTGTGTGTGTGTGTGTGTGTGTGTGTGTGTATAACTTTTCTGTGTATTGCAATACCTGATGTGTATGTGTACACTTAGTGATGTCTATAAATATGTATATGTATTACAGTACATTATATATATATATATATATATATATATATATATATATATATATATATATATATATATATATATATATACATATATATATACACACAAACACACAACACTGTAATATATACATTATATAGATTATTCTCAATCAATGCATGGCTTGTTTCTGGTTGCAGGAAGTGTGTGATTATATTTGCGTGTGTGTGGGTGCATGTGTGTATTATTGGCACATGTCGCCATACACAGTATGATGGAGACACACTTCTTTGCTCTAATCATGACCAGAAGAATAGAGCAGAGCAGCCACTGTAGATCACAGGCTCAGAACACCGCTCATAAAAAACAACTTAAATATCACATGACTTACGTGATTTACACAGGACTAACTCACATCACTGACATCACATGACCAACATCACACGGCCGGACATACTACCCTTCCACCAATAGAATCACTCCACCTCAAACACACTTGTTGTGTTCAAATTGGTCCACTTGTATGCTATCGTATGCTAATTAGGGAGTCACCGGTTTGCAGAAGATCCGCCGCCTCCTAATACTTTGTAAACAACAATATGATTGTATTATACCCTGGAAGATGGATAGAAAACAATCATGCCTTCAAATTCATGTTTCATCGCTGAACCTGCAAAAGTTAAACAGTACAAAAAAAACGTTGGACGAAGACGAAGAATTTGACTAAGCAATATCCAAAACATGTAACGGAAACGGAGATCCCACTATCAGAAGTCCCGCCCCTCTCTCGCCTCTCGTCGCTAAACCCATGGAGCTGAAGCGGATATCACTCCTTCCAAGGCCTTCTCTGAGTGCCGCCCTCTCTCTCGCCGATAAAGCACCCTGGTCCTAATATAGGGATTATAACATAGCTGCTGTCACATGGGTACTCACAGTGGGGGCTCTCCTTGGCCCCGGCGCGGAGCAGCAGCCTGGCCATGGGGACGTTGTTGGTCATGATGGCGATGTCCAGGGGCAGCAGGCCCTCGCTGTTGGGGGTGTTGAGGTCCAGCTCCTCCAGGCTGTACTGGGACAGCAGCAGCTGCACCAGGTCCAGCTCCTGGTGCTCCACCGCCTCGAACAGAGCCTCGTTACACTGGAACTACAGACAGACAGACATCCTTGTTACACTGGAAATACAGACAGACAGACAGCCTCGTTACACTGGAACTACAGACAGACATCCTTGTTACACTGGAACTACAGACAGACAGACAGCCTCGTTACACTGGAACTACAGACAGACAGGCAGCCTTGTTACACTGGAACTACAGACAGGCAGCCTCGTTACACTGGACCTACAGACAGACAGCCTCGTTACACTGAAACTACAGACAGACAGCCTCGTTACACTGGAACTACAGACAGACAGGCAGCCTCGTTACACTGGAACTACAGACAGACAGGCAGCCTCGTTACACTGGAACTACAGACAGACAGGCAGCCTCGTTACACTGGAACCACAGACAGACAGACAGCCTCGTTACACTGGAACTACAGACAGACAGCCAGCCTTGTTACACTGGAACTACAGACAGACAGGCAGCCTCGTTACACTGGAACTACAGACAGCCTTGTTACAATGGAACTACAGACAGACAGACAGACAGCCTCGTTACACTGGAACTACAGACAGACAGACAGCCTTGTTACACTGGAACTACAGACAGACAGCCTCGTTACACTGGAACTACAGACAGACAGACAGCCTCGTTACACTGGAACTACAGACAGACAGACAGCCTTGTTACACTGAAAATACAGACAAACAGACAGACAGCCTCGTTACACTGTAATTACAGACAGACAGACAGACAGACAGACAGACAGCCTCGCTACACTAGAGCAACAGACTGACAGAAAGACAGACAGACACCTGGTTGCACTGGAATAACAGACAGACTGGTTACACTGAAACTACAGATAGACACACAGACCTGTTCCACTGGAACTAGAGTCAGACAAACACACATGGCATGGGAAACCTATACTTAGATCACCAAAGCACAAAAAAAAAAAAAAAACATAAACAAAGATAAAAAAATGAAAATGGTTCAAACTACAACCCAATAACAATGTGAACTCTCAGCGCGTCTCCCACCATGTTGGACTTGCGGGGGCGCTCCTTCTCTCCTCCCCTGGCCGCCGCCGGGGGGCCGTCCTCCAGCCCGGGGGCCGAGCCGACCCTGAACTTCCCAGACAGGTTGCGGTAGAGGCGGCGCGCGGCGCTGGGGGACGAGAGGCTGGACGCCTTGCGTCCCGCACCACCATGGGGGTCCCCCCTGATGGGCTGAGACATCTTGGTAGAGTCAGCCCTGCGGAGAGAGGAGAGAGAGAGAGAGAGAGAGAGAGAGAGAACTATTTGATTTGATATTGTTTAATAGACGGTTATATTAAATGGTTACATTTCATCCATTCATCAGTACAGCCAACATAATATGAATCATCCACCACAACTCACCGTTTCTGTGTGTGTGTGTAGGTGTGTGTGTGTGTGTGTGTGACTACAAGGAGTGAGAGAGTGTGTTTCTGTGTTGTTGGAGTATCGATATCTGTCAGTGTCT
Source organism: Merluccius polli (assembly GCA_030340625.1). NCBI lineage: Eukaryota > Metazoa > Chordata > Actinopteri > Gadiformes > Merlucciidae > Merluccius > Merluccius polli. The sequence continues at coordinate 73,075 of JAOPHQ010006322.1, read as the reverse complement.
ATGTGAGAGTGAGTGAGCGCTACATGTGTGTGTGTGTGTGTGTGTGTGTGTGTGTTTCTTGACATTTGTGGCATTCACACTATGTCTTCCACTTCCTGTGTATGGAGCATGCTGTTTTTCAAGGGTCATCTGACACAAGCACGCATGCACACACACACATGCACAGAGACAGACAGAGGGGGCGTGACAGAGGGACAGACGGGAGGAGAGGGGTATGAAGAACCTTTCACTGGCCCCTTCTGCTGCCCCACCCCCCACCAGACCTCTTCAACCCTTATCACCTTCTCCTTCTCAACCCTTCAACACTATTCTTCTCACTCCTCCTCCTCCTCCTCCTCCTCCTCCTCCTCCTCCTCCTCCTCCTCTCTTCTGCTCAACCACTCTGCACTACTCTCCTCTAACTTCTCCTTTCATCTCCTCTCCTCCTCCTCTCTTTTCTTCCACTGTTCTCCTCTCACCTCTACCCCTGTCCTCTCTCTCTCCTGCTCTCTCTTGTCTCTCTACTCATCTCCTCACTAAACAACTGACTAACTAATTCACTCACTAATTAACCAATTAACAAACAGCCAATCTGCACCCATCAACATGTGCTGAAGTCCTGCCATTAAGTGTCCTTCGAGTTAAGTGTCCTTAAAGTGAAGTGTCCTCAGAGTTCTGACTGTATGACCCTGGTTGTTGGACCCCCCCACCCTCAGACCACGTGAGGCGGGAAGGGTTACCGTGGCAATGGTCTAGCCGAGGATCAAAGGGAAGAACATCGGTAGGAAAAATGTTATTTATACTCTTGTTCCACAAGCACTATGCAAGCTAATACGTTTCCAAATACACACACACACACACACACACAGTGACAGCTGAATACCCCTCCACTTTGTCACATTGAAACTGCCTCTTCATCACAGGACCTGCACAAATAACATCCCTTTATTCTCCTCCTCCTCCTACTCCATCCATCCTCTATCTCCCTCCCTGCCTACATCCATTTCCCTCTCCATCGCTCCCTCCACCCCACTCTCCCTCCATCCATCCTTACTATCTCCCTCCCATCTTCTCTCCCTCTATCGCTCTATCATCCCTCCCTCCCTCCCTCCCCCCACCCCCCTCCCTCCAGAGCTTATTGTAGCCTGCTTGGTGCCCAGGCCAGCCTATTCCCTCCAGTAATAGAGCTCATGTTAGCCTGCTTGGTGCCCAGGCCAGCCTATTCCCTCCAGTAATAGAGCTCATGTTAGCCTGCTTGGTGCCCAGGCCAGCCTATTCCCTCCAGTAATAGAGCTCATGTTAGCCTGCTTGGTGCCCAGGCCAGCCTATTCCCTCCAGTAATAGAGCTCATGTTAGCCTGCTTGGTGCCCAGGCCAGCCTATTCCTGAACAAAGCGCGGCAGGTATTTGGAATAATGTTTCCATGGAGCCTGTTTTGGGATGACGGGGGGGCGGTAGGGGGAGAGGAGGGGAAAGGTGGAGGGGGGGGGGGGGGGGGTGTGAGGCGTGTGGCGGTGTCACATTTCAAAGCGACGCCGGCGGAATCCGTGCACACACTCCCCTGTGACGGCGGCGAGTCGCCGGCAGCGGCCAATCACTCTTTGACGACATTAAGGGCTGTGTGTGTGTAGGGGGGGGTCTGTGTGTGTGTGTTTGTGTGTGTGTGTGTGTGTGTAGGGGGGGGGTCTGTGTGTGTGTGTTTGTGTGTGTGTGTAGGGGTGTGTGTGTAGGGGGGGTCTGTGTGTGTGTGTGTTTGTGTGTGTGTGTAGGGGTTTGTGTGTGTGTGTGTGTGTGTGTGTGGGGGGGGGGGGGGGGGCGGGGGGGGGGGGGTGTATGTCCTGCTGTTTAAAGATAAATGGACACCGCTTCCCACACGTGAGAGAGGAAAAGTCACTCTAATAACTAACCCCCCCCACCCCCACCCTGGGGTGACTGGAGGGCAATGGAAAAAATATTTGAGGTAGACACAGGAACACACACGTACACACACACACACACACACACACACACACACACACACACACACACACACACACACACAAATAGAGTATGTCACAAACATAGTGTGTGTGAGACTCTACATAAACAAAGACTTTTCTATATGGGACCTCTGCTCAGTGTCTTCATATGGTGGACCCACCATATGAATGCTCCTGCTCTGACCACCATAGGTCCTGTCATTGGTACACCTTTATATATAGGGCCATTCTTGGACTGCTCCCATAACTACTCGTATGTCCTTATCACAAAGAAACGTTCAGGACAATACTCTTTGTTCTATTCTCAGGAATTGTGTATGCTATGCCCAAATGTCGAAAATTGGAAAAAGGGCTTTTGTGTGTTCTGCGCCCTCGGCATGAGACGTGTTGCAGAGTGACTTGAGACTTAATGAATGAATCTCGCGAAATGCTTTTAGATCCAAAATGAAAGAATTAGAGGCAGAGTCCTTAAGATGTCAATGTTTTTACTTCACCTGGCTACGATACTAACTATTGTGTGTCCTTTGTGTTTTCCGTCTGTAACTGTTGTGTGTTTTGTATTCATGCTGCTGCCTGTCTTGGCCAGGTCTCCCTTGAAAAAGAGATTCTTAATCTCAATGGGACTCTCCTGGTTAAATAAAGGTTCAATACAACAGGATCACGTATACAGCAGCACCTGCTCCATGGAGCGGCTGCCAATCATTAGTTAGCAACACACACACGTTACATAGAGAAACACACAGGCCCTCACTACAAATAAGTACACACATGAAGATGAAGACATGTATAATGTAAAATGTAAACACAGACGCTGATGCGTATGCCATATGCTTACACACACACACACACACACACACACACACACACACACACACACACACAACTCTAAATATGGCAAAATTCTGAAATCTGAGGCTTGGCACCAGACAGACTGGAGGCAGAGAGAGAGAGAGAGAGAGAGAAGGGTGGGGGAGGGAGAGAGAAAGAGAGAAAGAGAGAGAGAAGGGGGGGTGGAATAGAGATTTTAAAAAGAGAGAAACAGCAAGAGTGAGAGAGTGAATGAGGTTTTTTCCTATCTTCACCCCAACGCCCCCCCCCCCCCCCCCCCCCGGCCCCGGCGAGGGGTGAAGGTTTCATCGGCTCCTCTTCTAGTAGCTGACCTACGGATAACAACACAAAGCAGTCACCATGCGCTGCGGCCCCGGACCAGTGTTTATAGTGAGAATGGGAACCAGGAGAAAATCAACCAAAGCCAAAAGGTTTTTCATGACATCAGCCCCCGACAGCTGAGAGGTCGGTCTGAGAAACGCTCTCCGCCCGTCATCTTCTCTACCAACTGTTGCGTCTCCTCTCCATGCCAGAGATGGGGGCAGAGTGACGCCGCACAGAGCACACACATACACAGTTAAAACACTGCTCTTATGAATTGTTTTTTTTTTTGTTTTTTTGGACCACGGTTTACATGGCCAGACCATCGAGCGTTTTAGCTGCTTTACGTCCAAGCAGAACCAGAGTGCTTTATGTGTGCCAAGAAGAGGCTTGATATTGAATAGCGATAATCCAATAAAAGGTTAACTGGACGCCGGCCAGTTCCCCTCAGAGAGGTCAGTATTAAATCTGAATCTTTCTGAAAGTTTCTTCTAATTCATATTTAGAAGGAAACAATCCCCTGATAATAACCTCATCCGTGCACGTGAAAAGGCTTTTGTGCACGCACACACACACACACACACACCTAACCACACACACACACACAACCCCACCCCACCCCACCCCCCCCCCCACACACACACACACACACACACAACCCCCCCCCCCCCCCACACACACACACACACACACACGCGCACGCGCACACAGCAGAGAATAAACTTGGATATCAGCAGAGCAGATATAATGTTACTCTCTCCACCCTCTCGTTCCAACTCTATTAATATTCATAATCAAATTAGAATGCCATATATACAGGATGTGTTGCTACACCATCAAATCACTGGTGCAGTGTCCTTCCTAAATAATGCTCATGGCAGTGATAGTGATCATTAGAGTACAAACACAAACTGCACCATGCCCCCCCCCCCTCTCTTTGCTTTGTCTCTGCCACTGCTTTATGGGGTTTCTACATCACTGTCTCTCTATCCTCTTCTCTCTCCTCCTCTCTCTCTCTCTCTCTCTCTCTCTCTCTCTCTCTCTCTCTCTCTCTCTCTCTATCTAACCTTTGAAAAGCCTGCTGTGCTAAGCAAGGCCTGCCACCTGTTAGATGATAGTGTGTGTGTGTGTGTGTGGGGAGGTAAATCTCTCTAATTTAGGTTGTTCTCAGGGGTGGGGGGACCTTAATAAGGTGCTCTCTCTCTCTCTCTCTCTCTCTCTCCCTTTCTGTCTGCCCCCCCTCTCTCCACCCCTCCCCTCTCTGGGGGCTTGGTGACACTGTGTCTCCCACGGCGACCGTGGGCCTAGCCTGGGTGGCTCCATGCCTTCTGTGTGTGTGTGTTGATGTGTGTGTGTGTGTGTGTTTTAGTATGTATGTATGAGTGTGTGTGTGTGTGTGTGTGTGTGTGTGTGTGTGTGTGTGTGTGTGTGTGTGTGTGTGTGTGTGTGCATTTTAGGATGCGTATGTGTTTTTGTGAGTGTGTGTTTTTGTGCATGTGTGTTTTTGTGTGTGTGTGTGTGTGTTTTAGTATGTGTTTGCGTGTGTGTGTGTCTTTGTGGTGTGTGTAAGGAGAGGGGGGGGGGCTGACCAGTGTAGCCACCAGTTGGTCCATTCTCTCAGGGAGATGAAGCTTGGCGCCATTTTTTACTTCCATTTATTATGGGAGAGAGAGAGACAGAGACAGAGACAGAGACAGACTGACATGTTAGGGCACATCTCTTTGTGTACTAGCAAACAACCATTATTTTAGGGCGCTTTCACACTAGGGACCCGGGCCTGAATCCAAGTACACTTGACCCCAAAGTTTGTTTGATTTGCGTGAACACAAGTGTATCGTACCCGAGTGCGGGTCCACTTGAAAAGGTGGTCTCAAGTACGGTTCAAGTGGACTCGGTACGCTACGCATCAGGTGTGAACACTAACCGTACCAAAACACGGAAGTAGGAAGGCAGACGAGAGGGTTGTTCTCAACATTGTCTCCGAAGGTCCACTCCATAGTATGGACTTGGGATCGTGCGATTGGTGCACTTTTCTATACTGGAGCGACAACATAAACAAATGTTGCTGTGGAGTGTGTGTGTGGTTGATAGCTGGTTCACAGACCTGGCGTCAGAGTCAGTCTGGAGTCAGGGCTGGGGCTGCACACCATCGTCAACCACACACACTCCACAGTTGTGTAGTGTACTCTTCTTCTTGTTTGTGTTTACTGGTGACTCGCAAACCAACTAGGTATGTATTCACTGTCTAACCCCTACCTGCTCCTTAATGACCTGTCTTTGTACTGGCTAACCCCTACCTGCTCCTTAATGACCTGTCTTTGTACTGTCTAACCCCTACCTGCTCCTTAATGACCTGTCTCTGTACTGTCTAAAACCTACCTGCTCCTTAATGACCTGTCTCTGTACTGTCTAACCCCTACCTGCTCCTTAATGACCTGTCTCTGTACTGTCTAAAACCTACCTGCTCCTTAATGACCTGTCTCTGTACTGTCTAACCCCTACCTGCTCCTTAATGACCTGTCTCTGTATTCACTGTCTAACCCCTACCTGCTCCTTAATGACTGTCTTAAACATCTATGAGACTTCCTATACCTCATGGTATCTAACAGTATCAAATACAGTAGTAGTATTATTATTAGTAGTATGTCAATTAGATTGAATGAATCCAAGCAGAACAATGGAAGACTGTAGCTCCTCCTCCCCTTCCCTTCTCCTGCCTCCTCCTCCCCTCCGCTTCCTCCCTCCTCCTCTTCCTCCCTCTTCCTGCCTCCTCCTCTTCCTCCTTCCCCCAAATACATGGAGAAACTCCAGAAAGATGTGAAACGATTCAAAAATCCCAAATATTTGAGCAGGATTTTTTTCCTGGATGCGGTGTGAGCGTGTGTGTGTGCTTCCTGTCGGACCGCGGCGATGACGGGACATTCCCGAGGCTCCACTCTCTCCCGGATGGCGTGACTCAGCACCTGAACTTTGACCCCACCCCTCCCCGTCGCCATGCTGGGATTCCCCATTTATGAGCTCACCGGGCCCGCGGTGCATTTAACGGCATCTCGTGGGGGGCCAGTGTCCTCACGTACCGGCAGTAAATGAGCACGTCCAATCAGCTGCTGGATTTCATTAACGCCAGACCACATCAAGCTGGGCCGGTGTGTTAGGGTGTGTGTGTGTGTGTGTGTGTGTGTGTGTGTGTTTTACTGTTTTATGCAGAGGGGACCTCACACTGCACACAAGCACTCACACAAAGTTCACACCAGTCACACTCAGACCGAGACCACACACCAGGTAGGGGTTAGTCAAACCCAGGACCCAGTAGAACCAAAGACCTCACACTGGGCCGGGGGAGAAAGAGAGAGAGAGAGAGAGCGAGAGAGAGAGCGAGAGAGAGAGCGAGAGAGCGAGAGAGAGAGAGAGAGCGAGAGAGAGAGAGAGAGAGAGAGAGAGAGAGCGAGCATTCCCTGAGCTGCTATTGATATTCTGGAGCCGACTCAGCAGATTCGCTCTCCTGGCAAGATGAAGTGTGAAGGGAAGTGTGAGATCCGCTCCGGAGCCGGCCAGAGGACTAGCCCAGGAGGAGATCCAGGAGCCAGGGGCTGAGAGCCAGATCTGGGGTGGTGGTGGTGGTGTGGGGGGTGGTGCAGTTATTGTCATAGGTAGTACTGGATGTGGTAGAGGTGGAGATGGTGGTGATGGTTTTGGTGTTGAAGATGGCGGTGGCGGTGTTGGAGGTGGACGTCACAGAAATTGTGGAGTTAGACGTGGCAGTGGTAGAGGTGAAGGAGGTAGAGGTGAAGGAGGTAGAGGTGAAGGAGGTAGATATAAAGAGAGAGAGAGAGAGAGAGAGAGAGAGAGAGAGAGAGAGACAGAGAGACAGAGACAGAGAGAGACAGAGAGAGACAGAGAGAAGAAGAAGAAAGAAACAGGGAAATAGAAAGAAAAAAGAGAGAGGAGAAAGACAGAAAAGAGCGAGGGGGGAAGAGAGGGGAGACAGTGAGAGAGGGGAAAAGAAAAGAGAGAGAGTGCCAGAGAGCAAGGGGAAAAGAAAGTGAGAGTGAGAGGAGAAAGGGCGAGAGTGAGGGGAAGAGAGCGAGCGAGGATTAGAGCTGCAGGGGCGGTCCCGGTGGAAGTCTTTCAAGCTGCTTTCATCGGCTGCCTGAGGACTGGAGCGTTACGAGAGCAAGATGAGCCGGCGCCACGACCCAGCCACCACTCTGGAACCAAACCCAAACCCAGACTCCCCCCCCCCCCCCCTTCCCAAGCTCCAGATACAGACCCCCAGCCCCATCACACTCCCTGTAAGCCCAGCCCCCAGTGAACAAGCTCCCCAAAACCCAGCACCCCTACCCCTCCACCCACCCACCAGGGCCCAATGGACCACCAGCACCCCTACCCCTCCACCCACCCACCAGGGCCCAATGGACCACCAGCACCCCTACCCCTCCACCCACCCACCAGGGCCCAATGGACCACCAGCACCCCTACCCCTCCACCCTCCCACCAGGGCCCAATCCACCACCAGCACCCCTACAACCTCCACCCTCCCACCAGGGCCCAATCCACCACCAGCACCCCTACCCCTCCACCCTCCCACCAGGGCCCAATCCACCACCAGCACCCCTCCACCCCTCCACCCACCCACCAGGGCCCAATCCTCTGATGCTGATTTCCCAGAAACATTCCCACCGCAGCTAGACTGTAGCCTTGCTTCTTCTTCTAACCAGTGTGGAGCTCCTCAACTGCTCTTCACTTCCATCTCTATTATAGAAGCTCCCAAACCATCGTCTCCTCCTCCTCCTCCTCCTCCTCCTCCTCCTCCTCCTCCTCCTCCTCCTCCTCCTCCTCCACCTTGGTTTTCACTTCCCTCAAAGAGCCCCCCAGAATTCGATCCCTTGGAAAATGCTGACAGACAACTTCCTACGCTTGTAAAGCACTTTTCTCTCTTTCTCTAGAAACAGAATTGGGGGACTCCACAGAACAGAACGGATTTAAAGACGGAAACTAACGTTTTACCTTGACAACTGATTCGGCTGACAGACAAGGTTTTTGTAACTGTGACACCATTGTCTGTGTGGCCATGCGCAACCACGCAATAATATTTGATTACGTCTGGAGTACTGCTAGTGTCAAAATATGCTGGATCAATACACATTACACAGAATATCTGATCCTCATATGGTTTTCACATCACAGAAGCAAGTACAGTATATCCTTACAGAGCTGTTCGACACAAAGGCTCTGTTCCAAAACCTTTTTCAAATGTCCTCTTTCCTATTGATCGTATACTTTACCCTTGAGTAGGCAAGCAGTAGCACCCTCAGTGCAGTGGCGGTTTTAGGCCATTTTTGGGGGGGCTTCAGCCTCCCCAAATTCAATTTCAGCCCCCCCCCCCCCCCCCCCCCCCCCCCCCCCCCCCACAAATGAAGAGGACATTTTTACCTTTCCAACGATACCAATATTATTTTTGTACTCCAAATAGAACCGAGATATTTCCTAATTAATACAGAAGTAGAAGTAGGCCTAATTGGCCTACTTGGGCCTGTTGCCAGTATGATTCTCTCACATACGTGATTTCTCTTTCCCTCACAGCCCCTCTGAGCCCCCCCAAAGGTCTGATCCTAGAACCGCCCCTGCCTCAGTGTCAATAAAGGCGATGCTGACTGTTGATGATCTGGGCCAATCACAACTTTCACACTTGATTCATGGGTGTATGCCTAATTATGTAAACAAAATTCCAAAACTCTTTCCTGTGAAGGATACATTGACGTTACCTCGGTCTGATGCCGCTTCGGCAGCCATTTTAGGCTGCTTCTCTAGCGTATGACTGGATTCTAAAAGTCTGTCCAGTGTCCATCGTGATTTGCCTCATGTGTCCTGCTAAATATCCAGATGTTTTCCTTGATATCCTTGTACCCATTATTCCAATTGTGGAATTGCTCAAACTGCTAGACAAAAACACCAAATTGTGTTGGGGACCGAGGGAACATCAGTGCATCATAACAGGAAGTGATCATTAGATATTTACATATCAAGCCACCATATGGTCACACATCTCACACAAACATGATTCCTTTTATCGATGCTGGCATGTTTCTACGACAGTTGCGCATGCGCATTTAAAAAAAACGACAAAGGAGTAATTTTGTCAGAATTTCACGAAGATAGATGACAACATTGTTAATTGTTATGTTTGTAAAAAATGTCTGCGTCGATGAATTTTTGGCCAGCGCCAAAGGAAAATCACCAGCACCAAAATGATAAGAATTGAGAATAAAAATATCAATTCAAATCCTCTCCGAATGTGTTAAATAGCAATTTATCAAACAACTGTCTAGGGCTGGCTCGAATACATAATTCCAAGCTTTTAATAATCATTAGGTTTTACGAACAAATATTGGAATAGCTCATTTAAAAAAAAAAATCAATTCACAGTGCGTATCTTTCCCTATCTGAATAGGAGACTACTGCTGCATAATCGCGTTTTTATCAACTGATCGTTTTTACCTTTTTTTAATTTCTGAAGCGGTTCAATTCGTTAAAACCAATGTGTTATTTTAATATATACAATAGTGATATAATAGTGAACAAAATCGTGTAGGATTTCTGCATGGACATCAGTGGCTTTCAGATCCACTCATAAGTCATAGAGTCCAACTCTGTTACAGCAGAGATTCAATGTAAACTAAAAGTTTCAGAAGACACGCGGCTTTGCTAGTATGAGAGTCGGCCTACTTCCAATAATCACAAAGCAAATAGGTGGTTTGAACATTGTGCAAAGTTTTGATGAATTTGCACCACAGGACTAGCGCTATTCATCCGAAGAGAAATCACACAGGCACTATTGTGGATGACTCATTTTTTAGTGGACCTCGTTCTGGCTGTGTAGACCTACTTTTTTTCCACACAGAAAATTGATAAGGAATCAATGGGGAAGGGAATTGGTAAATAATTGGATCGATAAGCCGAATCGATAATGTAGCACTTTGTGTTACCTTAACTGTGTATGAAAAGCGCTATACAAATAAAGTTTGATTTGATTGATTTGATTTGATTAATGGAATTGGTATCAATAAAATCGTATCAATTCCCACCCCTAGTCCCAATTCCACATTGCTCTTTTCTCGTGCTACTGCTGGTGCTCGAAGCTCAAGGGATCAAGCCTCAGCTCGAGCGTTAGCTAATTGTTTTGAAATGTAGGAAGCCAGGGGGAGTGGAATCGCTTTTGATCGACTATTGGAATGCAGCCACAGAAGATAATAGGCGTTTCTCAATCTGCGTTCTTGACTGTACTTGTGTTGTTGTGGACTTGTGAAAAGTCATCAGTCGCAGCCCAAGTACTGATCCAATTCAACGTCCGCATCTAGCCAAGTTCAGTCCAAATGACCAGATGTGTTCTTGCTCCGCCCGTTTTATCGAGGATGCATCAGGAGGTGACTTGTGTGGACTTGGGATGGCCAAGTATCCCAGAATGCATT
>JAOPHQ010006322.1:50000-57500 GCA_030340625.1 Merluccius polli | reverse complement strand
GTGCTGACAGACTCACTCTCATGTGCTCACATGCACACTTTCATAGACGTGCACACTCTCCAGGAAAATAAGATTATTTTAGAGTCGTTGGTCGAGTGTTTGAATGTGTGTGTGTGTGTGTGTGTGTGTGTGTATGTGTCTAATGTGCCATAGAGGAAAGACAGGAGTGAAGACCTCTGGTATGTTAATAATTCCACACACACACACACACACACACACACACACACACACACACACACACACACACACACACACACACACAGGGAACTACTTTCCTTCTGAAACCACAATTGAGCATGGCGTCTAGATTCCAATCAGGGTTGAGCGAGCAGACAGAGATTATTTATGTTGAAGAGAAAGAGAGAGAGAGAGAGAGTGACAGATAGATAGTGAGAGAGAGAGAGAGAGAGAGAGAGAGAGAGAGAGAGAGAAAAGGAGTGTGAGAGCGGAGAGCGTGACAGAGAGAGACAGAGAAAAATAGAGAGAGAGAGACAGAGAGAGAAAAAGAGAGAGAGAGGGAGAGAAAGAAAAAAGTGTGTGAGAGAGAGGGAGAGAGAGAGAGAGAGATAAAGAGAGAGAGATTGACAGAGAGAGAAAGAGATAAAGAGAGAGAGATTGACAGAGAGAGAAAGAGAGCGAGAGAGAGACGGGAAGAGAGAGAAAGAGAGAGAGAGAGAGAGAGAGAGAGAGAGAGAGGGGGAGAAACAGAGTGGTGGGAGAGAAAGGGAGAGCATCAGAGAGAGAAAGAATTGAAAAGAATCAGATGTGTTTGTGATTTAAGTGTGTTTTTTGGAGTGTCTTAAATAATGAAAGGTCCACACCTTTAATATTATTAACTATTACTCAAAACAAGTCCAGAACATTTGTTCAGGGCCAAGTCATGTAAATATCTTTCAACATGGGCCTGTACATCCAAGGAGGATCTCTCCCCAGTCATGTGAGGGGATGCTGGGCTAGGATCTGAGAGGGGGGGGGGGGGGCATGGGCTGGAGGGTTAGAAGCATTCAACAAAACAAGAAAAGGGAGCTAATGTGGTGGAGATGTGGAATGTGTGTATTTGAGTGTGTCTGTGGGTATGTCTGTTTGTGCTTGTGTGTGTGCGTACTGTGTGTGTGTGTGTGTGTGTGTATATATGTGTGCGTGTGTGCGTGTGTGTGTGTGTGCGCATGTGTGTGTGTGTGTGCGTGCGTGTGTGTGTGTGCATGTGTGTATGTGTGTGTGTTTATTTCTAAGAAGCAGAGACGGAGAGGTTTAGTTTCAGAGCCACTATAAAAACACAAAATTATCCCTCATTCTCTTTCTTCTCTCTCGATCTATCATGCTCTCATTCCAACCATCCACACGCACACACACACAAGCACACACACATACTGTACACGCACGCACACACACGCACAGACACATACGCACGCATGCACAGACACACATGCACAGGCGCACACAGTCCAGTTTAACCTATATTGGCATTCATACTGCCTACCAAGTTGAGTATGTATCTCTTGGTGTGTATCTGTTAGTGTGTATTTGTTTGTGTGTATTAGTGTATGAATGGAATCACTGCTCTTGTTGTTGTTGAATCTTTTTTCCTTCTACTTACATCCCATTATAACTCATTACATATATATATATACTGTATATTTATGAAATGGATAGTTCCAGTCTGTTTCGCGTCGTGCCTAACAACGCCCCTTAGCTGTTCTAAAATCACTGTAAACCATGGCCTCTTGTGGCTAATTGCTTAAATATACACACAGATATATATATATATATATATATATATATATATATATATATATATATATATATATATATATATACATACATACATACATACATACATACATACATACATACATACATACATACATACATACATACATACATACATACATACATACATACATAGAGAGAGAGAGAGAGAGAGAGAGAGAGAGTTGCAGGGGGGATGATCAATATAGTGTGGCAGGCGCAGAGTGAGATCCGAGGGGAAATTAATTATATTTGCCTACACACACACACACACACACACACACACACACACATACACACACACACACACACACACACACAGCATGTGTGTGATTTAATGGCCTGTCCTCCCATGAATATAGGAAAGCTATAGTCAGGATTTGACATCTGCACCTTAACGCTCTCCCTCTCTTTTTCTCCCACTCTCTGTCCACCCCCCTCATCCCTGCTTCCCCTGTCCTTACTGAGCCAAGAAAGAGACAGAGAGATATAAATAGATATATAGAAAGATGGAGATAGAAAGACAGAGAGAGAGAGAGAGAGGGGGGGGGGGTGGGGGTGGGGGGGGGGTGGGGGTGATCAATATGGTGTGGCAGGGGCACACACACACACACACACACCTATTATGGTTAAGGATGTGGTCATTGGTACATTGGCCTAATAATGACTTCCAGATGGAATCCATTGAGTGTGTGTGTGTGTGTGGTATCTATGTGTGTGGGTTTCATGTAAACTGGTATGGTAATGTGGAGGTCATCACAGCCCACTGATAACCTTAGATATGGTCTTGTTTTGCCTGGCAACAGATAGCCCCCCCTAACCTGCGACAGAACAGACCAATGGTGAACCAGATTGGGCACAACTTGCTGCTGAAGTGCTTCTGAGCAGAATAGAGGTTTTCCTGTGACCACCAGACCTCTCCTCTGAACTGCGGCATGAGTGGTACGACCCTCTCAAACTCTCCCACCCCTCTCAGAGAGACCAGGTCTAAACTCACTCTCTCACTGGAAAATTCCTTCTCTCACTCTAGTCTAAACCTCACTGTCACTCTAAAACTGACTAAGGGGCCGATCACACAGAAAGCTTTAGCAGTCTGTAAAGTCTCACTGCACTGCCTTTTTGGTTAAAGCCTAAATAAAAGCAGAGCAGTGTACTGCGCCTTTTTACTGTTGCAAAGCAACAACAGAATATGTAAATCTTATCCTACAACGATGTTGGCCGTGTTTTGGTTCGACTCAGGGTGTCCAGGGCTCTCCCCCAAAAATGTGAGGTGCTGACGGCAGAAAGAAGTGAAGCAGCCAGCGTAACGCTTGGTTCCCATTGATAACAAAAGTCGGCCCAAGCTGCTGAAAAGCAGTTTCATCCAGGCCTCAGAATGATGTTAGGGTGGTTGGTGTCAGAGTGAGCATTAAGAGTGATGTTAGGGTGGTTGGTGTCAGAGTGAGCATTAAGAGTGATGTTAGGGTAAGGTTTAGAGTGAGCATTAAGAGTGATGTTATGGTAAGTTTTAGACAGCATTAAAAGTGATGTTAGGGTGAGTTTTAGAGTGAGCATTAAGAGTGATGTTAGGGTGAGGTTTAGAGTGAGCATTAAGAGTGATGTTAGGGTGAGTTTTAGAGTGAGCATTAAGAGTGATGTTATGGTAAGTTTTAGACAGCATTAAAAGTGATGTTAGGGTGAGTTTTAGAGTGAGCATTAAGAGTGATGTTAGGGTGAGTTTTAGAGTGAGCATTAAGAGTGATGTTAGGGTGAGTTTTAGAGTGGGCATTAAGAGTGATGTTAGGGTGAGTTTTAGACAGCATTAAGAGTGATGTTAGGGTGGTTGATGTCAGAGTGAACATTAAGAGTGATGTTAGGGTAAGGTTTAGAGTGCATTAAAAGTGATGTTAGGGTGAGTTTTGGACAGCATTAACAGTGATGTTAGGGTGAGTTTTAGACAGCATTAAGAGTGATGTTAGGGTGAGTTTTAGACAGCATTATGTTAGGGTGATATTTCAGAGTGAGCATTAAAAGTGATTTTAGGGTGAGTTTTAGAGTGAGCATTAAGAGTGATTTTAGGGTGAGTTTTAGAGTGAGCATTAAGAGTGATGTTAGGGTGAGTTTTAGAGTGAGCATTAAGAGTGATGTTAGGGTGAGTTTTAGAGTGAGCATTAAAAGTGATGTTAGGGTGAGTTTTAGAGTCAGCATTAAAGGGACACCAAGTAGTTTTTTTAGTAATTTATTACCTCAAATCAACGTCTTCATTCATAAATAAGTCCCCATTGGTGTACAATTATATCTGTCAACAATCTCACTTATCCTCCTGAGCGAAGAATCACTTATCAGAATTTACATTAGGACGGGTAAGCTCTATGGAGGCTTCCATGTCCTTCCGGTCTATGAACTGCCGAGAGGGACAAAAAGCACTACGTGGTACAGGTAAGGCTAAACGCGTTTTCACTCAGAGCCAGTGTGACTGTGGAACAGAGAAGGAGCTTAGCGAGACGCGCTTGTCACTTCTAGGGTGACCATTTATGAGTTGTTGAAAAGGAGGACACCTCGGGTTGGGGGGGTGCGCGCCTCGGACCTACGGCCGACGGGCGGGGGTGCGGCGATAGTAACACACCCCGGACCTACGGGGGGGGGGGGGGGGGGGTGCGATCGTAACACACCACGGACCTATGACCGGCGGGCGGACCTATGACTGGCGGGGGTGTCTCAAAAAGGAGGACAAATACACGCCGGACAGGGCTTTGAAAAATCAGACAGTCCAGCCTAAAGCCGGACGAATGGCCACCCTAGTCACTTCCCCGGCAAATTTGAAAACCTGCACTGCACTTTAGTTTGTTTGAAATAACGTACCTCATCATCCGAAACAAAACTTGATGAAGTGTTTGAAGACATGCTGTTGTCATTGGTTCTTGAATCTTGACTAATACCGCTTGCCGTAGTTCCAACAGGTTGCAACGAACATTTGAAAACGCGAGGCGCTAGAGAGCATAAAATCGTTTGAATGCAAAATACAACTTGACCACTAGATGGGGGAAAAAACTACTTAGTGTCCCTTTAAGAGTGATTTTAGGGTGAGTTTTAGAGTGAGCATTAAGAGTGATTTTAGGGTGAGTTTTAGGTGAGCATTAAGAGTGATGTTATGGTGAGTTTTAGAGTCAGCATAGGAATCCATTTAGGGTGAGTTTAATTTCACAGTGAGCTCTAGCGGTAGTTTTAGGTTTGGCTTTAGAGCAAAGCCTAAAGCACACTGGTGTGTTGTGACAGACGCAAAATAATGTTTTCAAATGTTGTCCCAAATGCCAAAAATACAGCCGGCTACATCTGTGCTCTGTGTGCTTTGCTCTGTTAAAAACAATATGATTCTATTTCTTTTTTGGGTAGTGCTACAAATATAAACTGAAATTTGGGCTCCATGTGCTTATGGTGAGAGAGTGGGTTAATTTAAGGTGTCCTGCTCGTGGGCACCTTGGCAGACTTAGACCGACCTGGACAGTAGCTACGCAATAAACAGGCAACTGGCCTCTTTGAGGGTGTAGTGCCCGTTACCATGGTGACAATGAAGGCGCCCTATTAGCATGGTGATGATGTAATGTGCATCGGTTGGGATTTTTTAATCAATGTTTTGCGGCCAAGAAACGACAGCAACACACACACACACACACACAGACGTTATTATAGTTTTGAGGTTAGTATAGTTTTTTCATTGTTTAATTGACAAAGACAAATAATAAAGTTATTTTCATCATCATGTTTGTTTATTTTTGTTAGTTAAACACACAATACAGTTTCATTTTTATTTAGATTTCAGCAAATGACAATGTCTTTTCACACCTAGTTTTCGTTTTTTAGCTAATTTTTGTTAACGATAATAACCTTGACACACACACACACACACACACACACACACACAGATGTATGTTTGGTTAGGCAGCAGAACGCTGTTGCTATGAGACTCTGTCACTCCACAGTTTAACAGCACAATTAAATTAAACAGCACACACATACACACACACACACACACAAACACACACACACACACACACACACACACAAGCACAAATGCACACAAAATCCCCACTTCTCATGAGGACATAGAAACAAAACAGAAAAAGATAAATTTGCTGTGGAGATGGATTAGATATATCTGTCTACATTCTTTAAAAGAAGGATATGATATTAAGACGTTCAGATTTGAAGGTGATAGAGGAGTAGCATACCCCTTAATGATCTTAATTTGCTGATTGTGATAGTAATATATTGTATTGACTAATACATAGTACTCGTCCACACTTGTACATTGCAAAATGCTGCAAAATCGCTTTTGCAGCATTTTTACCTCCCTCCCTCCATCCCTCCCATTAGAGATTACTTTTATCCAATATTTATCCAATAATTTATCCAATATTAATTATTATCTGTTTTTTATGATTATTTTGAGCCGTGCACACACACACACACACACACACAAGTATGTACACTGTAAATTAGACATACATACAGATGGACAGATGTACAGACAGATACTTGAATACTGATACTTAAATGTTACACTTACTTTTTCTGCTGGGCCTCCTTTCTGTCCGCTGAACCCAAACTCTGCATGGACAAAAATAGAGAGAGAGAGAGAGAGAGAGAGAGAGAGAGAGAGAGAGAGAGAGAGAGAGAGAGAGAGAGAGCAATCAAACATTTGAAAGAGAATACAACTTAGTAACTCAAAAGCAGTAAAACAGCACCTCAAAAGCAAAGACAGGTGAGTTGGTGACAGGTGCTATCTAACTACTGATAACCTGTCTTCTCTATAACAACTCGGCAGTAACTGGACGGCCCGTTGGAAAGCACCAGGGTCGGGAACAGACAGAACGGACCCGACGCAGAGCGGTATGGAGCGCTAGCAATCCACACACTCAAATTCTAAGTTGTGTATGTTTAATTCAACGTTGTGTATGTTTATTTTTTTTTTACATATTTTTTTGGGGCTTTTATTGCCTTTATTATAGGACAGCTGGAGATAGACAGGAAATGGGGGCAGAGAGAGAGAGGGGATGACACGCAGCAAGGGGCCGCAGGTCGAATTCGAACCCGGGCCGCTGCAGCAAGGACTCAGCCTCGGTACATGGGTCACCAGCTCTACCCACTGAGCTATCCGGGCGCCCCGTGTATGTTTATTTTAAGTTGCCAACCCTGTAAAAATTGTGGAGTAAATAACGTTGTGTTTCACATGAACCATGGTCTCATTCATTACATAGATATATTGGAAAACATGGACTAAAAAGCATGTTAAATCATTGTGTGTGTGTGTCTGTGTACACACAGACACACACACACAATTACTCACACAGGACAGACCAATCCGTCTTTGGTAGGCTGTGTTTACGGTTCGAGTTGACCCCTAGCCAATCACAGTTGGTCTACCTTTAGGGCACAGCCAATCAAAAGATCAATCTCATTTGTGCAGGGGCCAATTATTACTAAGCTAATGGACTTGTTCCTAATTAAAATAATTAGAGGCAATCACAATTGAAGCTAACCTTGATTAAAGGGAACTGGTTCGAATACGCTCATTTGTTGCATGTTTCCCATGTAACGATCATGTTGTCCGTTTTCCTATGTTCATGTGCATGAGCCTGTGTGTATGTGTGTGTGTGTGTGTATGTGTGTGTGTGTGTGTGTGTGTGTGTGTGTGTGTGTGTGTGTGTGTGATGTCACTCCGCTATGGTATTCTTTCCAGGGAATAAAGAAAAAAAATCAACCCAGACACAC
>JAOPHQ010006322.1:0-45000 GCA_030340625.1 Merluccius polli | reverse complement strand
GTCTCCTCACGCAAGACCACATCGCATCAGTCACACAAAACACGGTTTCTGAGTGTGCGTGTGTGCATGCGTGTGTGCGTGCATGTGTGTTTGTAACAAGGCAGACTGGTCAATGCTTCAGGGCAGTTATGATGAAGACGGATCACAGCAAGGAACAAAGCAACAACATCTACAACCACAACCTCCTCCTACACCATATCATCCCTACTATTTACTACTTATCCATACATGTCATCCTCAGAGTGGACCAGAATGGACCGGGACTGCTTTCCTAAAGTAGCCTTGAGATGGACCCCACCTGGAAAGAGGAAACAAGGGAGGCCAAAAACAACTTGGCAGAGAACTGTGACCTCAGTTAATCTAACTCGGGGCGAGGCGCAACACGCTGCACAGGGTGGGACCAGATGGAAGCAGAGAGTCGCAGCCTTATGTTCCCCAGGGAACAGGATTAAGAAGAAGATGCATGTCATGGATAAGCAGGTAGGCATCTTGCTCAAGGATGCTTACAAGTAGACAGCGAACATCAGGGATCGAACCTAGCCACTACACTATCCTGTCCCCAACAATAACTATAGAATCATATGAATGACTACACTACCCTATAATAATAATAATTAGAATCATATGAATGATTCACTATCCTATCTAGAATCATGAATGACTACACTATCCTATAATAATAATAATAATAACAATAATAACAATGATAATAATAATAATAATAATAATAATAATAATAATAACAATAATAACAATAATAATATAATAATAATAATAATAATAACAGCAACAATAACAATACTAATAATAATACTAATACTACTACTACTACTACTACTACTACTACTAATAATAATAATAATAATTATAACTAGAATCATATGAATGAAAACTATGCATGTTGCATGTCTAATACCATGTGAAATGTATTTAATGTGCATATGTGAAACATTTTGTTACATCCATGCTGTAGATTCAGATTTAGATTGAAACAGGCGCTAATCAACTAGAAATCCAAGGTTCATGCGGTAAACGTTAGCCATCTGGATTTGTTCATCAACAGCCACCCAGATGTACAAATAATGAGTGAAATAAACAAGCTGGAACAATCTATGGTTAGAGCAAAAACATGCTCTAAATCTTACTGAACTGGGAGATTCTTCAAATTCATGCTTCAAAGTTTGTACCTTGCATAACTACAGTCAGACTGGGAAGCCTAATGTTACTTATCTAGACTACAGTTGGACTAATGTTACTTATCTAGACTACAGTTGGACTAATGTTACTTATCTAGACTACAGTTGGACTAATGTTACTTATCTAGACTACAGTTGGACTAATGTTAACTTATCTAGACTACAGCTGGACTAATGTTACTTATCTAGACTACAGTTGGACTAATGTTAACTTATCTAGACTACAGTTGGACTAATGTTACTTATCTAGACTACAGTTGGACTAATGTGAACTTATCTAGACTACAGCTGGACTAATTTTAACTTATCTAGACTACAGCTGGACTAATGTTAACTCATCTAGGCTACAGTTGGACTAATGTTAACTTATCTAGACTACAGTTAGACTCATTTTAAGCTAGACTACAGCTGGACTAATGTTAACTCATCTAGGCTACAGTTGGACTAATGTTAACTTATCTAGACTACAGTTGGACTCATTTTAACTTATCTAGACTACAGCTGGACTAATGTTAACTTATCTAGACTACAGTTGGACTAATGTTAACTTATCTAGACTACAGCTGGACTAATGTTACTTATCTAGACTACAGCTGGACTAATGTGAACTTATCTAGACTACAGCTGGACTAATTTTAACTTATCTAGACTACAGCTGGACTAATGTTAACTCATCTAGGCTACAGTTGGACTAATGTGAACTTATCTAGACTACAGCTGGACTAATTGTAACTTATCTAGACTACAGCTGGACTAATGTTAACTCATCTAGGCTACAGCTGGACTAATGTTAACTTATCTAGACTACAGTTGGACTAATTTTAATCTAGACTACAGCTGGACTAATGTTAACTCATCTAGGCTACAGTTGGACTAATGTTAACTTATCTAGACTACAGTTGGACTCATTTTAACTTATCTAGACTACAGCTGGACTAATGTTAACTTATCTAGACTACAGTTGGACTAATGTTAACTTATCTAGACTACAGTTGGACTGGGAAGCTTAATGTTAACTTTTCTAGAATACAGTCAGACTGAGCAGCCTAATGTTAACCTATATAGACTACAGCTGGACAGGGAAGCCTAATGTTAACTTCAGTGTCTTCAGTATGAACCTCATCACTCTCTTGTTCTGCTTTCCAACCTCCAGACATTGAGAACGGGATTGCTCCAGCAACCCCCACACGCCCAGACGGATGGACATGCTGGGTATCAATACCAATGGATCGAGGAGTATATCAGTCGCACAACACAACTGAAAGATGGCCCTGAGAGTTTGGTGTGGTTGAAGAGCTATTTATAGACATCTATTTATGTCTCCTATCCCTCCATCTCCTTCCTCCATCCCTTCCTTCCTCGGAATCTCCACCCTGGGAAGGAACCTCGCTACTGGGGTGCTAGCATCCAGGATCGGGGGGGGGGGGGGGTCGCCATGGTGATCTCACCTCTACAACCAATGAGAAGACAGCATGGCCCAGGGTGCGCCTGAGCTCCCAGTATGCAACAGCAAGGTGTAACAGCAGGTGGGCCCCATTGCTGTCAGTCAGGAGACACACACACACATTTGTGCGTACACACACATCTTAAAGGGCTCTCAATGGGTTGTTAGTGGCCTTTCGCTCAGGAAGTTCTGAGGATGACCTGCTTCCAGACACAGACAAGCGCACATGCACGCACGCACACACACGCGCACACACACCAAAGTCATGTGTGTACCATGTGTGTAGCGCTGTATATGCACAGTACACTGCATATGCTAGGTGTGCTATGCGACTAGATTCATTTAATGTATCGTTCTCTGACTGGGCTCACTGCTTTGGTTAGGAGCTCCAGAGCGCTACATGATCTCCCAGGCTAGCTAACTAATTGACACTTATGGCTGCGTGGTCCTGTTAGTAACTGCTCCTTCATCACCAGGCTATTGGAGTATTTATCTGTGAAATCAATAAGGAGTGGGGACCTGGGAGGGAGAGGACACACACAAGAACCCCCTCACCCACAGCACCCCTCACAACACAGCAGTAGATTGGACTGAGTGATGATGTCACCGTGATGTCACTATGTCACAGATTTAACTCCGCCTGCATCAGATTTTGTCTTCAACTGATACTTTCTGTGTGTACGTGTGTTCCTGTGTGTGTGTGTGTGCGTGTTTAGGGTACAGTATGTGGTGGTGGTCTAAAGCTATGTTTGTATAACTGTCTGTGGTCTGTCTGTGAGTGTATGTGTGTGTGTGTGTGTGTGTGTATGTAAGTCTGTGGTCAGTGTGTGTATCTGTCTGCCTGTGGTCTCTGAATGTGCGTGTGTCTCTGTGGTTTGTGTGTGTGTGTGTGTGTGCTTCCCGAGAAGAGGAGGGGGGTATATGTTTATATGGGCTGGTGTGTATTGGGTGGTCGAAACGAGAGCTTATGTATGGGCTTTTTTGTGGCTGTGTGTATGTGTGTAGGAATGTGTGTTCGTGTATGTGTATGTGTGTGTGTGTGTGTGTGTGTGTGTGTGTGTGTGTGTGCATACACTGCATATGTGCACACACACAAGCCTTCTAGCCACTATCCCACAATGGGTGTGGAGTTCCATGGAATATGGAAGCAAGCCGAGCAGTTTGCCTGACAATTTCACCTCGCAGTTAGCCTAGCATTTAGCCTAGCTGTTAGCCAAGCTGTTAGTCTAGCAGATATCTTAGCCGTCAGTCTAGCTCCTCTCCCCCCTCCCATTAAAAGAAAAAACGTATTTTATGTTTGTATGTCCTGGCACTAGTATTTTAGCACGCATCTCCGTTGTATACTAGCAATGGGTTAACTTAGCAATTGGGTGTGCTTGAAACTTCCTTACTGTACCGATAGCGATTTACTGTTGCACTTTCTTCTGACAAATGTAGGCCTACTTATTGTAAGTCACTTTGGACAAAAGCGTCTGCTAAATGCCCTAAATGGAAATGTTAGCCTAATGGTTAACATAGCCCTTAGCCTATCGGTTAGCTAGGCTAAATAGGCATGGGCTAGACATGTTATAGGCTAAGGGCTAAATAATTCAGTCTGTAATTGAGCCTCTAGTTTGTTATTTCTTTCAGTGTCAAAAGCTGAACAATAACTCAACTCTGCTGACCAAACGTAGCGTAGCATTAGCGTAGCATTAGTGTTTGCAGTCAAAGCATCAGCATGTGGTGTTCTGGGGTTGAGCTTGAAGAATCCATACATGCTGAACACGCTTGACTCATATTCATGTACTTATTACTTTACACTACAATGAAAGGTGCACACAAGGGCCCGAGTGTTTTCCATCGGGAGCGGGGTTAGAGCCGGTTCGGGGGGGGGGGTGGGGGGGGGGTGATGTAGTCGTTAGAGAGCTGAGATTGACATGGCCTGGCACAGCTGAGGACCGGAGTGGGAGCAGGGGCCCTAAACACACACTATTAGCGAGGGTAGCACCTCGTTCTGCGGGGGCCGGCAGCCTCAAGCGTCCATTCATACCGCACGCCGGACAGCGTTTACCGAGAAAAAAACAGCGCATGGCGGGAAATGACCGTTAAAACGTATTTGAGAGCTAGCAAACATTCCTTTCAATCCTCTTCCCCCTCGCAAAAAGTAAGCTATATATTTAGTTTAGATCGGCAAACAGTGTAACTTTGGTGCGTGGCACATTGTACACAACAAGTAATGGGGGTGCAAATACACACCATGATTAGATTCAACTTTATTGTCATTGCACAATAGTGCAAGGCCAGAGACAACCAAATGTAGTTTGACATCTGCAGTACGGTGCAGAGTATGTACAAATGTAAAGTGGAATATATAATAAATAAGATATAGTATAGAGTAGGTACAAGAGTAGCTACAAGTGATGCTAGGTATGATATGAATACAGTAAAGATGATCTGTGAAAACATTTTGAACTCAAAATTGGTGCTAGTAAGTAGTAAGTGAAAAAAAATCTAAAACATTTCTAAATCGTAAAAAAACAAAAGAGGTGTGGTTATTCTACTGGTGACGAATAGACATGGGCAGTCACCCTGTCCCAGATCCTCTCAGTTCTGGATGCGTTTGGCCTTTTTTCCATGAAAGCTTGGTTTGTACAGTTGTACTTCAGCTGGTCTGATATTTGACGAGGGCATAGTTCAGTGTAATTCAATTAGATTTTTATTTGAAAACTAAGAAAAATGAGAGTACAAGACTTACATTTTTGCACCAAATGTACAAGAACTATTGCACTATTCCCTAGCTTATAAGCCTTGGTCAATTTAGACAGTTGAGTCTAGCATTTTTCTACAAAAGTTATTTTTGATTTTGATCATTGATTGTATGAAGTAAAATAGCAAGGGCGTAGTGAGTGCTCATGGGTAGTGAAGTAGTTGTCAACCACACTGCCCAGGTCTATGGGGAAAGACTTTCTGGCCTATTATTGTAGTATCACTGTTGGCCACCAGACAACGTTTGGCGCAAACCATGTGACCCGTCCTGGGGGCCTAGTTGGCCCACACATTGTTGAAAGATGTAATAACTGACGTGCTCTGCGGTAACCACTAGACTTCTGCTGTTCCCCTCCAGATGGGTTGTTTGGAAGCAAAGGATAGTGGAGGCAAGAGGAAGGGACAAGAGGAGAAGGAGGGAGAGGAGGAGGAGGATTCTACTGGGAGGTATGGACCCAACCTGCAGAATCCTTGCTCCTCCTCTCTATCTCTCTCTCTCTCTCTCTCTCTCTCTCTCTCGCTGCTCTTGGTGCCTCCACTCTCTTCCCTCCCTTCTTTCCTCTGTTTTGTCCCCTAGGTGAAGGATGCTAGGAACTAGATGAAGGATGCTAGACACTAGGTTAAGGATGCTAGACACTAGGTTAAGGATGCAAGGCACTAGGCCAAGGATGCTAGACACTAGGTTATGGATGCTAGGCACTAGGCCAAGGATGTTAGGCACTAGGTGAAGGATTCTAGCTGAAGGATGCTAGGTACTAGATGAAGGATGCTAGATGAAGGATTCTAGGCACTTGGCAAACAATGTTAGGCACTAGGTGAAGGATTTTAGCTGAAGGATGCTAGGCACTAGGTGAAGGACGCTAGGTGAAGGATGTTAGAAACTAGGTGAAGGTTGCTAGGCACTAGGTGAAGGATGATAGGTGAAGGTTGCTAGGCACTAGGTGAAGGATGCTAGGTGAAGGATATTAGAAACAAAGTGAAGGATGCTAGGAACTAGGTGAAGGATGATAGGTGAAGGATGATAGGCAATAGGTAAAGGGTGCTAGGTGAAGGATGCTTGCTGCAGGGTGAAAGATTCTAGGTTGCTTGCCTCAGAGATGTTAATAGGCTACAAAACAACTTGGTGGTGGTGAGTGTGTGTGTGTGTGTGTGTGTGTGTGTGCGTGTGTGTGTGTTCTGTGTGAGCCTGAGGCCCATGCTGTCAGTCAGCCCAGCTCACAGGGTGGTCCAAACACTAAGTCCTCTTTACTCAGACACACACACACACACACACATCCAACCCATGCACACACAAACAGTCTCTTGCCGGTGTACATGTAATGACATCCATAACATACATAAATATACGGCTGTATATGTCTATGTGTGTATGTGTATGTATTAGGGCTGCACGATATTGGAAAAAAATAACATGCGAATAAAATGCGATACATATTGCGATATGAAAAAAAAAGTTTTTTCTCCAGAAAAACATTAGGCTATATAACATTAAAATTAAAAAAAATCGTGGAGTAGTGTAGTTATTATGAAAAACGGTCATACATCGATAGACTCATAAAACACTGAATACTTTTAATGACAAGCATAGTTGATAGGAGTACCTTTATATATATATATATATATATATATATATATATATATATATATATATCTTTAGTAGGCCTACTGACTTTTTGACACTTTTGTATTGCCGTCAAACATCAAAACAGTAACAACTGTCGTCAGATCATGGATATATAGTAGTGCTGCCTATTTTATCTAAATAATGAGGTTTAAGAGTAATAATAGCATGTTATTAATAAACATGGCCAGGGACGCTGGAAGTGGGGGTGCTGAGGGGGCTGCAGCAGGGGGGCTGGAAGTGCAAAGCAAAAAAGTTTACTGAACAAATATATAAGAAACGTTAATTTTTTGGAGAGAAGCAGTCTATAAATCATGGTTGTTCGTGAAAGGTGCAGTGTGTAGGATTTAGTGACATCTAGCGGTGAGATTGCAGATTGCAACCAACTGAATCCCCCCGCGACCATCGGTACGAGTCCCAGTGTGTTTAGTGGTGTATACCTGCCATGAGGCCGTCGGCAGCAGCACTCCTCGCTGTAGAGCATTGTTTGGCTCATCGTTAATCCAATTACAAAGTACCCTGCCCTAAACAATAGCCTAACTTAAACGCAATTAAACCAGAAACGTTTCACATTTCAAAATGTCCCCAATGGATATAACTATAAAATCGCTGTTAAGAAGTGTATCCTGCTAGCTCTAGAACAGTAAAAAGGCGATAAAAAAAGAAAAAACGGTGTAATGTAACGCACACAGACTGTATATACAGATTAAACTGACTTTTGGTGGAAAAAAACGGCTTCAAAACAAACACGCGAGTACTCGTTGAGATTTGGACTGTGTGGTCAATTAGAGTTTTTTGGTATGTCTTGCATCCCTCGTACGTACGTCGAGTAGCCAAGTGTCAAGTGATGAGTTCCTTGATAGAATTATAAATTGTATTTAGTTATTTATCTGTAAAACTATAGGTCATAGCTTACAAGTAAGATAGCAATTATGATTAAAAATGTAAAATGCGTCCTCTCTAGAGCCGTTTTTGCCATTCAGGGCTACTGTAGAAACATGGCGGTGCAACATGGCGGCCTCTGTGGAAGAGGACCCACTCCCCATGTAGATATAAACGGCTCATTCTAAGGTCATGAAAACACAACAATTATTATTTTCATGGGATTATACACTAATTAAAACATACTTATGAATATTATATTCTGTTTCTGCCCAGTCCGTTCCACTAGATGCCACTAAACTCTACACACTGCACCTTTCAATGGTTGAAATCTATGGAGTCAGAATAGTGTCATCATTCAAACCTGAAAAAAAAGGTTTCAAAGGCTTGTAAGTCTGTGTTTGAAAACTCAACACCTTGTAAAAAAGGTTTTGCACCACTGAAAAAATAGATTATAGCCTGAAAAAAAAAAGTCAAACATCTGCAAACATGATTTTGTGTTCTATTTTATCTTCTTCATCATTTTAACCAACACATTTTCAAAGCTAAAATGTTTTCACAAACACATTTTCAAAGTTTAAAAATGTTCACCAGCGCATTTGCAGAGTTTCAAATCTGACACTGTTCTAACAGTGTATTACTTTGTTTCCCGGTTTCGAAACCTTGTAAATGGGATTCTGCAAACAGCTGTTCAAACATTGAGAAATACGTTTTGAAAGGTTGAATATTTATTTTTAAAAACTTGTAAAGGTGTAAATTTACACCATTGCAATGTATTTTTTCAGAACTTAATTTTCAGCACTGACTTTTCAGAGATTTGACCACACGGGCGCAAGCTTGCGAGTCACGTGATTATTGACACTGTTCTGACGCCGTTCGTTTTGAAACTCCTTTAGCTCAAAGCTCTGAAAACGTGGTTCTGAAAAAAAGGGAAAAAAAACCTTCCTGGGGGCGGGACCATCTTGCTCTAAACCTATTGGTTGCTCTCTGCTGAGGCACAGTCCAATCACATGCGCCGTTGACCGGGCTGTGCGGGATTGACAGTGCTCTGCCGATGACAAGAATAACAAGCGACTTGCGTGGTTGATTTTGTTGTCTATTTTCTGGAACCATGGCTGGTAGACAGGCGAGCAATTTTATTCTGTATTGTTTGCGTTCTAACCACCCGCGAGCCTCCTGCGGCTCGCCAAGCTGTAATTTGCAACACATTCTCATCCCAACTCGTAATATACCGACGGTTTGTCACGCCCCTAGACGTGATACTGACGCAAAATGTACACTCCCGCGTCTGTGTGAAACGATCTGTGTGAAACAATCTCATAAACCCGTTCGCGGTGGTAAGAGACGAGCAGAGTCTACAGCGTCCGCTCGCAGAACAGAGTCTACAGCGTCCGCAGTCTACTGTGAAACAATTCACTCCATAAAGGATTATGGTTAGGGTTATGGTTAGCGTAATCTATCACCGTGACCGGGTTATTATTGGAGTGAATGGACGCTGTAGACTAATTTGTGGCTCGCATGGCATAAATAATAGTCATACTTTGCGGTCACGTGACTACCATGGATACCTGGAGGGCAACAAACGCTGGCAAAATGGCGACGAACAACGGCCAACCAGGGGAATTGCAGCCTTGCAGATTTCCGATACTTAAATAAATCAACTATTTAGACCATTTGTCACAAAATGTTAAAATTAGATATGAAGAGAAGATAAGCGTACTCGGAACTTGTGATCCATACACAGCACCCGCTGATGTAGGTTATTCATTGCTTTGAAGCTGGCAAAGACTCTACCAGATCGTGAAACGATCTGGGGGTTCTCATAAACCCGTTCGCGGTGGTAAGAGACCAGCAGAGTCTACAGAGTCCATTCACTCCAATAATACCCCGGTCACGGTGATAGATTACGCTAACCATAACCCTAACCATAATCCTTTATGGAGTGAATTGTTTCACAGTAGACTGCGGACGCTGTAGACTCTGCTCTGCGAGCGGACGCTGTAGACTCTGCTCGTCTCTTACCACCGCGAACGGGTTTATGAGATTGTTTCACACAGATCGTTTCACACAGACGCGGGAGTGTACATTTTGCGTCAGTATCACGTCTAGGGGCGTGACAAACCGTCGGTATATTACGAGTTGCGATGAGAACGTGTTGCAAATTACAGCTTGGCGAGCCGCAGGAGGCTCGCGGGTGGTTAGAACGCAAACAATACAGAATAAAATTGCTCGCCTGTCTACCAGCCATGGTTCCAGAAAATAGACAACAAAATCAACCACGCAAGTCGCTTGTTAGTCATCGGCAGAGCACTGTCAATCCCGCACAGCCCGGTCAACGGCGCATGTGATTGGACTGTGCCTCAGCAGAGAGCAACCAATAGGTTTAGAGCAAGATGGTCCCGCCCCCAGGAAGGTTTTTTTTCCCTTTTTTTCAGAACCACGTTTTCAGAGCTTTGACGCTAAAGGAGTTTCAAAACGAACGGCGTCAGAACAGTGTCAATAATCACGTGACTCGCAAGCTTGCGCCCGTGTGGTCAAATCTCTGAAAAGTCAGTGCTGGAAATTAAGTTCTGAAAAAATACATTGCAATGGTGTACATTTACACCTTTACAAGTTTTTAAAAATAGATATTCAACCTTTCAAAACGTATTTCTCAATGTTTGAACAGCTGTTTGCAGAATCCCATTTACAAGGTTTCAAAACCGGGAAACAAAGTAGGCCTAATACACTGTTAGAACAGTGTCAGATTTGAAACTCTGCAAATGCGCTGGTGAACATTTTTAAACTTTGAAAATGTGTTTGTGAAAACATTTTAGCTTTGAAAATGTGTTGGTGAAAATGATGAAGAAGATAAAATAGAACACAAAATCATGTTTGCAGATGTTTGACTTTTTTTTTTCAGGCTATAATCTCTTTTTTCAGTGGTGCAAAACCTTTTTTACAAGGTGTTGAGATTTCAAACACAGACTTACAAGCCTTTGAAACCTTTTTTTTCAGGTTTGAATGATGACACTATTCTGACTCCATAGAAATCCTTTGTTTTTATTTGGGTTTTTCATTTTAGAACAGTGTTTCTCAACCTTTTTTGAGCAAATGCCCCCCTGACCATTCCATGATCCTCGTACCGCCCCCCCTTACAAAGAAAACCCAAAAAAACTACAGGGTGCTGGTGCTTTAAGTGTTCTTGTAGTAAACAGTGTGTTAAGACATCGGGTTTTATGATGAGAGAAGCCATTGTTTTGCTTTAAAATCCCCGTTTTTATTGGATTGGAGCTGTGATATAAATGTGATATAAAATATTAAATAGGATAGGTTA
Source organism: Merluccius polli (assembly GCA_030340625.1). NCBI lineage: Eukaryota > Metazoa > Chordata > Actinopteri > Gadiformes > Merlucciidae > Merluccius > Merluccius polli. Next base: position 33,796 of record JAOPHQ010006322.1, on the reverse strand, counting down.
TATAAGATATTAAATAGTCCGCTCGACTTGTAAAAATGAAAAAAACCTAACGATTTTAACTCAAACGCATTAAAGTATTATTAATGGATTAAATATTTATTTCTTTCGTAAGTGACCATGGTATAAGCGGGATAATGCCCTTCGAGGTGTCCATTAACAGAAATAAATGGACGACGCGGAGGTGTGAACCGTCCGACGCGGAGGCGTGAATCACGGAGGACGGTTGCTTCCGCGAAGTCCATTCATTTCGTCTGGCATTATCCCTTACTTATACTGTACTTTATATTTCGGCTGCAAACCGCAATTCTTTTTTCGTTCTCCGTAACTTTGAAATATCTCCACACTGCCGACATCTTTGTTTATGTTTACCGCGTCACTGCACGTTCTTTCATTGCGTCAGTAAAACGCGCCGCGTCACTGCACGTTGTTTGCTTGCGTCATTAAAACACGGCGCTAATATTTAATATATATATATTCGGCCAGAGCCCGTCTACGGAGAGCCTGTCCACTCCCTATTAAAGAAGCACTATGCAACTCGTTTATCAAAAATAACCTTAACCATGCAGGTTGAGAGTCGTTCTGATCGTTCTACAACACTTTCTGGGTTGTTTGGTGGGTGTTTCATCTCCCCCTGTTGGTTCCCCGCGGAAAAACAGAACATGCAACTTCATGTGGCCGTCCCGGCCACTTACGGATGTGACTCAGCGGAAGTATCCAATCGCGCCTCGAAAATGTAGTCAGATTGTAGTTTCACTGCTTTACGGTAGACCTGGGCGGGGGTGCCAAACATGGGTCCGGCTGAATATAAAGAGTCAGTTGCAAGGCAATTCTGGATCAATCGACAAATCCACTATGGATCCATCAAGACCCAAGAGGGGAAGGTCGGAGGAATCGAAGAATAAGAGAAAGGATTATGATAAACAAAGAAACCAGACACGAGTGAACATAGGGCGAGCTTATGCGGAATGGCGTCAACTGAGAGACTCGGAAGAATGCAAAACGGACGCCGACTTGGCTGTCTTGCTGCTGAAATTGTAAGTAGCCTACCCTTGGGTGAACTTCGTTTTTGTAATGTGGTTTGAGAGTCTGTTGAACAATGTGTTTTGCTCGACCGTTTTATTGTGAGCCCTGTATGTGTTTAGCTTGGTTGCTTCATGGCTAGCTTGCTAGCTAGTGAGGGTTTATCCTAGCAGTGACTTGCTACCACACATGTTTGTTTGCGGTCCGAATCCAGGTTCTCGTTGTGTATTACTATTTATTTATCGAAGTGGGGGGTGGGGGGCATTGTCAATGAGTTTTTACGACAGTGTTGTAGGCCTATTCCGAAGCTGCAGGGGGAGCTCTATAGTGAGAAATGCGAGCCCAATTCCGGCGAAAACCCAGAAACAGCGGAGGAATAACTGAGTTGCATAGCGCACCTTTAAGTCCCATTGTACCGAATTTTGGTTGCAGTTCCACCAGAGCTCCACTGGGGGCGATCGCCCGTGAGTGCAGAATGAATGGGAGCAGATGGAGCTAGACGGCTAAATGTGTCTCTTTCACCTGATTCTCATTGAGAAATCTCAGATTTGATTGTAGTTTTTACAAGTTCAACATGGGTTATAGATCGAAAGTTGAATGAACGAGTACTTATGTCCTTTCGATTTCTTACAGGACGAGTTGTTGTTGCCCATAACACGCTAGCATTCTGCTAATGAACGCTGATTGGTCAGTGAAGGACTGATTACGACCAGAGATCTGCTTGATGGCATCTTGGCATCCGAAGCGGGACCACAATGTTAAGGTGGACCTTTTCGCCCAAGTTCTTTGTTTTTTAACACAGCAACTTTTTTTGGTTGCTGGCACTTATCTGCGTATCGTTATGTATGTACTGCTGTGTTGTCGATGCCTTGAGGGAAAGGGAGAGGCTTGCCGTAAAGCAGTATCTCTGGTCGTAAGATGTGTATGACGTCATTGACATTTTAAAATACTTTTTTAAAGCAAATAAGTGACTCTAAAAAATCTAACACCCAGCAATGTGTAATTTCTTTGCATCCCCTTTCGAAAGCAACATTCAAATTACTAGACAAAAAATTATATCCTGAGAAAAGTTTGAGGGGTATAGCTCCATAGACCGCCATTCATTCTGCACTCGTCCTGTGAGCGCCCTCACATGGAACCAGAGGGGAACTGCAACAGTTCAGAACCAGGAAGTAAACCGAGAGTGGAACTTCTCTCCTTATTAGACATTCTCTGATTCGGCCTTGTTTTTCACTCTCCACCGAATACCGAATATGTCTTTTTTTGCAATATTCGGCCGAATATATTCGGTTACCGAATATTCGGTGCATCCCTATTTGATTGTAATGTGTGTGTGATTAAACATGGTTACATTATCGTGCTTGTGTACGTTTTCATTGGTTATTTAAGTTTTAGCCCGTGAAGATGAGGTGACAGCTGTCAAAAGTAGCGTTTGTTTCCCGGGTTTCGCTGCTGCTGTGGTGGATTTGTTTGGGCGTTACTATGGAGACCGTTCCTGCTCGGCTTGTCCGATCGTGATCAGGGAGCAGAGGGGAGATCTCCAGGGTCGACGTCTGTAAACTGTGAGACGTCTGTAAACTGCATTCCGTGTGTCCATTGCTGAATATGGTACTACACAGGAAAAATTGCTGAGCAATTTTCCCAGAGTGAAAAGTGTTTTCCTCAAGAAGAGCCGTTTTTGCACTATTTTGAGTTTGATGAGTAAAATTTGGAGTCTGAGTGGGAGCAGAATTATAGAGTGGTTGTATACAGAGTGACCAATAGGCGGAGCTTTTCTAAAAAGTTATGTTTCGTTTGTCCGCCATTACTCCTCCCGACACCGCACGTGAAGTCAGACAGTAGAAGGCTGAAGTGCACTGGAAGTGGACGTTTCTACTGAATGTTAAAGTAAGTTATATTTCAATTTTGTTGTAAATATGCATATATCTGTTGAATTTGTATTTTCGTAACGGATTTTCCAACTCCGATTTGATATACCCTACAAGATCGCCTAATTATGTGCTGGTTATGAAGTATTGGCATTAAACTACAGTTTTGCAAGTTATCTGGCAGTTATTCATTCTAAATTATTAGAATACCATGCCTTAAAATCACGTTGCCATCCGTTATGAGCCCTATTCGTCAGTGTTTCAGACAAACACGCATGGCAAACGTAGCAGCTAGCAAGCTAACTAAGTAACGTCCTGCACAACATTCATGTATGAGTTGCCCGTCGATGAGGCATGTATGGACAACTAACCAAAGAATATACCTTTGAACTAACTTAATGTTCACTGTACAGTGTGTTAACATCAGCATTTTCCACACTCCACATGTATTCAATTGATGAGGCTAGTCGCTTTTTAACCGTGGCGCACACCTTTGGGGCGAGCCAAGTTCAAATAATTATAGCCTCAGTTTTAGAAGTTTCTGGTTGAAACTGTCATGAAAGTTCACATTAGAACTATACTAGTCTAAATGCAATGCACAAGTGTCAATTGACTGCATGGGAGGCTTATCTAACGTTAACCATTAAGTTTGTTCACCATTCCATGCTTGCCCATCAGCACATGTACTTCACTCAGAAAAGAGCAACTGTAATGTGGCGCGCTGGCGCCATTAATTATTCCAATTCAATGTTTGTGTTAAAATGGCCTATAATTTGTTGAGTTTCTAAATTGTTCTCTGATTTTGTTGTTATTGTTGAGAATAAATAATAACATATGTATCAGCAGGCTGTAATATCTACACATAGCCACAAAGGAATAGTAATAAATATACAAGCTGTATTAACTGCACCTGAACACCAGATGGCGGCAAACATAATACACTGGGGGCGGGCGCCCAACACTAGCCATTATGCGTCATATAGGCCACGCCTGCCCGGATACTACGGGGCAACACATCCGGGGGGGAGGCAGAAATCCCGAGGCAGTGCATCCGGACAGATGCAAAGCTAAGGAGCTCTCCACGCGTGACTTTTACTAGGTTACATGCCGCTATTCCGACATGCCGCTACTTAGACATTGACGTCTAGTGGTCGGAGTGGCGGCATTAATATTATTTTCCAAGCGTCCCACTACTGCGACAATTTTTTTTCCCCATTGTCTGAGTAGCGGCACTTTACTTTTTTTCAAACGTCCTGCCATTCCGACATGAGGCCATTAATATTTGTCATTATCATTGTACTTTAAATTAATTAATTAATGTGATTATACCCATATGTTCTGGACTTAGCATACACGCAGCTTATGCATGGGTGTGACAAATACATGGGAAAACAATTTCTAAAAAGAGCCAATCATCCAACTTCGAGGCTGCCCCTAGTTGGTAATATATAGGACTAGCCTATCCATATCAAATCCAAAAGCAACAATCTTCATAACAAAATCAGAGTATCCTTTTCAAAAAATATTATTTTGCCGTTCTTAAATTAGGCTTCCACAGCGCAAAAAAGGTAGGCCTACACCTTGAAACTTTGTTCAATCAACTTAAAGTCCGATTAAACTTCATTCAAAGGCAGTCCATAATTCTAATTAAATCTAATTAAAAGTCCAAATTTCAGGTCCTAGAGCTTTATTCGTGCTTCTTCTTATATATTTTTAAGTAGACTGCTGGCCTGCACGCACAGAGTTTGTTTGATGCATGGAGTTTCAACCTTTTCCCCCTGAGAGCTGAATAAAAATGAGGAGAGCTCCCTGTCTTTTACATAATGTGTAGGCCTAACATTTATTCACATGGCCGGTTCAAAATCACCTAGTTTTTGACTGAAATGTGTGCCGATATCAATTATTGTGAAAAACATTGTTTGGAGTAGAGGCCTGCACTCGCGATGCAAATGGAAGCTCATTGCGGGTGCGGGCGGGATGATAGAGGTAGGCCTACATTTATTCTATATTAATAACTATTATTATTATTCTATTGCACTTTCTATGAAAAGTAGGCCTAATTGTCGTAATAGCGGTACCAAAAAAGATCGGATGCGGGCGGGATGATAGAGGTAGGCCTACATTTATTCTATATTAATAACTATTAATATTATTCTATTGCACTTTCTATGAAAAGTAGGCCTAATTGTCATATTAATAACTATTATTATTATTCTATTGCACTTTCTATGAAAAGTAGGCCTAATTGTCGTAATAGCGGTACCAAATTGTAGTAGGCCTAATTGTCGTAATAGCGGTACCAAATTGTCGTAATAGCGGTACCAAAAAAGATCGGATTAGGGGCATGTCTAAATAGAGGCATGTCGTAATGACGGGATGTCGTAATGGAGGGTTGTCGTAATAACGGGCTGTCGTAATAAAGGGCGGACCCCCTTTTACTATACCCCTCCATTGTTACGTAGATTACTATAACTAAAGTTAAACAAATAAAGTGAGTTAAAGCGTTTCCTGTTGTCGGCGGCCTTCTTCCTCAATGAACACCCCACATTATTTAGGATGGAAAACAGCAATGTTGTCAAAGCAAGATTTAAAGACAGCAAGAAATATGTGATTTGTCCAACACCCTTTACATTTGAGGCGTTTTTGGAATGTGGTGAGAATTTTTATATTTTCCATATCAAAATATTTTAATAGCAAAACGATGCATTTATGCCTATTTTATGGGGTGTTTTGTTATTTTATTGATGTATTTTCCATAGCTTGTATTATGTAACTAATGGTTTGTCTTCTTTAGTTGCCAAGAAATTTGATCTTCCTACAATGGATATCAAAGTCTTTGATGACTCAAAGACAGAAGTTGATCAGGAAGCATTCGAATATTTGCTGAAGCAACCTGATCTTGGTGTCCTGGAAATTGTTATCCCAGAGGCAATGGCTGTGGCTGCATGTTGTCAAAGTAGTATTAACATATTAGACCATTGGTATGGTTTTGTACTACAGATTCTTTCAGTTCTGGCTCCCTTGCTGGTGCTGAGGTCACATATGAGTCTGATGACACTGATATTGACAAGAACTCCAGGGGCCGTATTCACAAAGGATCTTAGTGCTCAAAGTAGCTCCTAACTGGCGAATTTAGGAGAAACTCCTAAAAATAATGGGCGTGTCAGTCTTAAATTTAGGACTCCTAATTTTTTTCACTAAGAGCAATTCACAAAGTATTTTAGGCCTAAAAGTAACACCTAAGTCTAGGAGGGCCTAAAAGTCCTCGAGAGGACTCCTAACTCACTAAGACCTATTCACAAAGAATCGGAAAATGGCTGCGAGACGAAATGTTTTGGAGACAATGGAAGACTGAATTGATCAAGAGATATAGGCTAAATCGTGAGGGTATAAAACTTGTTGTGGAATTAATGCGGGATGCAATAACATCCCCGACTAACAGGAATAACTCGATTAGGAAATGATATGTTTGGCAACACGATATTTAGCAACAGGGAAAATGCAACTTTGCAATGCCGACGATTTAGGAATATCGTCAGCCATAAACCAAACCATCAACGCGCTCTGTAGACCACATATCAATTCAATTAAATTCAAACTTTATTAAGGACACATCTCATGAAAGGTCCATAACACCAACACAACACAATAATAATAAAATAATAAAAATAGAATAAAAAATACATACAGACACACACACATACATATATACAGTATATATATACACACACACACATATATATATATATATATATATAAATGTAGCCTACATACATATATGTAAATATATACACACACACACACAAACGATTCCACAATGATCATATATTTACATACAGGCTAGAAGAGCTGACAGAGCTCAGTTCAAAGTTGGTTAAGGCTGAAATAATACCATTAATATCATCCAACAGTTTATCCGGTTTCCTTTGGACAATCAACAACTACACAGGATCAAAGCCAACTTCATGGCATGCAGGTATGCCCGGTGTGGTCGGTGCTGTTGACGGGACGCACATACAAATAATTGCGCCATCAAAAGATGAGGACGTGTTCGTCAATAGAAAGAAAGTACATACATCAACACGCAGATTGTTTTTGATGCAACTTTTAACATTCTTGATGTTGCGAAGTGGCCTGGGTCTACCCATGATTCGCGTATTTTAATGGGGAGCGGTCTGAGGCGTGAGGCACCATGTACCAGTTGGGTGTCACTTGCTGGGTGACAGTGGCTATCCCTGCAAGACGTCTTGACACCCTATCTCAATCCACAACCGGGAGCACAGTTAAAGTATAACATGTAAGTGATTACGCAGATTACGCTTAGTCCTATGCGTAAAAAACATTGTATTAGCTCTTTGTCGCCTTTTATTTGTTGAATCCAGATTTATTATTGTTTACTGTTTTCCTCCATATATGTTAGGGCACACAAAAATACACGAAATCTTGTAGAGAGAGGATGTGATCAGTGATCACTGTATGCGCCAATCAGAGGTTGCGCTAGACTTTTTCGTTGTCCGTCATTTTGACTGACAGGGTCATAAAAATCCCGTCATAATCATAATTTTTACCGGTCACTTTAATTTTTTAAATGATAATAATGACATGTTCAATAGCATTTAATTTTAATTCATTTTTAATTAATATTCAGTCCAAACAAGCTGAACAAATAATCCACACCGTGGATACACACATCAAGCAGAAGAATATGTATATCGGCCGCCAGGCGATTCACGTATAGTGGGGCTTGACGGTGATTCATCACCACAATGCGGGCGGGAGCTAGTTGATCCACTAGTCAACACGCGGGAGCTAGTTGATCCACTAGTCAACACGCCCCTAAGCGAACGAGTTTTCAAGGTGGCGCGATGTCGCGGATAATTCGCGTATAGTGGGGCTTCTAGTAGGGTTGTGCCGATGGACGATGTCATCGTCCATCGTGATGGCTGACTGACATCATGATGGAGAGCCACCATCGTGATGCCACGCCCCCCTCGTCCGACACAAACTAATCCTATAGTCTCTTCTAAAAACTTTGCAGGATTGCTCTGTAAATAAATTAAAAATATAACTAATGGTCCATATAAAGTGCTGTAAGTTAACTAGGGCTGCCCCCTAATAGTCGGCTTAGTCGATCGACGGAGGCTTAGTCGAATACGTTTTCATTAGTTGAGCAAAAAGTAAAACATAAAAATAAGAAGGCATGAGCATCGCAAACCGAATACATCCGTGGTCGCAATAAGCCCTGATTTAACTCATCGCTGCAGGCATACTGACCAATACACCTGGGCAGGTAGACACATGGGCAGGTAGACACCGCTAGACACACGGGACTCATACCGGTGATCGCGGCTTTAGTTCCCCGTGTCTGATCGCTGTAATTCGGAGCGTGAATATCGGTTGAATATCTAATATCTTTCTAACTTTAAAAAACACTTTAGTATTTTTTAAAATGATAGTCGCACATCCCTAGTAACTACGCCGTGAAGGTGAACCCTCCCGGACTCCGCTATTAACATGAACCGCTCCCCCGAAGGAGCCGCACATCCACATGCACCGGACACCAAAATACAAACAAACATGTGTTCCATTTGATTGCTTTTAAATAAAGTTATGTGCAGTTATACGGTAAATACGATTATTAAAAGTGTTGGTCCATGCTGTTATGGCCCCGCCCCCCCCCCCCCCCCCCCCCGACGACGATATCATTGTCCATCACGACAAATGTTTCATGTGGGTTTGTTGTTTCTTTCTTCTTTTCTACTTTTCTTCTTCTACAAGAGCCAATTAATATGCTCATCGCCACCAAGTGGTCAGGGTGTGAAATGCAATCTGTCAAAATGACGGACGGCCCTCAGATTTTTCCGTCACCGTTTTAAAAAAACGGTCAATGACGGAAAATATTCGGTTAACGCGACCCCTGGCGCCAATATCCACAACCGGTATGGGCTGTTATTTAAAGTGTTGAATAGTGGAGATATGCTCATTGGATAATAGTTTGCAGGGTGCTTTTAATTGCCTCCTTGAATTAATGCAATTTACATATTTTTATTGTTTGCTTTTTCTCTCTCTTTAACGCGCATATAGGCTACAACGTCATTATCGTGGTCTGCACAAACTTGTCATCATGCGTGTATTCTGCTAACTGCACTGTCCATAACTATTTGATAGGAATTTCTAGCCTAGGCTATTTCCTTGTTTTTCGGTGATTCAGTGGGCTCGTTTTCACAGAGACCGCCTGCTCTGAACAACCAATCACCGTACTGACCTCTTCCAAACTCGTGCACGAGAATCGACGTAATCCACAGCAACGGCGCGTCACTCTTAGTGATTTATCCTTAGTATGAGTAGGTCTCAGCGGCTTTGTGAATAACTTTTAAGAAAAAACTCCTACGTAAAATGTTTTAGCGCGAGTTAGGAGCACTCCTAGCGGTAAGATAAAATGCTTTGTGAATACGGCCCCAGATGAGGAAAAACAAATTGAGGACCGTCGTCTTAGCCGGGTAGGTTTTCAAGGGGTGCTTGATTAGCACAGACATTTGGAATTACATTTGATTTCCATTTCTTAATTGCCTATATGTTCCTTTTATATTAACAATTAAGCCCAACCTCCCTCTCCAGATGATTGAGGATATCTTAAAAGGAAGCCCAGGAGGCGAGAAGATCATGAATGAATATGCTCGCACCAAATATTTGACAGATGGCAGAAGACGTGACATGGTTAAGATCTTGGTGGCAAATATGACAAATGAACATGGGTAGGCTGTTAAAGAAGCAATTTGTAGAATTGATATACTATGTGTTTATTATGTTCTGGATTCTAAGTGTGTGTGTGTGCGCACCCGCGCCGCGCCGGTAGGCTGCGCGCCGCGCCGGTAGGCTGCACGCCGGTTGCTGCACAAACAAACAAACAAAATCTAACATCTACACCCGTCGTAACTGCCGGCGAAAACGCAGAAAGAGCCAATCGTGTTGATAACAGCAATATTCACAATGTGCTTGGTTTCAGTCTTGAAATCAGCGACTAAAAGTGCGCTAAAAAGCGGTAAGATCTATAACCTCGGATGGCGGATCCACGACCCGACAGCTGATTGTCCTGAAAATAACCATCGGAACGCCTGGACAAACTTTGAACAATACAATCGTCCACTCTCTGATCAGGACTGGATGTACTTTCAAGCACAGGAGAGAGAATTTAGAAAAACCTTGGACGTTAAATTAATCAGTGACAAACAAACCATATGATTCACTGGAAGTAATGCGCGCCATTGGAATAAACTCATCACCATCCTAAGCGGAGTATACTACAGGAATGGAGCATACACAGCAACCCACAGAGACGGAAAGCCGCTTGGAGTACCCTTGTTAAAATATACCGCAAGAATCCTACGGAAATTTCCCCTCTGCAGGGCACTACCACCGACACCTGACCCAGAGACGCTCACTGAATGGATAGACCAACAGCTGCGCTTCGTACGTGGAACCATCCAGCCTGCGCTCAGCAGAGCGACAAGGCCCAGCAATGCGAGAGAGCCCAGAGCGGTAAGCGAAAACGAACTAGCTTATCTCTGGGAACACCGTAGAAGCAAAGCAATAGACATCATCCTAAATCATAGCACCTATCCAGAGCCCCCTCCTACAATAACCGATGTAGACAAAGTCTATGAATACTACACAGCGAAATGCCAGTTAGGGGAGACGCACCAGCAGACAAGCAGCCCCCCATGGTGTGGCACCCTTGACCTGGAAAACCCGAACAGTCACCCCATAACATCTGACTTCACCAAAGAGGAAATTGCCAAGGTCCTCAGCAGCCTCCTGAACAACAAGGCATGTGGTGCAGACGGTGTGACTTATGAAGTGCTTAAAGCAACAAAACAATTTTCATTAATGGCCCTTACGCAGAATTTTAATGTCTGCTTAGTCAACCGTAAAGTTCCCGACTCTTGGAAGGGAGCTATCATCTATAGGATTCCCAAGAAGAATAACATCCCAGAGGATCCATCCACCTGGAGGGATATATCACTACTCCCCACCATATACAAGGTATTCATGAAGTGCATTTTGAACCGTATTTTACCCTGGCTTGTGGATACCGGAACACTGTCAACTAACCAAAAAGCATACATAGAGAGGCAAGGAATGAATGAGCACGTATTCTGTTTGAAAACTGCCATTGATGACTTTAAACATGAGTCTTCCCGCTTTTATGCGGTGTTTCTAGACTTTCGTGATGCGTTTGGTTCTCTGCCTCACTGCGTAATGTTGCATTCCCTGGAGGAAATACACCTGCCGGAACCATACATTCAGCTAGTTAAAGATGTGTATGAAAATTCCTTTCTACAAGTTATATGCGGACACCAGTTAACAAAACCCGTCAAACTTGAGGTTGGGATTAAAACGGGATGCCCCTGGAGCGCTGTGAATTTCATAGTGGCTCTAAACCAGTGGCTGAAATGGCTATGCCTCCTCGCCCCGCCCGGTAGTACATCCCCGAACCCTGTCCAGGCCTTTGCCGATGACGTCCTCCTCGTATCAAGAGAAGAGAGCGTAATCACCAACATGCTGTCAAACACCGATCGCTTTCTGCAATGGTCTGGGCTTGAGGTTAAGAACAGCAAATGCGCAGTGTTTTATGAACGGCGCAGCGGAGGCAACAGGTGGTATAGGGCCAAATACGACCACCCCCCCTCATTCACAATAGCTGGCAGTGATATTCAAGTGTTTGAAAGACACGAAACCTACAGCTACCTTGGACACAAGTTTAATGTGGCGGGCGAATGGCAGGAACAGGTGAGAGATATCTGCGATGAGTATTCCACGAGATTGTACCTGATAGACCAATGCCCCTTGCCGACCTGTATGAAACTTCAGGCAGTTCGGGACATAGCCCTCTCCAAAATCCAACACCTGTTTGCCAATGTTCACATCGCCAAGAAAAACTTGAAAGAACTAAACAATGAGACAAATCTTAACACACACACAACAAGGAGTATCATTTTCATGAACAAATCAGAGGGGGGACTTGGAGTCCCCAATATTGAATGGATTTATACAGCCACCAGAATAAGTCACCTATTGCACATGTTAAATAACGACGACCCGACTGTCCGAGTAACGGCCCAGGGCTCATTGCTACTGGACCTACGCAAACGCAAGATCCCCCTTGCCCCTCGTGGAGAACCAGGTTTCCTGGGCTTCAGAAAAAAACCCAGTGGGAAGCTGGACACCAGGGCCACAGGATTTGGAGTGCGGTCAGATTGGCCTGAGCTGAACGATCTGTGTAGCAGCAATAACATACAGCTAAATTGGATACACACAAGCGGAGGACAGGTAAACGTCAGCGAGGAACTAATCATGGACTTAAATGTGCATGTTGAAGCGACTCTACACCATGACGAAACCAGCAAAAAGCTGAACAGCCGGACATGCAGGTACGAGATCCTCCAACACTTCCAATCGCAGCAGCGCAATTACTGGGTGAACCTGCACCTCCAAGGTAAACACGCATGTATACAGTGCACGGACCGGACAGTTTCACATTCGGCACTACATAACCCATCTGTTAACGCAGGCATTCAACAATTTGTGATTAAAGCTAGGCTGCAAGCACTCCCAACTCAGTATAACCTCTCTCTGTGGTATCCACAACGTCATGAACCATTTTGTCTACTACACAATGATAGCGCAATAGAATCAACCGCACACATAATGAACGGTTGCCCAGCATATAAAGCACTTTACATAGCCCGACACGATCGCATTGTCGATATTACAGCCAACGAACTACGCAGAATATATGGACAAAGTGTAATACACACAAACAAAAAAATACAATTGAACTGGTTCACACACTTGAATGACAACTTGCTAGAACGTGTTCTTAGAGACTCTCCAAACACTCCTGACATTGTTGTTGTTGATGATCTTTTAAAAACTATTGTGATTCTGGAAGTGGGTTGTTGCTTTGACATGTACATTGACCTGTGTTTCTCAGAGAAAATGTTAAAATACCAGCCATTAACTCATGCTCTTTCAGTAGGTGGTTATAGCACAAAATTGGTTGTACTTATTTATGGTAGCCTTGGACATGTTCATAGACTCTGTGTTAGAGGACTGCACATTGCTGGACTTAATAATAAGAAATCTAAGCAAATAGCCAAATACTTCTCTGTGTCAGCAAGCATAGGCAGTCTGCATGTATGGAGAAGGCGGTGCCATCTCTACCCCTGATAACTATGTATTTACTGATTGATTTGCTTGGCTGTAGGTACCTGCACAATGTTTGTGTTGCTATGTGAGACATTAATGGGCTCTTTATTAATATTTGGAATGCTGTGTCGTTGTAAGTATTGGTCATTCCAAATAAATGAACTAACTGTGTGTGTGTGTGTGTGTGTGTGTGTGTGTTTGTAGAACAAGCCCTCCTCGACGGATAAAAGAAGACTATGCCAAAGGGATCATCTCCCTTTTCCCATACCTGGCAGATCCCATGAGCAAACTGGGTTATGTATGTGGCCGTTATCTCAAGTGTCTTGATTCAGATGAGTGTTGCATGTTCCATGAGTGTTGCATGCATAACATTAGTCCACCAATATATAACTAATCAGTGTCTGTGATATGTCCATAGGAGCATTATTACAATGCAGAAGATGGAAGTGGATACCTGGCCTGGAGAATAAAAACACTGCAGAAGGAAGCATCGGAGGGACGACCTAAGCGCTCACGGCAATCACAAACAGGTGCAGTTTTTGATGTTGGTCACTGCTTGTATTAGCTTGACCCCCGTATAATTTTGGGCTCAAATGAACACACAGTATGTAGTTGTTTTATTTGTTAGAATTTTGACTTGTTTTCTTGATTCATTTTTCCAAAATGCAAATTGTTGTAATATCCTTTGCCTAAACAACAAAGTAAGGCAAATGTTTAATACTCTGTACATACTTATGATCGTGTATGGTCATCCTGGCCTGTAGTTTTGTGAATACTTTGTGCTTCAGAAAGAAAAGCCTTACCATGTAACACTCATATTATCTGCAATCATTTTAGGTGGCCCAAGAGCTGACAGAGATCCTTTTGAAGAGGCTAACTGGTTGAATGATGAACGCCAGTGTCAGGAAGCTATTGCCCTGATGAAGCACACCGCTGATGAGGCAGTGGTAAAGGAAAAGATGAGGTTAACTCTGATCTACCGTCAGAACGTTTTGCATGACCCTGACAAGTCATCTGATATTCTAGCCATTTTCCCACGGTTCTTGGACATACCAGGCCTGGTATGTCAGACTTATTTTTTTACATACAAATGTGAAATCTGAAGGTCATTTTTTGTTGTAGTTAATGTGTTGGGTAAAATAAATCCTCTCTACTTTGTGATTTTGTGTAGATCGATCAAGATTTTAGACTTCTTTTTGGAGATTCAACCTCTGCAAAGCTGTTGGAGAAGTGGTCTACCAACATAAAACCAAAGGTCATCGCACAGAGCCGTGACCTCACACAGACTGTGGAGGTACAAGATCTCATCCAGAATGCCGTTGCCACTGAAGTTGAAGAAGGTAACTATGTTGGCCCATAGTTATTTCAATGGAATTGATTCATTACTGAGAAATGAAGGGTACTGCAGATGTTTAATGCATGATACTGGTTATTCATCCAAGAACTGGTAGGTTAAAGTGAGTAGGAGGATGTCTTCAAACTTATCAAACTGAAACCTAAAAATGCATATTTTATTTTGTTGTCTGTGCCTCCAGGTTGGGACAGTGACATGTCTTCCCTTCTCATGCTGGTTTACATTTTGCCACCCTCCAGTCAAGGCCGCAAGCGACCGGGAAAGATTTCAGCCAGACAAGCATGTGACTGTCTTGTGAAATTCATCAAGGTGAACCATTAAAGCAGATTAAACACGTCCTTAGAAGTTAACATACTTGTGCTTGTTGTTCTCATCATGCCTGAGTCCCATATGTATTTGAATTAGAGCCCGACCGATATATCGGCGGGCCGATATTATCGGCCGATATTAGGCATTTTCCAAACTATCGGTATCGGCATTTATAATGGCCGATAAATGAATATTTTAAAAAATGGACGAAACCCCCTTCAACCAGTTATAACGCCACAAACCCTACAACCGGCTGATCCAGCCAGAGTCGGGCAGAGCGAACGAGTTATCCACGACCGCGAGCGACATGAGCAGCAAAAGCGGCCGGCAGTCATTCATTTTCAATGAGCGCTGCCGACGAGGAGCGGCCGGCGCCGCGGCAGCGAGCGGAGCGACGCCAGCGTCCAGCGCGACGCGGAGAGTTTGAATTAGTTTAACTTTATGCAAATGAGCGGCGTCGGTGCGAAGCAGCAACCCGCAACTTCACGCCACTGTCCTATTTCACAGCGTCGCCGCGCATCAAGTGCCGCTGAAAAGGCGCTTTTTTCTTTTCTTTTGTTTTCCTTCTGCTCTGGAGACGACTATATTCCTATGGGTGCTACGGGCGGCACTTGTGTCATAGACGCGCCGTGGCGGCAGTGTGTTTTGCACTTTATAATGCTTTATCTCCATTTCTGTTATTTTGATTACTAAATATTAAATAGGGGAAACGTGTAAATTGTTATTTGAACATGCTTGTCACGCCGGCCTGCCGAATAGCTCTACCAGAGCCCGTCTACGGAGAGCCTGTCCACTCCCTATTAAGTCCCATTGTACCGAATTTTGGTTGCAGTTCCACCAGAGCTCCACTGGGGGCGATCGCCCGTGAGTGCAGAATGAATGGGAGCAGATGGAGCTAGACGGCTAAATGTGTCTCTTTCACCTGATTCTCATTGAGAAATCTCAGATTTGATTGTAGTTTTTACAAGTTCAACATCGGTTATAGATCGAAAGTTGAATGAACGAGTACTTATGTCCTTTCGATTTCTTACAGGACGAGTTGTTGTTGCCCATAACACGCTAGCATTCTGCTAATGAACGCTGATTGGTCAGTGAAGGACTGATTACGACCAGAGATCTGCTTGATGGCATCTTGGCATCCGAAGCGGGACCACAATGTTAAGGTGGACCTTTTAGCCCAAGTTATTTTTTTTTAACACAGCAACTTTTTTTGGTTGCTGGCACTTTTATCTGCGTATCGTTATGTATGTACTGCTGTGTTGTCGATGCCTTGAGGGAAAGGGAGAGGCTTGCCGTAAAGCAGTATCTCTGGTCGTAAGATGTGTATGACGTCATTGACATTTTAAAATACTTTTTTAAAGCAAATAAGTGACTCTAAAAAATCTAACACCCAGCAATGTGTAATTTCTTTGCATCCCCTTTCGAAAGCAACATTCAAATTACTAGACAAAAAATTATATCCTGAGAAAAGTGGAGTTTGAGGGGTATAGCTCCATAGATCGCCATTCATTCTGCACTGCGCCCTCACATGGAACCAGAGGGGAACTGCAACAGTTCAGAACCCGGAAGTAAACCGAGAGTGGAACTTCTCTCCTTATTAGACATTCTCTGGCTCTACTACAAACTTGATATTGCAATGGGCGGAACCAAACTTGATGTCTGCAGTGCTGCTTGAAGCCCCGCCCCCTGGCGACGGCAGCCAGCAGCCACAGCGCCCCCTGCTGCTCATGTCTCTCGCGTTGTGACCCATCGGTGAAGTGTGTTCACTGCATTATCCTATTATTTTAGCGAGGACTCATAAATAACTACATATAACTAATGTTAGGGATATCTGTTTATGTTTTGTTACGTGTTTCTGGAATTTCTTTTTAAAATATATATATCGGCCGATATATCGGAATATCGGCTTTTTAAATCATCAAATATTTGTATCGGTATCGGCCTTAAAAATCCCATATCGGTCGGGCTCTAATTTGAATCAAGGTTGTAATGTGATAAACCTGTCCATATCCAGGCTGCTAACTACGTTAGGTTACGTTGCTGTTAGACGATTGACGTTTCTCTCTGTCTCGCTCTCTCAGACTGGTACCAGCATTCAGGGACACTTGGATGTCATTGCACGAAGTCTCCAACCATATCTGCTAGCAGTTGGGCCAAAGAAAAGTAGGATCCTGTCTTACTTCATAGTCATTGACCAACACGCTTTGCCCTGTAAAGCCTCAAATTCCCTGGCTGCTGTTGATGAGCTTTTTAAAGCTCACTTCGTTTTTGGCACTACATACTGTAAGGAGTTGACAAACCTGTACACTTTCCTGCAAACAACTGTGTTTGACATAGATGCTGAAACCACAAAAGTTAATCCAAGAGTGGCTGAGCTGAGGGCCAGAATGCTCCAGTGAGCAAGATATGCTTTATGTGTAAAAGGTGGCATGCCAATGCCAATGCACTTATTAGACACTTTAAATTAGTTCATGGTCTTTGCTCAGGAAATGGTCTCAAGTTAAAATGTGCTCATAGAGGTTGTTCTCGCGTTTATCAAAGTTTTTCTGGATTACGAAAGCATCTAATCAAGTGTTGTGCAAATGACAATTTATGTTTAGATGATAGTGAATGTTCCACCACCA
The DNA here is from genome assembly GCA_030340625.1 of Merluccius polli. Lineage (NCBI taxonomy): Eukaryota > Metazoa > Chordata > Actinopteri > Gadiformes > Merlucciidae > Merluccius > Merluccius polli. The sequence continues at coordinate 16,412 of JAOPHQ010006322.1, read as the reverse complement.
ACAATTCCATTTCATTAGGGGATACAGATGTTTTGCCCACTCAGAGTTTGCCATGTGACACTGTACTGCAAGAAAGAAACATAGTACACAGTTGTGCAACACTGCTCGCAGAACTTAAAGTTGCTGGGGTTGCAGAGGCAACTATTAACTACGTTGTGAGTGCTCTACAAGAAGTGCTCAGAGACATACATAGTCACACTCAAGAAGCTCTAAAAAATAGTCTCGCTTTAGAGGAGCCCATCAAAAGTGTGGTTGAGTCTCAAATTGATGAGTGTTTTGAGAAGGTGGTTAATCCTTTTGTTGCATTAAACAATGAGAGCAAGAGAATGGTCTATTTTTCTGAGAAATGGGGGAAGATAAATCCATTTGAATTTGTTCTTGGAACAAGATTTGCTACACGACTTAACAGAACTAGAACTTTTCTACAAACCACTGCCAAAGATAAATTTATGTACATACCAATTCTTGAGACGCTGAAGTCCATTTACAATCACCCAAATATCAAAGATATGTTGATTAGAGATCCTAAACAAAGTCAACATTTACTGTATGACATACAGGATGGAGAATTATTTAAGGATCATGCGCTCTTCTCAAAACAAGAGCATGCTATACAGATCCAGCTCTTTTTTGATGAATTTGAGTGTTGTAACCCCCTTGGATCAAAAAGAGGAATACATAAGTTAGGAGCCATCTATTTTACCCTCAGAAATATTTCACCTAAATACAATTCAAGTTTGATAAATATCCATTTGGCTGCTTTGTTTCATGCACAAGATATCAAAACATATGGGTTTGAGAAAATACTAGCGCCACTTGTCCAGGATGTCTCAGTTCTTGAAACAAATGGAATTCAGATTCCTCTGTTTGATCATACCGTTTATGGAACCATTATACAAGTTACTGGAGACAACCTCGGTATTCATTCTTTATTTGGTTTTGTGGAATCGTTTAGTGCTAGATACTGTTGCCGCTTTTGCCTATTAGAGAAGGAGGACTATCAGACTGAATTCACTGAAGATAGTTCAAAGATGTCATTTCGAACTAAAGAGCTTCATGTTGAACACTGCCAGACTATGCAGACCAATCCCACTTTACCTTATGTGATGGGAGTAAAAAAATCTTGTCCTTTGAATTCGTTGCAATATTTTCACACAACTGCAAACTTCTCAGTTGATGTAATGCACGATATATTGGAGGGTGTTGCACAGTATGAAATTAAAATACTCATTCAGCACCTGATTAGGAATTACACTGCATCAGCAGAAGTGCATAGGAGAATTCAGAGTTTCAACTATGGCTTCATGAAACAAAACAACAAACCACCTGGTGTAAAATTAGTAGAGGGTTCGAATGACTTGGGCTTAAATGCTATTCAGAGCTGGTGTTTACTATGTCATCTACCCATTATGTTTGGAGATCTTGTGCATCCTAATGATCAACACTGGTATTTGTTCATTTTATTGCTGCAGATTGTAAGCATAGTGTTTTCTTCAGTTGTCTCCTCAGGTATCACCATCTACCTGAAACATCTCATTTCTGAGCACCATCGCTTATTCAAGCATTTGTATCCAAGCAATAGATTACTGCCAAAGCATCACCATATGGTGCATTATCCACGATGTATGCAGAAAATTGGACTACTGATTCATAGTTGGTGTATGAGATATGAGGCAAAACACAACTTCTTTAAAAGGCAGCTAAAATGCTTCAAGAACATTACAAAGACATTAGCAAAAAAACACTAGTGTCACATGGCTTACTTATGGCAAACATTTGATCCAAATGACATAAAAATGGGTCCAGGCAAAATGAAACCCTTGAATGAAATGGAAGTTGGGACTAAAGTTTCTGAAAACCTTAAAATGCCTGTTTGGACTAAGGTTCTTGATGTTAAATGGGTGAAATGCAATGGACATCTATTTCGGCCTGGTTTGGCCATATGTGTGAAAGTCGAAAATGAGTTACCAGTTTTCCATGTTATCCAGAAAATTGTAATCAAAAATGAGCAGACCCTATGCTTAAATGAACATGTCCATGCTTACAAGGTTTTGCATACAACAGAGGCACCCTTTGTCTTAGACATAAAAGGTATTTTTTACCACAGAATATTTGATATACTGATGTCTTATGGCGGTGATACAGATTTGTTTATTGTGCCTTATTGTTTCATGTAATTTCAGTCCTGCCTCCGAGGCTCCGGTTCCCTCGGTCAAATGTCTATGGGAAATAACATGGCGTTTTTGAATGATCGTACATAACAAACTCTGTGGCGAAGAAGTAAAAGCTGCGTCACGTTTTGAACTACACACTTTTTCCATGCTACTTTAACCTCTTCTGCTTATGTCTTTGTAACCTCTTCTATACTATATACTCATTTTATTGTATTTTTATTGTAAGTGAATTCACTGCAATAATGAAAAGAAGTGCCTGAGAAATAAAGTGAGACATGGGTATACATCTTGTTTGGTAAATTATTTCCTTTAATTGTTAGTCGTAAAACAGAAGAAATGCATAATTATAAAAAATAACTCTGACAAGAGTTGATAAATGACTCTTATATGAGAATAAACAACTCTGAAAGCTGAGGAAAATTGGGTTAGAGGCATTTTAGAGTTTCTCTCGTTGGAGTTGATGTAGCTCTGAACTGAGTAAAATAGTGTTAGAGTTAATTTTAAAACCCACTGAAAAGAGTCAATTACAACCACAAAGAGTCAAGTATTACATCTGGATTGAGGAAATTTTATTCTGGAAAAACAGCTCTACCAAAAGAGTAAATTCTACTCTTTTTAGAGAGGGACCTAATGTTATCTGCGGCAGAGTAAAAATTTCTTCGATTTGAGTAAATTTTACTCAGGCAAATTTACTGTGCGCTGCTTTGACATACAGCATTGGTCAGTGTTTCCTCAGCAGCGGGGGGAAAGGATTATTAAAGGAAAGGATATCAATGGGTAATTTAAAAATATGAAATAAAATGACACTTAACTGCAAAACAAACTTTAGAACTTATTTATTGACATCTATTGTTACAGAGGGCAGTTTGGTCTTCGTTTTCTCTCCTCTCTTTCTGCCCTCTCTCCTGCTCCACTCTGCTCTCCTGCTCCACTCTGTTCTCCTGCTCCACTCTGCTCTCCTGCTCCTCCACTCTGCTCTCCTGCTCCTCCACTCTGTTCTCCTGCTCCACTCTGCTCTCCTGCTCCTCCACTCTGTTCTCCTGCTCCACTCTGCTCTCCTGCTCCACTCTGTTCTCCTGCTCCTCCACTCTGCTCTCCTGCTCCTCCACTCTGTTCTCCTGCTCCACTCTGCTCTCCTGCTCCACTCTGCTCTCATGCTCCACTCTGTTCTCATGCTCCACTCTGTTCTCCTGCTCCACTCTGTTCTCCTGCTCCACTCTGCTCCACTATGCTCTCCTGCTCCACTATGCTCTCCTGCTCCACTTTGCTGTCCTGCTCCACTCTGTTGTCCTGCTCCACTCTGCTCTCCTGCTCCACTCTGCTCTCCTGCTCCACTCTGCTCTCCTGGGGCCTCATGTACGAAGGTTGCGTACGCACAAAAACGTGGCGTACGCAAACAAAAAAAAGGCGTTCCACGCTCACGTTCAGATGTATGAAACGTGAAATGACTGTGGAAATGTGTGGTGCCTCACGTCAACTTCATGGCTGGCGTACGCACGTTTCTACAGCTATTGTTCCTTTGGCGACACTTATAGGTGATGCTGGGAAACTGTTAATAATGTCAAAAACAATTAGTCATCAGAGTGATGTGCACGTCAGAGACACACTTATGAACAACTAACACACCCACCGTGTTTGCAATTATACGGGTGGATATAAAAGCATGCGCAATGTGATGAAGAAAATGGTATTACCGATGGCAGCGTTAGCGCTGTTAGAGGACCTTGCAAATGGTGCAATCCGACGTGAGCGAGTATTTAGGGAACGCGAGGATTTACTTGCAAACGATGACTTTGATGATGAATGATGAATGATGGCTCATAAGCCGATTTCGAATGTGCGACAAAGTATGCAGGGAGTTATAAGCGTTACGGAATTTGCTCAAAAACAGCGCCACCTAGTGGTCTTCCAAGTGTGCGGCATGAAAGTGACGCATAGAATATATTCCTCCGCTTCACCTCCACCTTCAGATCCGACCACTTCTTCCCCTGTGTGTGTGTGCGCTGCTCGGACCCCATGGGTCACACACACGCTCCCACTCATTTCTTTTTCTCTTCATATTGATCCCTGCTGACAGGGGACCAGAGAGAATCTCCCTCCGCGGCTCCACGTCATTCACCACAATCTCCAACTCGGACTCTGTGAAATGTCTTTTCTTTCCTTTGTTCATGCTTGTGTTACACCCAGAGAGTGCAAGCTGACTCAAGGGTTGGCATATTTTAGAAAAGATGTTATTCTGAAAGAATCAATTAAACAAAAAGACAAGTGAGTCGGCCGGTCTTCAGCGGCTTTACTGGTCCCGATTAACTGCCAACTGAAGAACGCAGCGCAGCCCACAGTTTATATAGCCGCGGGTGGTCTCGTGCCTTTAATACTTAATAATAATAATAATGCTTAAAATTGAATGGGGGGTGTCTGTAAAAATGCCAAATAAAGTCCATACATATAAAATAACACATTTAAGTAAGTGGCAATAATATATAAATATCCTCTGTGCCACACTTGCTTGTTTTATCTGATCGGATAGAGGTGAATCTCAGGTCCAGGGCCTATTTACATAGATTTGCATATTTAAATGGGGGCGTGGACAGGGAGGAGTTTGCCACATCTGCACGTGCGCTCAGTTCCACGTTGATCGGGATGTACAAAAGAAACGCGCTCGGATCCATGCGTACGCACACTTTGATACATCTGAATTTATTTGTGCGTACGACATTTTCGGGGTTTTGGCGTACGCAAAAATCCACGCAAGTCTTCGTACATGAGGCCCCTGCTCTCCTGCTCCACTATGCTCTCCTGCTCCACTCTGATCTCCTGCTCTCCTGCTTCACTACTCCTGCCTGTCTACAAGTAGACAGGCATTTGAGAATGAATAATGTTAGATAATTCTCTCACATCACAAATATTTGATCACGCAACCAATAAGTAAAATATTGTAGTAGCCACCACTAACGTTACATATTTTAGAACTAAAAGGCATTTCTTTCCCTTCAATGAACCTTGAGCCCCTCCCCTAAAGTAACGTTACCTGCCTATCTTCCTCATTGACATCAGGAATATTTTAATACATAGCTTATATAAACATTGTTGGCAATTATTTTACCGACGTTTATTGAAGTAACACTACCGGTATTATGATTCACTGAGTTCTCTAACGTTAACGTTAGCTGGAACATTATTTCACGATATATTATTAATATTAATAATAATTAGTTGGCCATGAACATCTATAGAGAATACATTGCAAATGTTTATTTAAACTCTAAAATCTATCTAACTTAAAGTAAATCTACCTGTTTTCTTGTTCTCCGGTAAGGTAATTCTGTCTAGGGAACATGATGCTAGACATTTAGTAGTCGATACCAATACCAGTGAAATTCCATGATTCTCGATACCCAATTCGATACCACGGTAAAAAACAAAACAATAAATCCCATGTACTTCAACATACACTCCTTTATTAAAAACATTTGAACATTACAAAAAACAGCGGCACTGGCATGTAGCCTTCAAGTAATGAATAAAAAGAATACACTATTAACATTACAAAAAAAGAACAGTGGCATGTAGTGTTCAAGTAATAAATAAAGTACATAGTTGGCTACACAGATTAATTATTTAAAAGGCTAATGTTATATTTTGATGACAGATGACAGACTGAACGGTAAGGACGGTAGCCTAGCACTACAAGCTATGGTTAAATTACACTAGCCAAACACGGTAGCCTTTAGCATTTAGCCATTGTAGACGTCGTATGCAACATAATTGGCTACACAGCAATGCCAGCTGTCTTAAACAAAAAATAATGGTAACGTGTATTTCAGGATAAGGATAACCAAGATAACACTTTGGGTACGTTGTTAATGTAACGTTAGCATGACGTGAAACTCAGTCACCATGAATTCTTTGAATAAATCTGGATGTCTGTCTTTGAGGTGCTTCACTAAATTGGAAGTGTTTCCTCCTTTTGAAAAGCTTGATGGCACCATTTGCATTTTGGTTTTTGCGAATCTATTATTATCCCTGACCATCCGCCTCAAAAGCAAAGTACTTCCAGACACGACTCTTACTATTTTTTTTTTCGACGAGTCGAGGTCGCTGCAGTTGCCATCTTCCGTGTTCCTTCCTTCAGCATTTAATGGCAGACTAGACCACTTGTAGGTGTACATGCTGCCCACGTCACGTCCGGAGGAATTGCATCCTCGGTACCGACAGTACTGTAGAAAAACGAGTACCATCACCTTTGTAGAATTGTTGCATCGACTTGGTACCGAAGTATTGGTTCTCGTGACATCCCTCCTGTCTGCCTGAGGAGAACATGCTGTCCTCGCGCTGTTGTTTATTTGGTTGTCATGACTTTGTGAGTGATTGACGTCACTGTTCCAGTTGCTCATCCACAAAGTGGAGAGAGAGCGGACGGACGACCGTTCGTTTGAGTTCAGTGGAGCGAACAGCTCTGCATGATGTCATGACATTTTCTACACTTTTGAACCAGTGGCGGCAAAAATTTGGAGTGGTGGGCCGCCGCTGCAAAATGTATATAGCGGAAACATGTTGGTGTTCAAGTGTGCTGTCTGTTTTAGTGTAAAACGTTCATGTTGTTGGCGATTCAAATGAATATAACCATGAAGGTTGTGTAACATTTTATATGACATCGTTATATAGACTTTCTCTCAGCATCCCCAGCTCTGACTGACTTACACAACCCTATACAACAGCAGACGCTGCCACATTCGCAGGCTTCAACTCAGACATAAACATCTTGCATTCTGTATTCGGGATGTCCTTGTAGCTTGATATGTAACCCTTTTCATTATTTTCTAGCTAACTGTGCTGACATTGCTAATGTGGCTATGCTAATGTATTGAGTCGTGTTAGTGGTACCCATGTCAGCTCACTCATGTGAGGAAGCAAGAACATTTCCAATCTAGTTTTTAAAGCAACCTGTGATGTATTATGTGAAATTAAAACAAACAAATAAACTTGCAAATGCAAGTAAAATGCTCACACTGTAGAGCACGGTTTAAAAGACAGCGTTTCTTTTAGATTAGTTAGAAAATGACAACCTTGCCTTTTTTTGTTTTGTATCAAGCAACAAAATGGTTTAGCATGACGTGAGTGACTGATCTAATTTGCCTTAGCTTCAAGCTCCTTCACAATGTCACCATTGCACATGGCAATATCGATGCTGAAACGATATATCGCGCAGCCCTAGTATGTATGCATGCATGTCTATATATGAGTATGTATGCATACATGCATGCATGCATGCATGCATGTATGTGTATGTATCAAATCTTGACTTGAAAGTGTCAATGGAGGGGAAACATTTGATCGTTTGGGAACATTTGTTCGTAAGCGTTAGGCTATTCCAAAGCTTTGGAGCCGCAAAAGCACAATCTCCCTTTCCCACTAGCCTCCATCGTGTAACAGTTCAAAGCAATTGTTCTAGGGATCAAAGAGGCCCAGAATTGGAGTAGGGGCAGAGAAGTTCTGAGATGTACAGGGTTGCTAGCCCATGTATGGCTTTAAAAACAACTAAAAAGAACCTTAAAATCAATCCTGTATTTGACAGGAAGCCAGTGCAGGGATGCTAGTACCGGTGTATTGCTGTCACGTTTCCTGGTACCAGTTAGAAGTCTTTCTGCAGCATTCTGCACCAGCTACAGGTGAGACAAAGAGGACTGGCCAACACCCAGGTACAGTGAGTTGCAGTAATCTAGCCTTGAGGAGATGAATGCAGTGGTAACAGTCTTTATATCATTGACAGGAAGGATGGGCTTGGCAATGTTCCTTAATTTAAAAAAAGCAGCCTTTCACCACAGAGTTTGTCAAATTCCAGTGCCGAGTCAAAGATGACATCAAGATTCCTGGCCTGGGCAAGAAGGTTCTATGGCAATGGCCCTAAGTAGGAGGCTAAACTTGAGACAATGCCATCCAGCATTTCACATCCTGGAGGCAGTTTAGGATGAGTGGGAATCCCCTGGATTCAAAGGGAGATATATTTTCATATAATCGGCATAGCAGTAAAAGGAGACATTGTGCTTGCGGAAGATGGAGCCTAAGAGGAGCATATACAGCGCAAATGGAATTGGTCCTAAAATGAAACCTTGAGGTACTCCACAAGTGATGGGGGGATGAGAGGTTTCCAATGTTAACAGAGAAAGTCCTGTCAGTTAAATAGGAGGCAAACCACTTGAGGGCATTGCCATGGATGCCAACCTGGTCCTTAAGATGGTTTAATAAAATACAATGATCAACCATATGAAAAGCTGTGCTAAGGTCTAAAATAATTAAAATGGCACATATACCACAGTCTAGGGATAGCAATAGGTCATTTGAGACTTTAAGGAGGGCAGATTGGAATTTCTCTATGATGTTATTATTATCTATATGGGACAGAAGCTGTGTGTAAAGAATGTAAAGAAAAATGTAACCCTAACCGACAATAGTTTAGTACTGACTTGTCAAGGTCAGGCTTTTTGGACTAGGTTGGAGGTTGGACTATTGCATGGAAATTGTGGGACCTATGGTGTTCATGCTTCCTTTAAAAGATGTGTAGGAACAATGTCCAGGGGGCAGGTGGTGGACTTTGTATGAGTGATTTTGCCATACATCTGGGACAGAGACACAGGCTGAAAGTCATTAAGGAGAGGCAGAGCAGGTAGACACCAGAGAGGGATCGTAGGCGGGCGGTGAAATATTAGATTGAATGTGATCAATTTTCTTAGTACAAAAGTTTTAAAAGTCCTCACAAATGTCTGTGGTCAGCACAAGACAGGTAGCAGCAACAGGGTTGAGTACTAGTGTATTGTGTGGACCAGGGCTTTGGGACCGTGGGAATTTTCTGGAGATGATGGTGGCAAAAATATTTCACTCTTGCTGCTTTGACAGCTAGCTGATAATTTGCCAGACAGCCTATCAGTATCTCAAATTAAACCTGAAGCCTGAGTACAGGTGTCACTATTCAGCCATGGCTGAGTATTGGCTCTAGGTTTTCTGACTCTCAGAGGGGCAACAGAGTCCATGATGTCTCCACAGATGAATTAAACTTTGTGATCAATTGGTCTGTGTTCAGCTGAAGGGGTTGGGCCTTGATACTGCTGAATACAGAGGAGGCTCTGTAGGCATCTGCAAAGTTGTTTGCAGTAGATGTATATATAGAGTGGGAGTGACCAACAGGGGGTTAGGGTTAGTAATTATGTTCTCAATTGTAATTGAGAATTGGGGACGGTGTCTGTCTGAGACACCAAAATCCTCCACATCCACAAAGGCAATGGTCAGACCAAGCATAAGTACTAGCATAGTCCAATGTATGGCCAGGGTTGTGAGTTGGGCTGGCATTGGATGGAAAGTCCATTGAAATCCCATAGAGATCAAAATGTTGCCAAAGTTTAAGACAACTCATGATAAAAACTTGAATTCAGTGAGAAAAATGCCATTGTGTTTTGGCGGGTGATACACAGTTACACAAAAGGACAGGATCTGTACCACCTGGTTTAAACATAAAACATAAAAAAAAAACATTAGTGCCAATTGAAGTGCACCGGTGGCATTTTAAAAAAAAATGCCTCCTCCACCACGACCACTAAGCCAGAGTGAGCTAAAGAAGTCATGACTGGGGGGACAAACTTCTAAGAGCTGGCTGTATTCACCAGACTCCAACAAAGTTTCAGTAAGGAGCATGAAATCTAGGAGGGTGGAGGAGATAAACTAATTTAGGATAAAAGTCTTATTTGAGAGACCTCGCAATTATGAGCTTACCCATAAGTTGGTTGTGGCGGGGTAACGTCCGGCCACACGCCACCTAAGTGGCTTTCTTTCGGGGCCCTCCGACACAGGACACGGGTAGATGTTATTCAAAGGTGTTTATTGGAGTTGAAGGCCAGATGTTATTCACCGAGCTGATAGTACATCCAGTCATGACGGTGCTCCTCCTCGAGTGTGTGTGTTGATGGCTGGTTTATCCTGGGTGCCATGATTGCTCATGCACCACAGGTGTGCAGCCCCACCCAGCCAGAGTCCAATCAGTGTGACTCAGGCCAGGTGAGGCTGTAAACCAGCCATCAACAACACACACTCCACATAAACCCTCCACATATCCCCAACACCAGATTGAGGCCAGGGAGAATCCCCGGCCTCGCCTACTCCCCCCCCCCATCCCCCATCCAAGCAAACAAAAAAAAAAAAACACATACCGGACTCTGAACAGGGTTACCATACCTACAAAAAACCTGGACTCTTTTCAGGGTTGCCATACCTAAACAAAAAATAAACACAGCCCCCCAAACCCCACTACCTCCACACCTCCCCAGGGTCACACGCCCACCCCACCCTCCCCCTCCGTCCCGGAGACCGGAGGCCTGGGGCTGCTGCTCCGGCTGGCGGAGGTGTCTCTGGGGGTAGCTGGCTGCAGGGGCTGGCTGGATGGGCTCGGAGGAGGCCCGACAGCTGGGCCGCGGAGGTAGCTCTCGGAGGGCCTGGAACAGTTCGTAGTCACCCCCCTCCACCAGGGCGACGAGGCATGATCCCTCCCATCTCCTCCTGGAGCATGGGGCCTTGGGCTCCTGGTCCCCTGGCAGAGGGGCGGGATCCGGGGGAGGCTAGCTGCAGACGGTTGCCGGTGGCGGTCGCTGCGCTGCCTCCCCGCTCCTCCGCTGGCCGTCGCTGCCGTTCAGGGGGAGCTGGTGCTGGGGTGGCTGTCCTCGCCGCGGCTGGTGGCTCCAGTGCAGCTTGGACAGCCCTTCCGTGTCCCGTCCTGGTCGGAGGAGCCCCACGTTGGGCGCCAGTGTGGCGGGGTAACGTCCGGCCACACGCCACCTAAGTGGCTTTCTTTCGGGGCCCTCCGACACAGGACACGGGTAGATGTTATTCAAAGGTGTTTATTGGAGTTGAAGGCCAGATGTTATTCACCGAGCTGATAGTACATCCAGTCATGACGGTGCTCCTCCTCGAGTGTGTGTGTTGATGGCTGGTTTATCCTGGGTGCCATGATTGCTCATGCACCACAGGTGTGCAGCCCCACCCAGCCAGAGTCCAATCAGTGTGACTCAGGCCAGGTGAGGCTGTAAACCAGCCATCAACAACACACACTCCACATAAACCCTCCACATTGGTGATGGGACAGTGGTGCATTATATTTACAAAGATTGTTTTTGTAAACCCTTTTAAAAGGGCACTGTTGGGAAGCCCTATCTGTGACAACAGTCTGAATGGGGAGATGAACCAGCAAAGGTGTTGATGCCAAGGGATGCCGGTCCCTTGGCATCAACAGTAGGGGGGGCTAGCGCTGGGAATAGTGAAATCGGAGAGGGGAGGGGGATTCCGGGGCATGTGTGGGGAGTGTAAACAGTCAATGACGTGGAGAGGACTGCACCACATGCTGTATGTTAGCGGCTAGCATTTGTGAGCCCAGTTTGTTTGGGTGAATTCCGTCTATCTTAAAGATAAAAGAACAGCCACACTGTTTAAAGAAGTTAAAAAGGTGATTCAAATCAATTTTGGTCAGCTCCGACTGTTGACGGACTGTGTCATTCATTCCCACGTGAACAATAATTATTTAAATGGAGGATGGGGGTGAAGGCAATAGATCCTGGAGCTTTTCCAGGTTGACAGGAGCCATGGCACAAGGGGGACCGTGTGAGGCTGCTTTGAAGAACCATACACTTCTGATAATGGAATCACCAGCTATCAGTGTAGTAGGGGAGAAGAGTGGATGAAGGGATGGAGACTGAGTGCTGACAGGACTCACCAGCTGTGGAGGGTCTGTCTGTAAAGGAGAGTGTTGCGGTGAGATGGGGTCCATCTTGGGAGAATCGTCCTCAGCTGGCTCCAGGCAAGAGAGGAATCCAGGTTGGATGGTAGCGGGACATTTGCCGGGTGGAGCGGAGCCTCATCAGACAGAATCCTAGCGGTCTGAGATTACTGGTGTAGTCCCGCCCCTACCGAGTCCCTCTACCGGAACCACCTTGATCCGGGACAGCTGGGAGCAGCCGAAGGTCCGATTGGGGTGGAACTCAGAGGTACCTTGTGTCCAGCTCCTGTTCGACCCATGCAGCATCTGGATGGGCTGGGTCAGATGGTGAGGTTGCATCCAGGTCCATGGTTTCTGCACCAGTACCGGCATTAATTAATGCTAGCCATGGAATGGTTGCAGCAGAGTCAGAGATCAAGGCTTTTGACATTTGACAGGAGGGCAATCGGACCACCGTGACACCAAGAGAAGATGACGAGATATGCGTCGCCTGGGTAAGAGTGACCGATATGAAACCGCCCATCGACTTGTTCTTTTCCCGGGTTTTTTCTGTCTCCAGGCGGTGGATATTGTCCTTCATTTTTGAGTATGGAATTTCACAGTCCTTACATAAGGCCATTTTGTAGGCCTCAGTTTCAGTTGACTGCAACGTCTGCAAGTGTTCTTGTTCGATGGTCGTCAGACATCAAATATATTAGGGCTGGGGAAATTAACGTGTTAATCTTTGTGATTCATTTTAAATGTTTAACATATAAAAGAAATGGACGCAGCTTCATTAATTTGGTAAATCTTCGTCTAAATATTGACAGTAACAAGTGGACTTGAGCAGTAAGAAGTGAGGTGAGCAGTGAGAAGTGTGTCCAAAGCGCAGAATGGGCTTCCCATGCCAATTCCGAATGTTAATTCAAATGAAATTTCTCCATTTAGTTAAAAAAGTTTAAAAGTTTTGGTTTAAATGGACAAGTTAAAGTTAAGCAAATCTAAAAAGTAATTGTAATACAGTGAAGATAAGGTGAACAATTTTACCCCCCCCAGAATTTACATTTAAATGTAAATGTAAATTCTGCAAAATTCTTTCAATTCCCACTCCTCTCGATCAAAGGGGGGGAACGTATCATTTAAGTGCCTTGCTAAGAAGACCACCACCCGCTGTTTGGCTAATGGGAGACGGGGTTTCATGTGGAATGCGATTTTACAAAAAGAATGCATTGAACTGAGCTCCAGGCAGGCTCGGAGGGCACATCAACGGAGGGCCCGCTCAGACTATTAGGATTGTTTTGAAGGAGCAACGTACCACCACCACCACCACCCACCGCTAATCAACACCCCTGGCAGCCCTGCGTCGCTCCCAGGCCCCTAGCCACTACAAAGCTTCGCTCCGCCACTGATGACTAGCAGGATGGCAGGGGACGAGGTGGGGGACCACAGACCCCCGAGCGCAGGAGCAATCAAAGAGGGGGGGAGATGTGGTTGCTAAGAACACGTTTGAAACTTGGCGGTAGGCCCCGCGGAGTGCTAGCTGTCTGGGTGCGCATGCCGTGGATCGTAATGTGATTGGTTTGCGAAGGAATTCGAGGTGTGAGAACTCAGAGGCTCTGAGCTTTGAACATAAGACCCGCCTGCTTTTTTTTGGGGGGGGGGGGGGGCGGGGGGGTCTCGTGTACCGACTTCCAGAGTGGTTCAACTCCCAACAATAATGCCTTGGTATTTGTTTTGGGTTTTTTTCAAAACGAGACAGAATTCTTCCCCCCCCCCCCCCCCGTGGGAAAATTCTCAGAGGAGCAAGACTCGTCCATTATTTTCTAACCATGTTGTTTTCTCCAAAAGAAACCAACGGCCTGAGGGCCTCAAACCAAACTAGCGGCACTAGCCGGTGAGGAGGAAGGTGAGGAGGAAGTCACCACAGCCTCCCCCCCGCCTACTCAAGTGACCCTCACCCCTCCTGTAACCCTGGAGCCATTAGACACGCACAGCAAATGACACCCAACCCTAAATGACACCCAGCCCCAGCTGTAATGGGGTGTAATTGCCAGTAATCTGTGTAATCTCAACACATTTCTCTAACGAGGGGTGTGTTGTCTTTGCGTGCAAGTGGTACGCGTGATCATCACAGATGCCTGGGAATGTGTACAACTGTCAGAGCCAGATGCAGACAGACAACAACACAGACAGACAGACAGTGGGTAACCGACAGACAGTCGCCCTAATTATCTATCTCCCTCTTCCTTTTTCCATCTTGTCCTCTTTCTCCCTCTCTTTCTTTGTCATTCTATTCTCCACACATGCGTTTCATGTTATTTCTCTCTTCCCTGTAGGGGTTCTCAGACCTACTGGGGGTTAGGCTGCCGGGGGGGCTGGGGCTCCCAGGCTCCATTGTGTGTCCTCAGCTCTTATTCGCTGAGTGAGATTTTCTGCTTCCAGCAACAAGAGCAAGAAATATGAATAGATGTTAAACACAAGTGTGTGTGTGTGTGTGTGTGTGTGTGTGTGTGTGTGGTTGGATGATTGCTTTTGCGTGTGTGTGTGTGTGTGTATCTGTGTGTGTATGAGTATGTGTATGAGTAAGAAATATGAATAGATGTTAAACACACACATGTGTGTGTATATCTGTGTGTGTATGAGTGTGTGTGTGAGCCAGAGCAGTGGTCAACACCATCCAGAAGGATCATTCTTGTGGTCGAACCAGTGTGTATCTAAACACTCTGCCGGCGTCGGCAGGACCAGACCTCCCTCTTCCTTACCCCTCACTCCCCCACCTCCTCAACCCTCATTCTCCCTCATCCTCCAGTCCGGGCCCTGTTCCCACATCCAGGGGCCTCTCTGACTCATCTCCCACCCCCACACCGCCAGCACGTGGATGCATGGTGTGTGTGTGTACTGAAGATGAAAAGTCTTGAATGACTCGGCCTCCGAGACAGCCAGCTAGTCGTGGTCGTTAACGGTACCGAATGAAGCGTACTGTCCGCCCGCATGCTGGCTCGGGTCCTCGAGGGGGGGGAAAAGCACGTGCCGAGTCTGTCGTGTGCGGGGAAAAAACGGTGGTTGCCATGGAAACCTGGGACGGGCCAGGGCTATTCTGGTCCGGGATGAGTGTCTTATTGGCTAGTAGTGTAAACTGGAGGAGCATATGATTGGCTAGTGTAAACTGGAGGAGCGTATGATTGGCTAGTGGAAACTGGAGGGGCGTATGATTGGCTAGTGGAAACTTGAGGAGCATAAGATTGGCTGGTTTAAACTGGACAAGCGTATGATTGGCTGATTTAAAATGTTGCCGTTTGTCAAACACACTGAACAGAAGTGTCTTTATTTACCTGGTGATAGGGAAAACTTATCAGAGGGAACGTCGGGTTTATGTGAAGCTTCAACCCCAGCACGGATACAGTATTGTATTAATAAAAGTATTTCACAGTATTATAATTATAATAGTGTATTGGGCAGGATAGTAGGAAGCTGAGAGAGGGTCATGAATCAGCATTATCCCGGCCTACAGTAGCGCAATTTCTCACTCTCGCCAATAACATTAATTTGGAGCCCCGTTCCAGGCGCTCCGTGATGAGAGGAGAGCGCTTGGGAACGAGGTTAAGAGGCTAGGGTGTTGTCCACAGTCTATCTACCTGTAGGCATCCTAGAGCAAGATGAACGCCCTAACCCCTACCTGCTCCTTAATGACCTGTATCAGACTGCACTGCTTTGGATATAAACATCTGCTAAACAATCAAAAGAAATATATAAGATAATGGGGAAAATTAATGTTTGCAACAAACTCACAGAGCCTGGGCCGGAAACCAAAAACTGAGAGGGGCAAATTTACGCTTTGTTTCCTGTTTTATGAGTGAGAATGGATGACGCTTTCAGAATGGGATTTCAATAACTGTATTTCTACAGTAGTCACCAGTAGTCCATGTGTTGATTTGAAACCTTTACATAAACCTCAAAGTTTTGGCTTGTCTTGTCGACAAGTAATGCTGCTCGAGTTTGTGTTCACTGCCAATTTTGGCCTACAGATCATACAGAACATGATTGGTCGAAAGAAATATAAAGCAAAAGAAAATGAAACACATTCACCCAGATCTGAGAGACTAGTGATTACCTGGCCAGGTGCTGGCACCTGTGCTCCAGGTGCATCTTACCCATCAGCCCCGGCGGGGAGTGAGGAGAATGACAGGGAGGGATGCTGTGAGGGGCTTATTATGTGTGTGAGGGGGGGCTGTTCTCCTCACCTGATTTCTCATTTAATAAACACATTATGTGCACACACACACACACATTCTCTCGCTCTCGCTCTCTCTCTCTCTCTCTCTTTCTCTCTCTCTCTTTCTCTCTCTCTCTCTCCAGTGTTTGCACGCCCTGAGATACCCGTGAAGGTTTGGCTATTCTGGGCACGGCAAATATGGCATCCATGCCACACACACACACACACTCTCTTCCCAGCAGGGACAGGCTCCAGACCTCTGGTGGAGGGTTACAGGGGTTGCGTGGGGGGG
>JAOPHQ010006321.1:60000-117160 GCA_030340625.1 Merluccius polli | reverse complement strand
GGTCCATTAAAACCCCCGAGTCATATATAGCTGCTACTCCACCTCCTCGGCCTGCGCCTCGGGGAATGTGAGTATTAATATGACTGGGGGGGGTGGATTCATTTAGGCTAACATAATCCTCATGGGACAACCAGGTCTCAGTAAGACAAAGCAAATCAATATCATAATCTGATATTAATTCATTCACTAGAACAGCTTTGGATGACAGAGACCTGATATTTAACAGTCCACATTTAATTCTTTTATTTTGTGCTACTGAGGAGTTGGTTTTAATTTTTATTAGGTTTTCATGGTTAACGCCTCTTGTTTTTATTTCTTTACATAATGTAGGCGGTCGGGGGACAGACACAGTCTCTATGGGGTGGTGGGTGGGGGACTGTACTAGAGGAAGCGCAGAGAAGTGTGTTAAACAGCAACTCTGCTTCCTGGTCCCAACTCTGGACTGTCAGGTTTTAGAAATAAACTGCATCATATTCCTGGATAAGAGAGCCGCTCCATCCAACGTGGGATGGATGCCGTCTCTCCCAATCAAACCAGGTTTTCCCCAAAAAGGCTGCCAATTATCAATGAAGCCCACATGGTTTGCTGGACACCACCTGGACAGCCAGCGGTGGAAGGACGCCATGCGGCTATACATGACGTCACTGGTCACATTGGGCAGGGGTCCAGAGAAAACTACGGTGTCCGACATTGTTTTGGCGTATCTACACACCGATTCCACATTAATTTTAGTGACCTCCGATTGGCGTAATCGGGAGTCATTACCGCCGACGTGAATAACAATCTTATGATATTTACGTTTGTCTTTCGCCAGCAGTTTTAAATAGGATTCAACGTCGCCCGCTCTGGCCCCAGGGATACATTTGACTATGGCCGCTGGCTTCGCTAACTTCACGTTTCTGACTATAGAAGAGCCAATAACCAGAGTCTGCTCCTCAGCGTATTATTTGACAGGTATTCCTTCCTCCATCTGTGCCAAAATTGCTCGGACAGATATTGGACCCTTCTCCACCGTTTTTTAGCATACAGGTCTTCCTTGACAAACTTTCCTGGCGGAGGAAGTGGAATCGAAGATTTCATTGTAATCAAATGATTCGGTGTGAGCGGCTCTAAACTTGTGGGATCACTGAAGGTGTCGACAGTGAGTGGACGATTATTTACAATGGCCATAGCCTCGTAAAAAAATGTTCTTAAGGAAGCATCGTCCAACCTTCCAGCGCTGTTGACAAGGACTGTGCTCAGTACACTCCTCACTGTCCTGATTTGACGCTCCCAGACGCCGCCAGTGTGACTTGAGTGTGGTGTATTCATCTGGAAGTCGCATTGATTATCTGATAGGTATGCAGCAACTCTTTCCTTATCAAGCTCTTTCAGAGCCTTTGCCATTTCATTCTTTGCTCCCACAAAGTTAGTGCCCTGGTCCGATCTTATGTGTCTGACGCTACCACGAATAGCGACAAAGCATCGTAAGGCATTGATGAACGCGTCAGTCGTCATATCCTCCAACATCTCGATGTGCACTGCCCTGGAACAAAGACATGTGAAGAGGAGGCCATACCGTTTTTGTTCTTTACGACCCTGCTTGGTGTGGAAGGGACCGAAGCAGTCCATGCCGCAGTAAGTGAACGGTGGTGTAGGCTCACGGTCACTCGTTAAGTCCGCCATCCATTGTTCCTCTGGCGGTGCATGCACCCTCCTGCACCGTACACACTGCCTGATGTGTTGGGCTACCGCTTTACTTCCGCCGACTATCAAGTAACCATTGGCTCTTAATCCATTGAGAGTTTGTCCTCTGCCTTGGTGTTGTATTTTATCATGATAATGAGCAATGATGAGCCTTGTGACAGCGCCATCTTTAGGAAGGATTACTGGGTGTTTCAACTCCAGAGGCGCAGATGCCTTCCTCAGTCTTCCTCCCACTCTCATTATTCCATCTTGGAGGAACGGGTCAAGCGGATAGAGTTGGTGGGTGCAAGGCAGCTTTCCTGATTTCTGGCTGAGCATGTTCAACTCCTCTTGGAAGGCATTGTGTTGTGCGAGCTTGATAAGAGTCAGTGCAGCTTGCCTTCTCTCTTCGACGTTTAAAGGTTCTGTGGTCTTGATTCTCTTAGCCAACCGTTGGATACGAGCAATAACATTGACTGCTATGGTCCATCTTGAGAACCGTGACAGGTGTCCCTGGATGTCAAATTGCCTCACAGTCTCAGTTTTTAGCACCTGTATAATCCTTACCTCTGGATTTCCCACCAGTAGATCTGATGTAACCTGGTTTGTGGCTATCTCTCTTTCCCATAAGAACTTAGGACCAGAGAGCCAATTCGAATTGATGAGGTCGGCCACCTTGAGGCCTCTCGAGGCGTGGTCAGCGGGATTCTCTCCTGTGTCGATGTAGTGCCATTGTCTTGCTTCAGTGGTTTCTCGTATTCTCTCAACACGGTTCGCGAAAAAGACATGAAACCTTTGCGCTTCATTGCTGATGTAGCCGAGAACCACTTGAGAATCAGTCCAATAATATTCTTCATCGATCTTGAGCTCTAGCTCCTCCCTCAACATGTTGCTCACTGCTGCTGAGGTTACTGCAGCAGTTAGCTCTAACCTCGGTATGGTGACTATTTTGGTTGGCGCGACTCTCGCTTTGCCCATGACCAAGGAACAATGCACTTTATCTTTGCTCAACAACCTGATGTAAGAGCACTGGCCATACCCTTGACTGCTCACATCAGAAAAATTATGCAGTTCAGCTCTCTGGACCTCACCAAAGCCGTCAGGTGTGAAGCATCTTGGTATCTCGATCCTCTCAAGGTTTTCCAAATCCTTCATCCAAGTCTCCCACCTTACTTCCAACTCCCTGGGCAGTGATTCGTCCCACCCCGTACCTCTCTGACACATCTCCTGCAGCACCCTTTTACCCTCAAGGATGAATGGCGCTAAAAACCCTAAAGGGTCATATAGAGAGGCCACGATTGAAAGAATCCCTCGTCGTGTTGCTGGCTTCTCATCGAGTGTCACCTTAAAGGAGAAACTGTCGCTTTCAATGTTCCATCTTACACCAAGCACTCTTTGCACTGGTAATTCCTCATGGTTGAGATCGACATTTTTCACCTCTACAGCGCGTTCTGCATTGTTGATGGAGTCCAGTACCTCTCGGTTATTGGAAAGGAATTTGTGAAGGTGCAACCCTCCCTTGGCGCAGCCAGGGGAAGACGATGCTGCAAACAGGTGCACCATGCGGTGCTCTGAGGGTTCTGAGTTTGTGTCCCCATTTTCCCACCAGAGAAATCGCAAATAGCCTCTGTCTTCTTTGCTGACATGAAACCTGTGGAACATTTTTTCCACATCGCACATGACTGCAATGGGATGTATACGGAAGCGACACAGTGTTAGCAGATGATCATTTAATGAGGTGCCTTCGTACTTTGCAGAGCAGTCGAAAACCACCCAAATCTTGTCTGGTTTCCTGGGGTGGTAAACTCCTTGATGTGGGATGTACCAGACTTTCCCAGGCTCTGGTTGGATGTCTACTTTCTCTGCATCACCATCCTTGAAAACACCTTCCATAAACCTCACATAGTCATTTTTGAACTTGGAGTCTCTGTCCAGCTTCCTTTTGAGGTGCTTCAACCGAGCCAAAGCCAGCTTCTTGTTATCTGGTAGGTGAGGACGTACTTTAAAGGGAAGAGGCATCTCCAGGTGGCCAAGCTCGTTTTGCCGGATTCCTCCCTTTAAGATCTGCAGGAAGCGAATATCTTCTTGTGATATGCTTTTGTCACCTGATTTGGTGTCTGCAAAGTCGGACTCAAGAGCCTTAATGATAGAAGATGGCGTTACAGGTGGTAGCTCTCTTACAGATACCCGATGACAAAGTCCAGTCACATCTTTAGCATTCACACTCTGTGGCACGCTTCCCACAATGCTCCAACCGAGGTCGGTTTTAATGGCGTAGGGCTCGTAGTCACCCCCAGTGATGACCCTTCTTGGTATTAGCGCTCTGGAGCAGTCATAGCCAATCAATAATCCCACACCACATTCCATTAATGGGGGTATCTCCTCGGCCATGTTGACAAGGTGTTTCCATTTTTTGGCTGTTTGACAAGTGGGAATATGTGTGCGTTCAAGAGGAATGAAGTCTCTCGTGTAGGCTGGAGGTAAGCTGATGGAAATGTTTGAGGAGAGACCTCTGACTTTGAGATCACATACTCTTTGACTCTTCACAACTGAATCTTTCCCCATCATGGTGGAGAGCTTCAGCTTCACAGGTTCGATCGCTGCCTGAAGCTTTTCACACACCTCTTGATCCACAAATGTGTGACTGCTTTGAGTGTCCAGTAGGGTATATGCTAAGGTTTCATTATAAGGAGCGTTAGGGGCTGAAATCCACACTGGCACGATCATAGATGTGCTCCCACCTTCTCCATTCACGCAGCATGATACTGAGGATGTACTTTCCTCAACTGCACTTTGCCTTGAGTCTGCTGAGAAACGATCTTCATGCAGTGGAGTTGGGTGATTCTTTCTGCATATGCCACACATGGCTCTGTTTCTACAGTCTTTAGAGTTGTGACCTTTTCTTAGACATGCAAAACACAGTTTGTTTTCGTGTATGCATTTTTTCTTTTCTTCTATAGACATTTCGATTAGCTTTGTGCATCTATGTATGGAGTGGTTTTCTCCACAACAAATACACCTGGTCATGTTTGAGTTTTGTAGTGGTGTGCTCCATTTCTTTGACTTCTCCGTATCTCTCAACTGGATTTCACCAAGGTCTGGTTTGGATGTGAAGCTTGATAGAACTGGAGCTTTCATATTTGTGGCAAACGTGTTTGCTTTTGAGCGCTTCACCTTGTCAAGTAAGGTTGATTCATCGGGGTCCAGAAAACCACTGAGACATTGGACATTGAGGATGTTTTTACAAATTGATTATCTTTTTCTATACTACTTTATAGTATCATGTTTTCTTATGGGCACTAGCCTTTTTATTACTACTTTAATAATCATACTCTTCTTAAGGGCATTAGCCTTTGTTGTATTATCTTCGGCAGCATTTAATGTTGTCCTTTGTATTAAAACCTTATAGTGATTTTAGGTTGTACCATGTATTATTAGCCACATG
The DNA here is from genome assembly GCA_030340625.1 of Merluccius polli. Taxonomy (NCBI): domain Eukaryota; kingdom Metazoa; phylum Chordata; class Actinopteri; order Gadiformes; family Merlucciidae; genus Merluccius; species Merluccius polli. Next base: position 112,050 of record JAOPHQ010006321.1, on the reverse strand, counting down.
ATGTACCCCGGGGTACCTTATACAATTGGAGGAACTACTTTATGATACGAAGCACAGTACTGCATATGCTAGTACAAACCTGTTGACTTGTGTATACGAAGCCAAAGCTATGGGCAAGGGAACACTGTTAACCATGGGTTCATGGGCTCACCATCCAGGTCTGGTGTGACTTACAGGTCCCGGGGGACTTTTCCTACTTTTGTAAATATGTACTAACATACCTTTGTTTCTTGATTAACATATAGTTTGCGTAATGTAGAATAACATACTTTTGTTTTTGAGTCTGTAACATGTAACATGACTGTGTAAAAAGAGGGTTGTCAGTGACCTAGATAGGCCTTGGGAGGTTATTCAAGTTTATATGAAAACCCAGTAGAGAGTTACAGGTCCTAGAGTCTTTCTCCTTCTTTTCGAAATATACAAAATGTTCCAATATATTTTGTCTCTTGATGTACACATAATTTGAATCATTAACATGTGACATGGCCAGGTAATGGGTTGACCATGGGCCTTGAGAGGTACATACAAAAAGCACTAGGTTAGTGCCAAGATGGTAGTGCCAAAACTGCCTGTGAAGTCAGCAGAACAGCAGCTGGGCCCACACCTTATTGGTTGAGATCTACCAAATGTTGGGCAACAGCCATATCTCTCCCTATAAAACGGGCAGCAAAAGACAAGAATATCGAGAAATCCTGGCCACGGGGACTCCATCGAGGACGTCTACCACACCAAGGACAAAGCCCCAGGACTTAGAAGAAATATCAGGACTAAAGCACAAAAATCAAGAAGAAAAAACTTGGAAGAAATTTCGAGACGGAAAAACTTAGAAGAAAAAGCAAAGTTTTTCCAACTTTTACACGGACTCCGCGGCATTGGAATATAAGCTTTGTCTGCCTATCCACCGAAGGGGGATTTCTCCCATAGCCCTGCGGGGCTATGAAGGCTACCGGTCGCGGATCCAACAAATAGGCAATTTCGGCCAGAATCAGGATTTACAACATTTTTGGACAAAAATATTAGGATCGGTTTTCTTTCTCATTTCTCCGTGCTTGGCGCGGCCGCCACAGGGAAGAGAGGTATGAACCATGCCCAGAATAGTTAGACAGGATCACAACATGTGTAATCATTTCTTTTGTTCATTTTTCCGAGCTCTTAATGAGAGTCTCTTATTAATCATTCTGTACGGTTCTATACTGATTTTTGTCAATAGCTTTTTACGCTTTTTGCATTGCTCCAAATTGTACTCAAGCTGAATAAATCTTATTAACTTCATTTTTTCATCGACCAATTCCTTCTCATCTCAGTAAGAATCAAGACTTTATTCAATAAGACACGGTAGGGGAGGGAGTGAGCATCGTGGATCTAAGAGGTTACTTAGTCCATAGTAAAGAAACATATCCCGAGAGTTAGATATATCCAAACTCTTAAACAATCCCAGCAAACTTCCAAGTGCAAAGGGTCCCAGAGGAGAGCTATCAGACAGACGCGCTCGGCAGCTACGGCCCTGACTAGGGTTATGCTCAGGGGTAGAGCGCCGAGGGGCTGGGCGAATCTCCTCACCGACCTGTTAAAAAAACGTTACTGGACAACAGGTTTCACTATAAGCCGCCTCTCGCGGGGTTGGCTTGGTTGACGGATCTAACACTTGGCGCCCAACGTGGGGCACGACGGGAAAAAAAAAAAAAAATCTGTTGTGCTCCGAACCTTCCGGCTGCGAGAATGAGCTCAGAAGAACAAGAGAAAAGTGTTCTGAAATAGAGACATTATTCTTTGGACTGAGTGAAGTGCGCGGCTGGACAGTGAACAACCCGTGGGAGTATGCAGTAGCAAGCGGCCCCCCGAAACCAGGTGGGAAGTCTGTGGTCTATAGCAGACGCCACCGTCGGCGCTGTAAAGAAGACAGGCCGAGAATTCCGACATCAAGAAAAGACGGAGAATAAATATAGGTGCTAAAAAACTGAAGACTGATCATCGGAAGTAATAGCGGCAGCATAACCTAAAAGAAGCATCCTTCTCTCCCCTGCTCAGCGCGCGAAGAGAGGCCCAGAGTTGGAGACGACTCGATATGGCGGACGAACAAGAAGCAGACAGTAACTTGCCAGAAATCTCACTGGGAGACCCGCCAGATAACCCAGCTGCAACCCAAGATTTACAGGGCTCCGATGACAGAGATGAAGAAAGCCCAGCAGAGGACCCGGGAGAAGAAAAGAATGATGAATGAATGAATGAATGAATTCCTTTTATTGTCATTATGCTTACACACAACGAAATTTTTGCCGATGGCCCAAGCTTAAAAAGTCTAATGTAAATAAAAAACACAGGAGTAAATAAAAACAGGGAAGCACACTAAATATACAATACAATATACACATACAATACACATGGAAGAATTGAGGTGAATGAGGTGGGGTAGCAGCATGTGTGAGCAGTTGGTTGTTTAAAGTGCAGTTGGTTGTTTAAAGTGCAATGGTGCTTGTGTGTGTCAGTGTGTGTTTATGGGGAGGGAATGAGCTCCCTCACCGCTCTGGGGAAGAAGCTGTTCTTCAGTCTGTTTGTTCTAGTGTTCAGGTGTCTGTACCTCTTCCTGGATGGAAGAGGTACAAACAGTCCGTAGCCCGGGTGGGTGGGGTCAGTGGCTATGCACCGAGCCTTCTTTTGAAGTCGGCTGGTGTACAGTGAGTCCAGGTTTGGGAGAGGACCCCCCACTATCCCCTGAGCTGTTTTGACCACCCGGGTCAGGTCCTTTTTGTCCTGTGCCGTGCAGCTGCCATACCACACGGTCACACCTGTACAAAGGATGCTCTCTATAGTGGACCTATAAAAGTTCGAGAGCAGCCTAGAGGAGAGTCCGGCCCTCTTCAGCTTCCTGAGGAAGTAGAGCCTTTGTTGGGCTTTCTTCACCAGGTGAGAGGTGTTCAGAGACCAAGTGAGGTCAGAGGAGATATGTATTCCCAGGAATTTGATGTAATCCACACGCTCCACCTCCCCCCCAGAAATGAGGAGAGGAGCGTGTTCCGTCCTCCTTGACTTCCTGTAATCCACAATGACCTCCTTGGTCTTGCTGGTGTTGAGCATCAAGTTATTGTCTGAACACCATCGTGTCAGGAGTTGGATCTCCTCTCTGTAGTGGGTCTCGTCGTTGTCTGAGATGAGACCCACCACGGTGGTGTCGTCCGCAAATTTCACCACCAAGTTTGTGGGGTGGGTGGCAGAGCAGTCGTGGGTGTAGAGGGTGAAGAGGGCTGGACTGAGCACACAGCCCTGTGGCGTGCCCGTGTTCAGGACCAGAGAGGACGACATGCGATTCCCTATCCTCACCACCTGGGACCTATTGGTGAGGAAGTCCCTGATCCAGTGGCACAGCGATGCAGGCAGTCCGAGTTTGTGCAGTTTCAGCACCAGCTTGTCCGGGATTACTGTATTGAACGCTGAGCTGAAGTCAGCGAATAGCATCCTGACGTAGCTGTTCGGACGCTCCAGATGGGTCAGTGCACTATGAAGGCCTATGGAGACTGCATCCTCCGTGGACCGGTTCCCCCTGTAGGCAAACTGATGACTGTCCAGGCCTACAGGGATGAAATCCTTGATGTATTTCAGGATGAGTCTCTCAAAGCACTTCATAATGACTGGTGTGAGGGCGACTGGGCGGTAGTCGTTGTTGCAGGTGACAGCAGACTTTTTGGGCACAGGCACGATGATGGAGGATTTGAGGCAGAGTGGGACGGTGGCTAGCAGCAGGGAAAGATTAAAAATGTCCAGAAATACTCCTGCTAGCTGGTCGGCACACATTTTCAGCGTCCAACCTGACACCCGGTCCGGTCCCGCAGCCTTCCTGATATTGATCCTCCTCAAGGAGGAGCTCACCTGGTGCAGCTGCAGGATAAGGGGCTGGGGCTGCTCCTCCAGCCGGGGGAGATGTTCAGTCTCTTCTCCGCTCGTTGTCTCGAAGCGAGCAAAGAAACTGTTCAGGGTGTCAGGTAGGGTGGGGTCGTGGCTGACATGCCGCTCACTCTGCTTATAGTCCGTGATGGCTCTGATCCCCCTCCACATGCTCCGGGGATTGTCCTCACGGAAGTGCTCCTCAATGCGGTGTTTGTGCCTGTGCTTGGCCAGCTGGATGCCCTCCCTTAGCTCCCTCCGGGCTGAGCTATAGGCCAGTCTGTCACCCGACCTTAAGGCAGTGTCCCGGGCTCTGAGCAGAGACCGCACCGTACTGTCCATCCACGGCTTCTGGTTTGGGAAAACCTTGATGGTTTTAGTGGGAAGGACAGCATCAGTGCAGAACTGCACATAATCCAGGACAGATGTGGTGTATGTCTCCAGGTCAGAGGCCTCCTTGAACACCTCCCAGTTAGTGTGTTCAAAACAGTCCTGCAGGGTGGAGGATGCCACTTCCGACCATACCTGGACTGTCTTGGTGGTGGGTCTGGTCCTGCAGATCACAGGTACATAAGCAGGTAGCAGCTCCACAGAGATGTGGTCCGACATGCCCAGATGAGGAGCCGCTACAGCCCTGTATGCACCCGAAATGTTGCAGTAGACCTGGTCCAGAATGTTATTTTCCCTGGTTGGGAATTTAATTTGTTTTTGGAATTTGGGAAACACTGCCTTAAGCTCCACGTGGTTGGGGGCCAAGACAAACCCTACACTGAGCAGACGTGGGAGCCAAGATGGAAACCCGAGTGGCGGACTACAGGAATTACCAGAGCAAAGAAATACGACCTGCAGAGTAATGCTATTTGGTGAAGGACCGACCCAGTGGGACCAGGGAGTAAGGAAAATGATAGAGAAACTACACCCCTCTATAACACCTGAAAAGACCTATGCAATGATCCAGGAGGGGGTGCTCGCCAAGGGCTATTATAGCTGCCAACGAGTTCTGATGGAAGAACCTGTGATCATAGTGGACGTAGGAGGGGGAGACCTAACCAAAGAAATCGGAAGGAAGAAATGGTTGGAAAAATGGGCTAGATGTCTGCAAAAGAATGGTAAAATGTGGGGGAAGATGCTGGCCTTAATCAGCCCAAACAGAAAACAAGACCCATGGGTCAGGTTCGTGGCCAATATAATGAGTATAGACACTGAATGCATAAATGAAGCGTCAAAGATGACCAAAAAGAATACCAAATATAAAGAAGCAATAGACACAATAAGGAACTACTGTGATGGAGTAGACGACGACGGCCATAGTGTGACGTCCGCGATGTCGCAATTACACGACCTCGGGCAGCGAGACGATCTGGAAGGTTCACCGGACACAAGTGAAGAGGAGGAGCCTCCGAAACAATCATCGCCAAGGGCAAGGGTCTCACCTCGTACAGAAGGAGCAGTGGACGGGCGAGGTTACTCCTGGAATCCTCAGCACTCCTTCCGAGAATCTGAACTCGACTACCTAACAGATCGCCAAGACCGAGGTTCAACCCCTGCTTTCCTGAAGGACGAAAAGCATTATCGTTTTCCGTGACGACCTCAGGAGACGATCAGTGTGTGAGCTGGAGGAAAGGAAAAGACTTCTTGCCTTGCGGATAGAAGAACTACAAGAAGAAGAGATGGCTAGGAAAGGTAAAAACAAACCAAGGAATAGATCCAGAAGTCTCACTATACCCCATCCCCCGGCGAAAGTATTGAAGAAAGAGAAACACCAAGAGGGTCCGAACACGGACTTTCGTGAATTACTCCAACCCATACCAAAGCCAACCCGAGTGAAGGAACGAGCCTGGAAGAACCCTGTGAGATTGTACAGGTGGTCTACCGCAACCAGGCTCAAGAAGAAAGAGACCAGATACTCGAAGGGCTCGTCAAGCTGCAAATAGCTGGGAAGAGGGAGCCGGAGAGATCCATCACAGGGGCCAATCCACCCGGATCAACTCCAGATGACGACAACAACAACGACAGCTACGAAGAAGATGAAGAGGATGATGACGAAGAAGAGGGCCACGTGAGAAGACTCGATTACACCGATTCCGTGGAGAAGGGTAAGGAATCTCATCTTTCTCGCATACAACTTAACGAACACCAGCCACCACGGAGGAAGACGACCAAAGCACTCAAGAAGAGCCCTTCATTAAAGCAACAACGGATACCACTGGAGGAACCAGAGATGCCTAGACGAAGAGTCCCCACTCCAGGCCCAAGGGAAGAGCTCGACACCGAGGACGACAGTGTTGATCAGCCTTCATGGATCTCTACGGCCGAGAAAGGTATAAAGACCACAGAATTAAATCGCGGCTATTGCATGAAGCCAGCAGCCAGGGTGGAAATGTTCGACATCGCCAAACACTCCCAGACACATGCAAGAGACGCCGAATACGGGCTGCTGGTAGAAGAGATGGACATAATAGTAAAAGAATTAACAAGATTGGAAATACTCCGAGAAGAACCAAATCCAATGACCAATAGCCCTATACAAGCCGTAAAGAAACCCGATGGTTCATGGAGACCTGTAATTAATTTTAAGGCCCTAAACAGAAGAACTGTGGCGAATAAAGCCAGCCTGATAAACCCGCAAGGAACGTTAAAATCAGTCAAAAAGTCAAGAAGTTTAAATCCTGCATCGATCTAGCGAATGGGTTCTTCTCCTTGCCTTTGGCCAGACAATTGCAAGGCAAGACGGCGTTTACACACAGAGGAAGAGCTTATGTGTGGCAACGATTGCCGCAAGGATACAAGAATTCTCCGAACGTGTTCCAGTCGGCCGTAATGGATGTATTGGACGGTCTGAATGTTACCATCTACATAGACGACGTGTTCTTTGCCGATGATACAGAAGAAGAACATCTACAGCAACTGGAAAAAATAATACAACGACTGGCTGCGGCGGGCCTAAAACTAAATCTGAAGAAATGCCAATTTGGACAGTTCCAAGTTAATTATTTGGGATTCCAAATCTCTACAGACCTAGGATTATCGGACGGCTACCAAGGTAAAATTGAACAAATCATTCCTCCAACTAACATAAAGGAGTTACAAAGAATACTAGGACTATGCAACTACGTGAGGGACCATGTTCCCGGCTATCAGAAATATGCCAAACCGCTATATGCATGTCTACGAAACAAAGAAGACACCACATTCATATGGACGGCTACGGACCAAAGCAATCTAGAAGAACTGAAAGGTTCCATAAGAGACGCAGTACATTTACAACCCAGAGACCCAACCACCCGCTTGATCGCAGAAGTTAATATCGATGAAAATGATGCCGTCGTAACCGTATGCAATGAAGGAAAGCAGTTAATAACATTATGGAGTTATGTGCTAACTACAGTAGAGCAGAAATATCCTATTGAAGAGAAAGAACTAGCCGTCATAGCAAGATATTGGAGCTCGCTGAAAGATCTAGCACAGGGACAACAAATCCAAATTACTACCCAAAGTAACGTCCACCGATTCCTACGAAAAGGGACTGTGGAAAGTACTAAAGCCACTAACACGAGATGGGGAAGATGGGAAGATATTCTCCTAGATCCCGATCTGGAAATAGGAACAGCTCAACAAAACCCCCCTAAGACCAACAACCAAGAACCCATCAAGGACAACCACTATGAATGGACCTTATACACCGATGGATCCAGGAAAGGCCAGGATCAGATGGCCTACTGGGGATTTATCCTGAACCAAGGAGAAAAGGAGCGTTACCGACAATGAGGGAAAGCAGCGGGAAGCGCTCAAGTTGGAGAGGTGACCGTTATCCTGGAAGGCCTCCTTGAACTGGAGAAAAGACATATAAAGAAAGCCAGAATAATTACTGACAGCCACTATTGTGCTCAAGCCCTGAAAGAAGACCTCTCGATCTGGGAAGAAAATGGATTCGAAGGAGGCAAGGGGAAACAAGTGGCACACCATGAGTTGTGGACTAAAATATCTCAAATGAGACACACTATTGAATTAGATATGATTCATCAGAGGGCCCACACCAATGAAGGAGAATACTGGCAAGGAAACCAAAAAGTTGATCGCTACGCCCAACTGAGGAAAATTGTGTTCGTCAATATCGAGGATTGGGAAGAAACCCCCGCAGGAAGGGTAGTCCCAGAGAAGTCCGTGAAAGAGGTCGTGCTGGCCGTCCACGAGGGATTGGGCCACACCGGAGCCAAACCGACACGGAAGGAATCGGGGGAGCAACGGCTCTGTATCTCTGACAAAAATGTTCGTCAAGTTCTGAGGGACTGTGTTCAATGCGGACAATACAACGCTGGCAGAAGAGGACAGCGAGTAGACAGGCTCACTATCAAGAGTACTATACCCTGGGGATCGGTCTGTATGGACGTGGCCGGCTCTATGGGGATCACAGGGAAGAAAGGTGAAAAGTACATAATAGTGCTTGTGGACTCCATGTCGGGATATGTTACTGCCAGAGCCGTTAGAGCAGATAACGGCAATAGTGTGGTTAATGTACTGACCCAAGTCTGTAGCGATCTGGGAGTTCCCAAGGAACTAAGGACCGATAACGGCTCCCATTTTCGTAACAGCCAAGTGGACCAATGGTGTCAACAACACGGAGTAGCAAGGATCTATTCACCCCCCTACACCCCACAAGCCAACGGGGTGGTAGAACGAACAATCGGGCTGATAAAACTGTGGATTGGGAAAAACGAGAACACTAAGGAGTGGAGCACTAAGTTGGTCGAAATCGGACAGTCGCTGAATGATTGCCATTGTGCACAAAGACCCTCCCCCTCCCAGGAGTTAAACCAATGCCCCTTTTCATCTAATAAGATAGGGAGGACTCAAGACCAGACACCAGTAGTATCCAAGCAAAGGGTCCCGTTTTATGTCAGACAACGAGTCTGGGTAAAAGCAAGGGACCATCCCTCCGGAACAGCTGTAAAGCCCAAGTACGAAGTACAAGACACTGTGAAGCAAGTGATAGACAGCAACACCGTGCTACTACAGAAGAAAGGGATACAAGGAGTGAGCCAACTTAAACCAATTCCTGACTAAAGGAGACTAGGAGCCACGATGGCCAGAAGAAACCCCCCACCGTGTAACCAAGAAGTAATTAATGGAATGGAAGAACCTGATTATATTAAATTAGCCAATGTTAGTGGAGCAGTGATCCTTCGAAGAGGAATCGAAACGATTTGGGCAGGAAGGGCCCTGTTCAAGTTAGGATATGCCCGACAAGGTTACCTTGACCAGAGCCCCGGAAATGTTTAGCTGGAGGAAAGTGGAGAACACCTGTTTTCTCTGTGGTAAAGGAAACTCGCTGTCGGTTCAGTACCAAGGCACGGGAATGCTTTGACCCCATAAGTATAAACCTAACAATGAAGAGATGAAGCGCATGGGACAGACGGTACCTGTAAAAGTGATGGATGCAACATTATGTGGAGAATGCCGAATAAAGACGCTCCCGCGAACCATCGTTCATACCCAACAGAGCCTGATTGATCCGCTCTGCTGCCAGACCCTGTGCAGATGTGAGTGGAACGGAGAACACGTCCAGGAGTGCCGTATGTGTATGGAAATGATGGGAGCAGGCAAGCTACAAAGTCTGCAACCAGCTGGAGGATGGGAAGTACGGCGATTCTACACGTCTTTGGAGGAACTGACCGAAGAGCAACAACAAGGTTTTTCGCCCGTCCCACCCCCACTCTCTGAGGAGAGCGAGAGACCCCAAGGAGATGGGGCCACTGGAGATGACCCCCCCCTATGACATCCCGAAGGAGATGGTCCATGAAGAGACGATGCCAACTGCTCCTATTTTCTCCCGGGGAGCTGAGGGGTCCTCGCGCTTAGAAGAAGCCATCTCACTCTGTTGGCCCAACGATCAGATGTTCCAGGAAAACAAGCAACCTCCGCTGGGTTCTACCCACCATAAGAAGCAATTTAGCGTGTACCGGGACCCGACCAAGGACGGCTATACCACGGGTATAGATCAACTCCCTGACAGTCAACGAACACGGGCTACCCAAGAGGGTTGGTTTGGCCCTTGGGAAAACACTACCTGGGCCGATTTGATCAAGGAGGTGATTCGGGATCCAGAAATTCAAGGTGCCCCCCTTCAGATCTCTAAGGAACCTGGAGTGTCAAGAAGCCATTTGCGATACATCGCCACCACCCTAGATGGTTGGGGAAGCAACGCTGCAAAAGGTATACAAAAGAGCAAGAGCTTCATCGTCACCCCTGAGGATTGGCGCTGCGGCGGCTTCATACAAAGACCAGGGACATTGGCCAATAGGACAAACCTCCCATGGAGACCGCGGGAACATCTGGAGGTGGAGCTTTCCGTGCAGATGGTGATAATACCACATAAAAGCATTCACTCCCTTGGAGCATCAGTCACTATAATCAGAAGTGTCCCCCACGAAGAGACCCAGCCACCGGGGGAACTTCCCCCGAAGCCCCTTCCTAAGACTCAGAAAATAAGAAGATGGCTGAGAAACAAGATAACACGAAGGACCTAAACCCACGACAACGACCAAGATGCAAATCGACTAACCGAACAAGACCCAGACAAATGACTAAACGACACGACAATGGGAATATCACACTATTACTACAATATGAAGAAATACCCCTGGACGAACCAACGAAAGACTGGCGGTACACCAGGAAAGGATGTGCACCGGGAGCTTACTTTTGCACCAATTCATGGTGTGAGCGACCACTGGACCTAACAAAAAGGTCACCACTTACCACACCACAAACCATAATGACCCCCACGGCGTTGGGACGATTGAGAATGGGGAAGAAAGCATGACAGAAATGGTCTCAGCAAATCCCCCGAATCCCCCGAGACTGGCCCTGGATATTGAATACGGTCTCCGTGCCCTGCAACGGCAAGAGACTAACATTGAGATGGGGGCCAAATTACGTGGACCCGATACAACCCATGTACGTGGAAGTAATGTGTGGACAGTTATCCATATGGACAACCGACCCATATATGAGACGGTGGCTAAAAGACTCTGATAGAAGAATTATCAATAATTACACCCTGCCACTACGCATAATGGACACCGGGTATTGCCGAAACTCCCAGTTTGAGTTACACCGCTGCCATCCCCCATTTTCACCAAACCCCGGACCGGACCAACCCCTGGATCCGGCCGCGTTACACGACCGCTGGGGACTAATATGGTCCAGAATGGTGGAACTACATCTCAACAGACCCCGAACCGATGGGGGACACCCGTTAACCAGTATTCTATGGGCTTCATCACACATTGCCCAGGGAACAGGACACGAGTGGAGATGCGCAGTCATTAATCATGATCTACTTCTCCTAGCCCTATGGAATGAGCAGTGTCCGGGGCAAATGCCTACTGCTGCCAGACGGCATTTTCCCACAATACGGCAGGAGATCCTGCACTGCCTGGAAAATCCCCAATATAGACCCGAACTTCGGAGGATGTACCCCACAGCCAGGCCTGTACATGAACGACTCCGTACCTCTACCTGGATATGGGCGTGGAGAGGATTAGACTCCACCCTTCTACATCACCCTGCTATATTAACCGAGCTTTTGAAGGAAGAGGCCACATTGGCCTTCCCAGGCATCAGCAAGTAGACGACTACCCACCAACATGCCAGCCGAGAAAACCCCTGAGACCCGCCAGATGTTGAAGCCCGACTCCCCTAACTCGGACCAGGACCTGCCGGACAAGCCAAATAAATCAACCGAGCGCAGTACCATCACACTACTGATCGTCGGTCTGGCTGTATTGACCATGATATGTTACGCCTGCGGCATCAAGGATTGGACTGACTCCCATGTCTCCGCTTTTTACAAATCTACGAAGACTTTCCAGATGACATGTTGGGAAGCCGAGGAACGAGTCTTTAATATGGCTTGGTCCAACAATACCACGCACTCCAACAAAACCCAAAACGCCACAGCAGAGATATATGATTGGTGGAAAAAGGCCCAAGGATATGATCCGGACACTGCCCAATGTATGCTGAATTCCTCTATTAACTGTAGACTCTCGCAACACCTACAACCGAACTGGGACGGTGTTGTCAGAGCTCTTATCAATTACCAAAAATGAAGTTGAAATCCGGATGGTAAATTTGACCCGGCTACTGTCCAAACAAACTGCCTGTACCTGGATTAAAATAGACGGAATGACACCACTAATTTATTGTAACTGCAGCTGTGTGCCGGTAGCATCAGACTATACGTACGGCTATTGGAAAGGCTATACCGTGTATCCCGCAGCAGAAGCGTCGGTGGCTTGCCATGGCATCTTTTCCGAATGGGATGTATGGCATGAATACAATTTTAAGTGCCCTGATTCGGATGATTATATCGCCAATAGATATCGCCTGGTCACCGAACAACCCACCAATGACGCTAATACCACTACCCCAGCTGTGACGGCGACCCCAACCACAACGAAAACCTCGCGCCCTAAGAAGCCCCTGCGCCCGCAAGTCATGATGGAAAAAATATTGGTTACCCTGAGTAGCGACACCTCTTTGGGAGATTACCGGCTACTGAAGAAAGCCCTCCATTGTACGAGCCAAATGAAGAGCCGAATGGACCCTTGTTACTGGAGCCTGGTCACCCCTTGCCGGGGACAGAATTATATCGTTAACTCTCGGGTGGAGAAGGGCTCCTACAGCCACGCGGGGAACAAGATCATATACGGCACCCGCACATCCAACAGTAAAGGCGCTGCTGCTGACATATGGCTCAACGAATCGTTCCCGTGAATTTGGCAACGAGGCCTTACCCATTACACTACTGCCCTGACCACTATCGGGCGCCGAACCCGAAACCAGCGATATCCCGGGGGTACCCCGGTGGAAACCAAGTCATCATGGTTCAATGTCCAGAAGTTGCCCACGCCACACGACCTATGGAGAGCCCCGCAAGGGGATTTTGACAAGATAGATCAGTGTGTCATTGGGAAGATGTATCGCGCCCTCGATGGTCATACCCACGTAGATAACGGGTTTTCACCTAGATGCTCAATATTCCAAAATATAACCGCGGGTCAGTCTCGTTGGCACTACGACTGTACCGCTCTAAATTACTCCGGAACAGTTAAGAGTACCTTACAAGGCTGGGATGAAGGCCAGCGGGAGAGAGATTTTAATTCTACCTGGTGGGGCTTCCAAGAAGAAGAAATCAAACAGTGGGTGCTCCCGTGTTTGAACTACTCCAGCAATTATTGGATACAATACCAATTTATCGCCACGGTCTACTCCCATGATCGCGCTATTTGGCCAGGACACTCCAGAAGTATATGCTACACCGAAGCCCTGGAGGATGGTTTGTGACCAGGCCAAAACTACCTGTGTCATCAGCCTTGCCCGTCGCCCATGTCACACAGTTCCGGGATGGCAGGACCAATGCAGCCTCTGGTACCGTGATATGTCAGGACCGGCAACTCAAGGAGCCACCTGGGAACACCGGAACACGGATAAAAACCGTCCCTCTCCATGGTGGATGTTCCCTGTCTGACATGCAGCCACAAAGACGTCGCCTGGGCCATACAGACCTCCCGTATACTGGACATGGGCTACTTCAAATTGCCGAAGGCCACGCTCTAAGACAGAGTCTCTGTCTTGGAAAAGAGATACGCGGTTACGAATGGCTGGGCGAAAACAAGATCTATACCAATCGCACGTGTGAGTGGCCCGACGAGACTTGGCAGACCTGTGGTCACGGAGCTAACAAACACGTGTGTAAATGGTATGAGATGGCGGTTCTTGTTTTTGGAACCGCCGTTGAAGATACTATTCTCACTGTTGCTGGTGCAGTAGAAGAAGGAGCTATGGTCATAGGATCATGGGCTGTCAACATGGCCCTCGCCCTTCTGAAGTTGCTCTGGCCTGCTTTATTAGTCTTTTTACTAGTAGCGACCGGCGTTCTGATGTTCTTTATAGTATTTAAAGCTGGTACTATGGCGGCTTTCCAAAAATCGTTCGGGGTTGGAACCCCAGTTGAGAAGGAGAAAGAGCTCCTTCTAACTCCGTAGGGGCAATTACCGTAAAGACAGCCCAAATCATCCTATGCGCTCGCATGCCAAAACCCAGAAAACTTTTAGGAATTGACACGACTGACAGACTATAGACTAAGACAACTAATAACTACGACGCATTTACACCCCTACCCCGGACGGGGAAGGAGCTATACTTGGGAACTAGGAAAGCAGGGAAGGTGTCCCTAAAAACCCTGCCCCTAGAATTAGGGGAGGAGCCCCTTGTATATAAACCCTTGACATCGTACATTCGGTACCACTCTCTGAGATCGCCTTTTGAAACATGGACAGCACCGCTACTTCCCCGACACCAGCAACCGCCGATACTTGGCCATTCAACGTGAGCACTACTGAGTTCTTACGCTTTTATTTTGCTCTACTGTGCTGGATTACTTATTGTACCTGTGGTAGATGGTACGATCCCTTTAGGATAATAGCTATATCAGTCACTATTACTAGACACATATGTAAAATGTAAGGCTGTCAAAGTTAACGCGTTATTAACGAGTTAACGCAACATGTTTTTAACGGCACTAATTTTTTTAACGCGCGATTAACGCTGTGACATTTGAACCTCGGGCCACTCCGTAGCTCGGGAAATCAGGAAGCAATGCACACGAGGTCGATGCCACAAACAAACTACACAACACGTTCTCATCCCAACTTGTAATATACCAACGATTTGTCACGCCCCTAGACGTCTGATACTGACGCAAAAGGTACCCTCCCGCGTCTGTGTGAAACGATCTGGGGGTTCTCATAAACCCGTTCGCGTTGGTAAGAGACGAGCAGAGTCTACAGCGTCCGCTCGCAGAGCAGAGTCTACAGCGTCCGCAGTCTACTGTGAAACAATTCACTCCAAAAAGGGTTAGGGTTATGGTTAGGGTTAGCGTAATCTATCACCGTGACCGGGTTATTATTGGAGTGAATGGACGCTGTAGACTCTGCTCGTCTCTTACCAACGCGAACGGGTTTATGAGAACCCAGATCGTTTCACACAGACGCGGGAGGGTACCTTTTGCGTCAATGTCAGACGTCTAGGGGCGTGACAAATCGTCGGTAAATTGCGAGTTGGGATGAGAACGGGCTGAACTACAACCCCGTGAGCAGTAATGGATAAAAAATGGGGGGGGGGGTGCGCGCGCGCGATCGTCACACACCCCGGTCCGACGACCGACGGGGGGGGGGGGGGGGGGGCGATCGTAACACACCGCCTCCGGTTAGGACAAATTACTTCTTTTATTTTTATGACAGTCCTGGGCCGGCCCAAAGATGTGCATCGGGCATACCGGGCAATTGCCCGGTATGCCCGATGGCCAGTCCACCCCTGCCCGGTGCCCCCTCGCATGAAGCAAACCACGTTGGATAATTTAAAAGGGAAACAGCTGGACAACTCTACAAGCCGCAAACACTTTATTTATTTTAAATTATTATTTTCTTTAAGTTATTTTGTGCATCACCCTGTTTGTTTTGAATTTGATGCAAATTGCAATGCAATGCATTGAGGGGCATTCTTTTGTGTTAAATGGCTGCTTAAACAAAAATGAGGATGAATAGATCAAATGTGAAGTTCAACACACTACTGTTAGTAAACATTACTATGCAGTTTGCACGTTAGTTACTTGAACTGTAGTATTTCTCATTGTAGCAATAAATAAACATGCTTTTTTTGCATAAAGCAAGCATTTGTCTATTCTCATGTTGAAAAGAGTATTACCTCATAGATCATAGTTAATCGTGATTAATCATGATTAACTATGATCAATCATGCGATTAATTGAGTTAAATATTTTAATCGATTGACAGCCCTAGTAAAATGATATCGGGGCCTCTAGACTTATGCCTTAATTTGTATGTTACATACCTACTAGGTCGTGGAACATCGTCTGATCGATTGTTACTTAGGACCCGGAGCTTCATGGTCTCACCCTGGTTAGTGGGCCAGATATGGCAGATGTATATTGAATTATCCCCAACATTTGACCCAGGGTCATTACGCGTTAACTGCCTAGCCATAATGGCTTTAAACGATGGTGCTGTAGTACTGGCACTCCGGATCTTGCCGCTTCTGGAACGTCCCAGAGGTGGGGACATATTCTGTGTTTTGCTATGGGGAATTGGATGGGGAACTATAGGATGGGCTGTATGGGAAGGAACGCTCACTCAGTATGAACAGATTCTGTACCTTGTGGCATGTGAACCATTCTTACAATGGTGCGACCCACCCCACCTTAGAGACCCCAGACCCCCGAGATATGATGACACCTACCCTGACCCTGAGTCTTGCGACATAGAGATGGTTAGCAGGCGGGCCGCTGTCCGTTTTACCGCAAATCCACCCGCTTGCGAGCTGCCCACTTATGCAGCAGCCGCTTTTGATTTCGAGGACTCACAGTTGTACGAATAGTTACGAATACTCCCTCACCCCCGCTTCCCTTGTGTGTTGGATCCGTCAACCAAGCCAACCCCGCGAGAGGCGGCTTATAGTGAAACCTGTTGTCCAGTAACGGTTTTTTAACAGGTCGGTGAGGAGATTCGCCCAGCCCCAACTACCCTATTACCAGACGCCTACCCCGCTTGCCTCGGCGCTCTACCCCTGAGCATAACCCTAGTCAGGGCTGTAGCTGCCGAGCGCGTCTGTCTGATAGCTCTCCTCTGGGACCCTTTGCACTTGGAAGTTTGCTGGGATTGTTTAAGAGTTTGGATATATCTAACTCTCGGGATATGTTTCTTTACTATGGACTAAGTAACCTCTTAGATCCACGATGCTCACTCCCTCCCCTACCGTGTCTTATTGAATAAAGTCTTGATTCTTACTGAGATGAGAAGGAATTGTGTTAAGGTTCGCAGTAATGTTAGCTTGGACCCCGGATGCAGAAACAGAGTCAGCTCGGACAATTCACGGTTTATTGTCGGACAAGCACACACACAAAAGATATCCAACGAGACAGGCGAAGACAGGAACAGATAGGCGTAGCTGGCGGCGGCACTGGAGAATGCTGAAGTCCGGTAGTAATCCTGATGGTGGTTGAAGAAGCTACCGGCGAAAGGAAAAACACTTACGTGAGATAGAACCGAGAGGCAGATAGGAGTATCTTAAGTTCGATTTCTATACGTTTAGCCAAAGTACCGGATAAGACGGAATAATCTGGCGCCGACGAGAGGTCCCCGCCAGACTTAAGAAGAGGTGCGTGATGAGGTCCAGGTGTGCCTTGTTGCGGAGCCCCGCCCAGCTAGCCACGCCCCGCACCTGTCTAGATCCCAGTACCTGTGGAGCTAATACAACAACCAACCCCGTGCCAACAATGACACGGGGGAAGAAGAGCACCACCCCCGTGCAACAACATAAACAACGTGACAGTACCCCCCCCCTCAACGGACGCCTCCTGGCGGCCCACCAGGCTTCTCCGGGAAACGTGCGTAAAAGTCACTGATAAGCTCTGGGTCCAAAATAAAGGAAGGGGAGACCCAGGACCGCTCCTCCGGCCCGTACCCCTCCCAGTCCACCAGAAACTGGAACCCCCTACCCCGTCTGCGTACATCCAATAATTCCCGGACAGAATAGGCCGGATGGTCATCGATGCGCCGGGGGGGTGCCGGGGGGTTGAGAGTGCTGGAAGAAACAGGTTTTAGAAGAGAAACATGGAAGACCGGATGGATGTTGAGAGCAGGGGGTAGCTTGAGCTTGATAGCGCACAGATTGATAATACTCAAAATCACATACGGACCAATGTATTTCGGGGTCAGCTTGTTACATTCAGTCCGAAGGGGCAGGTCCCGAGAGGAGAGCCAGACGCTCTGCCCCACCTGGTAGTCGGGAGCCGGGGTCCGGTGACGGTCCGCCAGCTGCCTGTTCCGGATACGTCGGAGATGTTCCTGAACTGATGGGACCGCCACTTCTGTCTCCTGCACCGGGAAGAGTGGAGGCTGAAAGCCCATAGACACATGGAAGGGTGACATACCTGTGGCGGAGCAGACCAGAGAGTTCCTGGCGTATTCGATCCACGGCAGATGAGTGGACCAGGAGACAGGGTGTTCGGCGGCGACACAACGTAATGCCGACCCGAGGTCCTGGTTAGCTCGCTCCGTCTGGCCGTTAGTCTGTGGGTGGTAGCCGGAGGAGAGGCTGGCCGACGCCCCTAATGCCAGACAAAACGCCTTCCACACTCGTGAGGAGAACTGTGGTCCCCGGTCCGACACAATGTCTTGGGGAATCCTGTGGAGCCGGAACACGTGCAGCACCAGCAGGTTCGCCGTCTCCAGGGCTGAAGGGAGTTTAGAGAGCGGAACAAAATGCACAGCCTTGGAGAAACGATCTACAATAGTCAGTACGACGGTATTACCATCTGAGGGCGGGAGACCAGTCACGAAGTCCACCGCTATGTGCGACCACGGCCGGTGTGGAACAGGTAGAGGGCGCAGGAGACCCGCCGGAGCACGGTGTGACGACTTGCCGCGGGCACAGATGGAACAGGCGGCCACGAAACCCTTGGTGTCGGCAGCCATGGAGGACCACCAAAACCGCTGTCGGAGGAGAGAGAGAGAGCGGAGAAACCCCGGATGGCAGGCCACCCTGGACTCGTGCCCCCACTGGAGAATGGCCGTGCGGGCCGCTGGGGGAACAAACATCCGACCCGGAGGGCAACCCTCGGGGGTAGGTAGTCCTTGTTGGGCGTCCCGCACCACCCGCTCTATCTCCCATCGGGCTGCCCCAATGACACAGGCGGGAGAGAGAATATTCTCCTCCACCGACTGCGTCACCGGGGAGTCGTACTGGCGAGAGAGAGCATCGGCCTTGCAGTTCTTGGAACCAGGACGGTAGGTGAGCGTAAAATGAAACCTACCCAGGAAGAGAGCCCAACGTGCCTGGCGGGAGTTCAACCTACGGGCGGTCTGAATGTAGGCCAGGTTCCTATGGTCCGTCCACACGATAAATGGATGCGCCGCTCCCTCCAACCAGTGTCTCCACTCCTGCAATGCCAACACCACTGCTAGTAGCTCCCTGTTACCAACATCATAATTAGTCTCAGCGGAGCTAAGACGACGGGAGAAAAAGGAACAGGGGTGTAACTTGTTGTCCCGCACCGAGCGCTGGGACAGCACTGCCCCCACCCCAGAGTTGGAGGCATCTACCTCCACCACGAACTGGATAGCTGGATTGGGATGGCACAGTACAGGAGCCGAGGAGAACAACTTCTTAAGCCGCAGAAACCCAGCCTGAGCCGCCTGCGACCAACCAAAAGGGACCTTAGTGGAGGTTAATTGGGTTAGGGGAGCAGCCACCCGACTATAATCCCTTATGAACCTTCTATAAAAATGTGCAAACCCCAGAAACCTCTGTAGCTGTTTCCGAGTGGTAGGAACTGGCCACTCGGAAACCGCCCTCACCTTCTCAGGGTCTGCCTGCAGTTGACCCCTCTGCACCACGAAGCCCAGGAAACTGACCGAGTCGGTGTGGAAGGAACACTTCTCAGCTTTGACGAACAGCTTGTTCTCCCATAACCGCTGCAACACCAGCCGAACCTGCTGCTTGTGTTCAGTCAGGTCCCTAGAAAAAATTAGAATGTCATCGAGATAAACCACAACAAAACGGTGTAACATATCCCGGAGAATGTCATTGATTAGAGCCTGGAAAACGGCTGGTGCATTAGTGAGCCCGAAAGGCATAACGAGGTACTCAAAGTGACCCAGTGGTGTGTTGAACGCTGTCTTCCATTCGTCCCCCTCCCGGATGCGAACCAGATGGTAGGCGTTCCGGAGATCCAGCTTAGTGAAGATGGTGGCCTGGTGAAGAGGGGCGAAGGCAGAGTCCAGAAGCGGAAGAGGGTACTTGTTCTTGACCGTGATGTTGTTTATTCCCCTGTAGTCCACACAGGGTCGCAGGGATTTGTCCCTCTTCTCTACAAAGAAGAAGCCTGCTCCCACGGGAGAGGAAGAAGGACGAATGAGCCCATTTGCCAACGACTCGGAAATATAGTTCTCCATGGACTCTCTCTCCGGTCTAGACAAATTGTACAATTTACTGGAAGGCAGGGGGGCACCGGGCAACAAATCAATAGAGCAGTCATAGGGACGGTGAGGGGGCAGGGATTGGGCCCTATCTCTACTAAATACCTCCTGGAGGTCATGGTAAATGGAGGGAACTCCAGAGAGGTCTAAGGGGTCAGGTGAGAGAGGAGAAGCGGCACACTTACTAGGGGGCGTGGCTGACCGAAGACAGTGGGAATGACAAAAGGTGCTCCAGCTGACTATGGATGAGGTGGACCAGTCAATGTGGGGGTTATGTAATCTCAGCCAGGGAAGACTGAGCACAACGTGGGACGTGGGGGAAGGAATAACAAAAAAACTAATTAGTTCCTGATGGTTGCCCGAGAGCAGGAGCGAAACGGGAGTCGTCCGGTGAGTAACCCGGGCCAACAGGCGGCCATCCAAGGCGAAGACCTCCTTGGGCTCAGGGAGTAAGTCCAGTCTCAGCTGGGCCTGAGAACAAAGGTCACAGTCAATAAAGTTCTCATCAGAACCTGAGTCAATAAAAACAAAAAACTTGGAATGCTGAAGCCCAGGTAACTGACCCGGAACTAGGATCCGTGTGGGGGAATCCGGAGGACCGGCCACTCGGCTCACCAGCGACCCCCTGGAAGCTGGTGAGCCTGCCCTTTTACTGTCTTAGGGCATGTGTCCAGAAAATGACCCCCCTCCCCACAGTAAAGACAGAGATTGTTCTTAGTGCGACGGCGGCGTTCGGCAGAGGACAACTGCATTCTTCCTACCTGCATGGGCTCGGGCCCGAGTCCTACATCGGTGGAAGAAGCGGTGGGAGCGAAACGAGACATGGGGCTAGTCCGGACGGCCGGGCGACCGGTAGATCCAGGACCAACAGCAGCGAACGGAGTGTAGGGATGGTCGAGTCTCTCCCTCTGTCTCTCTCTCAACCGGTTGTCCAAGCGAGTGGCTAAGGCTATTAGTTCATCTAACGAGCTGGTCTCGTCCCTAACCGCGAGCTCGTCCCTAATACGTTCGGCCAGTCCCCTCACAAATACGCTCTGTAACGCCGTTTCGTCCCACCCACTCTCCGCCGCGAGAATACGGAAGTTTAACGCAAACTGCGCGACCGAGTCTGAGCCCTGACGCAGT
Source organism: Merluccius polli (assembly GCA_030340625.1). NCBI lineage: Eukaryota > Metazoa > Chordata > Actinopteri > Gadiformes > Merlucciidae > Merluccius > Merluccius polli. The sequence continues at coordinate 90,982 of JAOPHQ010006321.1, read as the reverse complement.
GAGAGAAGTCGGCTGCTGGCCTCCTTTCCCCGAACCGGGTGGTCAAACACCCTCCGCATTTCGCTAATGAAATCGGCGTAGGAAAACGCGAGAGTGGGTCTGTTCATGGAGTTTGCTACCGCCCAGTCGGCGGCCTGGTCGGACAACAGACTCATAATAAACGCAGTCTTAGTCCTGTCACTGGCGTAAGTCAACGGCTGCTGTTCGAAGACTAGGGAGCATTGGTGTAAAAATTGCCTACAACGTCCTAACTCCCCCGCATACCTGACCGGAGTAGGAATGAACGGTTCACGGGGCTGGCTGGGCGAGGAAACGTACGCCGCAGCCGGGAAGTCCGACGCGGAGGGGGCTGCTGGTTCATGGCGCGAGACAGGAACGGCTAGGGAGGAGACCTCGGAACAGATCTGCTCCATACGAGCTCCCAGCTCTGACATGCCGGCGGAGAGACCTCGAAGAGCCTCAGAAAACTCCTGTAAGGCGGCATCGTGTTGTCCAATCCTCGTGCCCTGCGAGGTAAGTGCCTGCCGAACATTCTCTGATTCCGCGGGGTCCATAGTGGCCAGATTATTCTGTTAAGGTTCGCAGTAATGTTAGCTTGGACCCCGGATGCAGAAACAGAGTCAGCTCGGACAATTCACGGTTTATTGTCGGACAAGCACACACACAAAAGATATCCAACGAGACAGGCGAAGACAGGAACAGATAGGCGTAGCTGGCGGCGGCACTGGAGAATGCTGAAGTCCGGTAGTAATCCTGATGGTGGTTGAAGAAGCTACCGGCGAAAGGAAAAACACTTACGTGAGATAGAACCGAGAGGCAGATAGGAGTATCTTAAGTTCGATTTCTATACGTTTAGCCAAAGTACCGGATAAGACTAAATAATCTGGCGCCGACGAGAGGTCCCCGCCAGACTTAAGAAGAGGTGCGTGATGAGGTTCAGGTGTGCCTTGTTGCGGAGCCCCGCCCAGCTAGCCATGCCCCGCACCTGTCTAGATCCCAGTACCTGTGGAGCTAATACAACAACCAACCCCGTGCCAACAATGACACGGGGGAAGAAGAGCACCACCCCCGTGCAACATAAACAACGTGACAGAATTGGTCGATGAAAAAATGAAGTTAATAAGATTTATTCAGCTTGAGTACAATTTGGAGCAATGCAAAAAGCGTAAAAAGCTATCGACAAAAATCAGTATAGAACCGTACAGAATGATTAATAAGAGACTCTCATTAAGAGCTCGGAAAAATGAACAAAAGAAATGATTACACATGTTGTGATCCTGTCTAACTATTCTGGGCATGGTTCATACCTCTCTTCCCTGTGGCGGCCGCGCCAAGCACGGAGAAATGAGAAAGAAAACCGATCCTAATATTTTTGTCCAAAAATGTTGTAAATCCTGATTCTGGCCGAAATTGCCTATTTGTTGGATCCGCGACCGGTAGCCTTCATAGCCCCGCAGGGCTATGGGAGGAATCCCCCTTCGGTGGATAGGCAGACAAAGCTTATATTCCAATGCCGCGGAGTCCGTGTAAAAGTTGGAAAAACTTTGCTTTTTCTTCTAAGTTTTTCTGTCTCGAAATTTCTTCCAAGTTTTTTCTTCTTGATTTTTCTTCTAAGTGCTTTAGTCCTGATATTTCTTCTTACTTCTTCTTTAGTCCTGGGGCTTTGTCCTTGGTCCCCCGAAGTGTGGTAGATGTCCTCGATGGAGTCCCCGTGGCCAGGATTTCTCGATATTCTTGTCTTTTGCTGGCCGTTTTATAGGGAGAGATATGGCTGTTGCCCAACATTTGGTAGATCTCAACCAATAAGGTGTGAGCCCAGCTGCTGTTCTGCTGACTTCGCAGGCAGTTTTGGCACTACCATCTTAGCACTAACTTAGTGCTTTTTGTATGTACTAGGGATGAGCGAGTACAGCATTATCTGTATCTGTATCTGTTAACCATATGAATTATCTGTATCTGTGTCTGTACTCGGAGTGGGCGAGGCCTAACCCGGAAGTGGGTCGGGTTGTCTTGAAATGAGCGAGGTTTTAACCAGTGTTATTATAAGCATGCAATTGATATGGGTTGATCAGAAATTGTTATTTATTGCTGATTAGAAAACTATTTACAGGACAGCATCAGCATTTAAAAAAAAATAAAAAAACTCAGACGACCGGCAGGGAGAGGGAGAGAGAGAGTGTGTGTGTGTGTGTATGTGTGTGTGTAGCTTGATTTCCAATATTTATACCACTACTAGCTTTATTTTTTCAGGAAATACAGCAAAAAAGTGTTGGACACCGTGCGTGAAGTAAAAAAAAAACTGGTTAGAGCCAGGCAGCCAGATGACGGTTAAAAAAAGAAAAAGAAAGAAAAATCTCCGACAGGCAGAGACGCAACGCGAGTCGGCACCAGGTCTGAACGAACCCACATTTACCAGAACTGTACTGGTTCATAAGTAAGTACCAACCTAAGTAATAACAAACCTGAAGCTGAAGAAACCCTAAACATTAACAGAAAATGACCCGCGAACCTGAGTGACTGAGGGAGAGACAGAGAGCTGTTCTGTGTGTGAGTGATCAGAGCGGGACACAACAACACATCTGCATTGTGTAGGGGAGGGGCGCTGTGGCCTATCACAGAACGCTGACACAGTCAGCTACCCAATGAGGATTTTCATTCAATCCGAGCACAGATATTGACTCGTATTACTCGTATAATACTCGTACTCGGCAAAAGTGCTTTATCCGTACCGGATACTCGTTTCAGCCGAGTATCCAGCTCAACTCTAGTATGTACCTCTCAAGGCCCATGGTCAACCCCTCATTACCTGGCCATGTCACATGTTAATGATTCAAATTATGTGTACATCAAGAGACAAAATATATTGGAACATTTTGTATATTTCAAAAAGAAGGAGAAAGACTCTAGGACCTGTAACTCTCTACTGGGTTTTCATATAAACTTGAATAACCTCCCAAGGCCTATCTAGGTCACTGACAACCCTCTTTTTACACAGTCATGTTACATGTTACAGACTCAAAAACAAAAGTATGTTATTCTACATTACGCAAACTATATGTTAATCAAGAAACAAAGGTATGTTAGTACATATTTACAAAAGTAGGAAAAGTCCCCCGGGACCTGTAAGTCACACCAGACCTGGATGGTGAGCCCATGAACCCATGGTTAACAGTGTTCCCTTGCCCATAGCTTTGGCTTCGTATACACAAGTCAAAAGGTTTGTACTAGCATATGCAGTACTGTGCTTCGTATCATAAAGTAGTTCCTCCAATTGTATAACGTACCCCGGGGTACATCATGTGGCTAATAACACATGGTACAACCTACAATCACTATAAGGTTTTAATACAAAGGACAACATTAAATGCTGCCGAAGATAATACAACAAAGGCTAATGCCCTTAAGAAGAGTACGATTATTAAAGTAGTAATAAAAAGGCTAGTGCCCATAAGAAAAGCATGATACTATGAAGTAGTATAGAAAAAGATAATCAATTCGTAAAAACATCCTCAATGTCCCATGTGGTTTTCTGGACCCCGATGAATCAACCTTACTTGACAACCTCTCTTACTGGTGTCTCTGTGGCGTGCCTTAAAGCATGTAAGGATGACACTGGATTACATGCAATACGTGCCTCTTTAGCGATGTATGACGCAAACTCATGAAAGCTTGGATACTCCTGGCCTCGATCCAGCTGCTCCGTGACGTAGCGGTTCCACCTGGACGTCACCCATTCAGGAAGCTTGGCCAGCATTTTCTGGTTCTCCTCGCAGTCATTCAGAACTTGTAGACCCTTTATATGAGACATGGCGCTACTACATGTTTGCAGGAAATCACTGAATTCTCTCAGTTTGAGGAACTCTTTTCCACCAATCCTTGGCCACGTATTTAGTTTCTCTCTGAAAGCTCGTTGCACTACAAAGGAATTACCATATCTTGCGTTCAACCTATCCCATGCTTGTTGATAGGCTTCCTCATCTTTCCTGTAGAAGCTGCCTTCTAGAAAGGATTTAGCCTCCCCTGCTATGTACCTTTGCAGGTAGAACAGCCTATCTACAGGGTTGGAGCATCGTCTCTCTATAAGAGCCTCAAAGCTTGTGCTCCATTCTGTGAACTTCAGAGGATCACCTGAGAATACGGTAGGTTCTGGGGTTGGAAGGCGAGTGAGAGCTAATGATTCCTGTAATGCCTGGACTAAGGATGTCTCATTTTTTACAGCTTGCTGTTCTTGACTTGAGATAGGGTGAGTGAATGAGTTTGTATCATCAACTTTGCCACATACAGGACTGTGTGATTCATCCTTTCCTTTTGTTTCTTCTTCAGTATAAACATTTAGCTTTGCTTGAATAACATCAATGTCTCTCTGATTTTCAAGTTTTCTCAACTGCCGACGTTGAGCTTCGATAGCAGCTTCCATGTCAATTTCAGCTCTCTTTTTGCAGCCAGCTGAGCTGCTGTTTCTGCCCTCTTAGCCGAAATGCTAGGTGATTCTGAGAGATGCTCTGAAAGGTGGCAGCTGCGTGCAGTAACTCTGGAGGCTGTGGATCCATATATGGACCTAGCATATTCATTATCAAGTAGCATGCGTAACCTTGGTCTCTCTGCCTCAGCATCAAACTCACCTCCTCCTTCAGTGAGGCGCACTCTCATCAATTGCAGTAAGTCTGCTGTCACAGCTGAGCATGCATCAACTTTTCTCCGAATTTCGGGACTTGGTGCGACTTGGAGTCGGATGCCATCATACAGCTCCTTTAACTCTGAGTCCTGCTTCTCAGCTTCATCCATCATGTTATACATGTCACTTTCAGAGCAATCTTGCTTCAACCTTGTACGAATGTCTCTTACATTATTTTTCCATTTCTCATATGTTGCTTTAAATTTCTTCTCCCTTGGAATGAACTCTTGTTCTTTCAGTTCTTGCATTTTAGGATTTTCTAATTTTTCCCTCATCTAGCTCCCCTGCATCTTGCCCTGGTGACATGACATCAGACCGATTATCACAATTTTTAGACATTTTGAACCTTTTAGAATTACCATATGGAGCAAGGTAAGTTATGATGGCTGTAATTAGCAGTGATTAACCAAATAACACCTAATACATGACACCCTTAATACCTAGTTACCTAGTTACCGAGATTAACTTTCTCAACTTATGCAACTTAGCAAACAACAAACAATTGCAGTTATCAGAGCATTCAATATATATACATATATATACAGTATATATATATATATATATATATATATATATATATATATATATATATATATATATATATATATATATATATATATATATATATGTAGCCTGTGGGACTTTAGGACCCAGGAGCTGGTAGCGTGGGCTTAAATGCTGAGGTGTTCATGGGGGCGGGACTTTGCGTCGTCAGTCAGCTGCTTGGCCAGGGAAACAGAGCGGAGTGGAACCGCGGTGAATTGGAATTGTTTGGCACGCCGTTGTACTAGGCCAACATTAGCTGCTTTATTGTGTGTTGGGATATTGATAAATAAGTTGGTTTTTGTAGGTCGCAGATGAACGTAGGCAGTCAGTGTGCTGGCGTTCTGCGTGTTGATGGGTGTGTGTGCAGTCATGGGTAAATGAATCGCGGAAGCGTCTTTGGGTTTAATGCCGGTAGGTATCCTTCCTTTAAAGTGTGGTTTTGATGTGAGCCTTGAGGTATGCAGTGATGTGATTTTATTATGGCCTATTTTGTAGAACGAGCAAGTGAACAAATCTTGATCTCCGTTAGGACTCTCTCTCTCTCGTGACCAGACTGTGCTGGTGTTACAGGACGTTTGCTTAATTGCTGCCGTGTGCTGGCGTGGATGGCCTAGCCTTAACCAAAGTAGGTATCCTAAATCATCTAATGAGTTGTTAGACTTTGGCCTTGCAAAGACTTATTCTGATTCTGTGTGTAGCCCGTCGTCATACCCGGTCCCATGCGCTCAGTTATTTGGGCGTACTGGCTTCTGGGCGTTCTGCCGTTTGTGCGCTTCAGATCACACATGGCGAGTAGCCTTTTGTGAAGGAATTCCATCATTCGTGAGTGTTTGAAGGTTTATAACTTCTTTCAATGTTTGTTATCAGTACGATGAAGAGTGTGATATGTGGATAACTAAATCTGTGTGTTTCTGTCCTTGTAGGTCTTTAAGTTTGTTTACTTTGTTTGGACATCAGCCACTGTTTTCTCATGTATAGAAATTGTGTATGTTTTATTCTTCATTCATATTTACTTTCTTGTATTGAGGCAAATTGTTGTATTTGGGCAGTGTGCAATATCAAGGGGGGGACAAGGAGAAGGGCCAGTGTGCAATTTGTATGTTTCTCTATGCACTTTACTAGGTCTCCATTCTTAAGACATTGCCTGGGTTCTTGTAATTAGTGGGCAGGGCTAAATTCTCAATGTGTTAAGGTGACCACCTGTGTGATGTACTTAAAATTGGTGTGTACATTTTATGGTTAATGCAGTGAAATCCAGGTTGCTGTCGTTGGGGTGCTGAATCTCTTTGGAGCCTTGTGCTCATGGTGAATAAAAAGGTGGATGTCCCGTCACCATTGAGCACTGTGGTGCTGCCCAATAGGAATTAATGACATTTATTATCTTTCTGTACGAGAGCCCATGTATGTGTGTGTGTGTAGTGTATTTCTTCTGGGTTGTCCCTATGCCATGCAACTATTTTAACTACTTGACCAGAATATAAATAAATAATGTCTGTATTGCTTTTGCTACATCAGCCTCCAATTGTTTCATTCAGTTGAATATATCTAGCGTGGGGTGTACCTTTATTCTAAGACATTAGCTGGGTCTCTCATCCAGTCAAATAAATGGGAGTGGCGTTGTCAGACCATCTTGTGGTGTAAAATAATTGGGTTTCAATTCCCAAAGGCCACATTTGGCGTTGTCGGCAGGATCGTGATTGTTGGCTGATGTGCATTAGCTGGGTTAAGATTTGGGTTTGTTGTGAGAAAACAGTGGCTGATCGGATCTAGGTTTGTGGCAGTCCTACCTCCTTGGAACACGGGTCAGTGCGGGCAGTGTGTGCCAGGTGTCCAGCAAAGCATTTTTTTTTGTCTCCATTGTTTTTTTTGTGTTTGTAATTTTTCCTTTTTTTTCTCTATATATATATTCCCATTTCACATTGCTATATTTCTAGTCTGTCTTTAGCTCAGACTAGCCAGTAATATGGAGGAACAGTTGAGATTATTGACTGAACAAGTTCAACAGCTACAGGCTGATAATGAGCGACTTCGCCAGGGAACGGGTGATGGTAGTGGTTCAGGTCAGGGGGCTTCTAATGTGCCAGGTGTTAGAACCACCACAGAACGTGTCCTATATTTCCCGCGGGAGCGTAAAGCCCCTCGGTTTTCAGGAAGCTCTTCTCGAGATTCTGTCAGTATAGAAGAGTGGGTAGAAGAAATTAAACACATTTTAAGTGTTAAGCCAATGACCGAGGCAGAGGGAGCATTGTTTGCGTATGACCTCTTAGATGGTGAGGCGAAAGCAGAGGTAAAATTCCGTCCTGTGGGGGAACGCCGTACATCTACAAACATTTTTAAAATCCTTCAAGACAATTTTGGTTGTTCACAGTCTTGCATAGAAGCCCAGAAACTATTCTTTCAGCGGAGACAACGTGATGGTGAGACACTTAGAGAGTTCTCACACTCTCTTATGGCCCTCCTAGAGGTAATAAAGCGAAAAGACCCTCGAGGTATGTCTGATCCAGATCTAGTGATCAGAGATCAGTTTATTGAGGGTGTGAAAGACAATATGCTACGCCGAGAGTTAAAGCGTTTTGTAAGGCTTGAGTCTAACATTTCTTTTCTGAAAATTCGCAGTGAGGCCGTACGCTGGATTGAGGAAGGGGAACGCCCCAGCCAAGGTCGGGCAAGAGCATACTCCTGTGACACCCACGCCCAGGCAGTTGGTGAGTGCAGTGTAGAAGCCAATGCGGTTGTTGTTAAGCCTAGTGATGAGTTAACTGAACTAAAAGAGTGTTTCCGGAAACAACAGGCACAATTGGATGCTATATTGAAGCAGTTAGGAACCCCACACCAGCCCGCTGCTTTTAATAGTGGTAATAATTATCGGCAGAAGCGTTATCCTTTTGATGTAGATGGCAAGCCTATTTGTTTACGGTGTAATCACGTTGGACACATTGCTAGATTTTGTTCAAACGAAGGGGGTGGCCCTTCCCGATTCCAGGGCAGGAGAGGCTCCGCCGACCAAACTCGTGCCGAAATGGCGGCTACCACACTGGCAACCCAAGCGGGAAACGAGTGCCCTCCGGTGCTGGGAGCCAGGTACCGGGAGGGGGTCTTGTAGGCTCACCCCAAAATTTATTTTGTACGTCCTTGTCACGCCCCACTCTGATTGGTCAGTGCCCTGTTGTTGAGATACGCATAGGGGGCGTAGTGGTCCCGTCTCTTTTAGACACGGGATCAATGGTGACCACTATCACCGAAACTTTCTTTAAACAACATTTTCAGTCCCCCGTCCAGGAGCAATTGCAGTCTTGTAGCTGGTTACAGCTGAAGGCTGCTAACGGCTTGGATATCCCATATAGGGGATATGTAGAATTAGACGTGGAGGTTCTTGGGAAGGTGTTGCCACGCCGAGGAGTTCTGGTAGTAAAAGATCCAGTTGGGTCGGGGGCCCGCCAGCATAAAGCATCTGTTCCAGGCTTATTGGGAATGAATGTGATCAGTAGCTGTTATGACGAACTTTTTAGACAGCATGGTGCCGCATTGTTTCATTCTCCATCAGTTCAAACGGCAGGCCAGGTATGGCAACAGGTGTTGTCAGCCTGCCAGACTCTTGATCATGTGTCGGCCTCTGGAGTGCTGGGTAACGTTTCAGTGTCTTCAGGGCCCTCCATTTGTGTCCCAGCGGGGTCTTTGAAATTTGTGGCTGCAGCATGCCGTCAGGGTCTGGCCCCAATGATTTCCTCGGCCCTCCTGGAGCCTGTGGGACCGGAGAGACATCACTTGCCCGCAGGTCTGCTTATCTCGAGTGCGCTACTTCCAGTAGGGAATGGTAATATCTGGGTCCCTGTAGTTAATGTGGGAACACAAGATATTTGGTTAAAGCCCAAAACTATCTTAGGAGACCTACATTTGGCCGATGTACAACCGACTAGTCGACCCGTCAGTTTTGAAAAGCAAGAGAATGAGTCAGGGCAAGTAGCATTTATTAACACTATGGAGTTAACACCGGTCGTAGTGCCCGGGCTGGCGGAAGTCACATGGTCCAATTTGACAACCACCCAGGAGCAAGAGGCTAGGTGTCTACTGGAGAAGTATCATGTTGTCTTTAGTCAGGGTGAAGGGGATATTGGGTGTACTAACCTGATTGAACATCAGATCCCGCTCTTGGATGAGGTGCCGGTACGTCAGCGCTATCGTCGCCTCCCCCCATCTCAGTATGACGTAGTCAAGGCGCACATACAGGGACTATTAGAACAGGGGGTGGTACGTACTAGTTGTAGTCCATACTCCTCGCCAATTGTGGTGGTCCAGAAAAAGGATGGCGCCATACGCCTCTGTGTTGACTATCGGCAGCTTAACGCTAAAACCCGACGCGATGCTTTCCCATTACCGAGAATTGAAGAGTCGCTGGATGCACTCTCTGGAGCTACGTTATTCTCCACATTAGATCTCGCCAGTGGTTACAATCAGGTACCCATGGCTGAAGGTGACAAGGCAAAAACAGCATTTTGCACCCCATTTGGCCTCTTCGAATTTAACCGAATGCCATTTGGGTTGTGCAATGCTCCGGGGACTTTCCAACGCTTAATGGAGAGGATTTTAGGCGATCAAAGTTTTCATTCGTTGTTACTCTATCTTGATGATGTGGTCGTCTTTTCTACCTCTTTCCAAGAACATTTACGGCGGTTAGAGCTTGTTTTGGACCGACTGCGGCAACACGGATTGAAGTTAAAGCTCAGTAAGTGCCATTTCTTCCAGTCGGAAGTCAAGTATCTTGGGCATGTAATCTCTGCTAAGGGTGTCGCTACTGACCCAGATAAAATCAGTGCGGTCAAAGATTGGAAGACCCCAACAACAGTCGGGCAACTTAGGTCGTTCTTAGGCTTTGCCTCTTACTATCGTCGTTTTGTTGAGGGGTTTGCTAAATATGCGGCCCCCCTCCATAAACTTGTGTCAAAGTTGCAGCCGGGGCGTAAGAAAGCACCATCTCGATCTAGCGGCCCTTTGCAGAGCCATTGGGATTGGAGCTGTGAACAAGCGTTTACCACTCTCAAAGATAAGCTAGTCAGCGCACCGGTCTTGGGGTATGCTGACTTCTCCAAGCCTTTTGTGTTGGAGGTTGATGCTAGTGGCCTGGGTTTGGGGGCGGTGTTATCCCAAGAGCAGGGGGGGCAGCGCTGCCCGCTCGCTTATGCAAGCCGTGGCCTGAGACCTACAGAAAAGAACATGTCGAACTATAGCGCCATGAAATTGGAGTTACTTGCCCTGAAATGGGCTGTAACAGATAAATTTCGCGAATATCTCCTTGGAGCTCCAGTTACCATATACACAGATAATAACCCCCTCTGCTATCTTCAAACAGCAAAGCTTGGAGCTGTAGAACAGCGTTGGGCATCACAATTGGCTCTTTTTAACTTTTTAAAAAGAGCCAATTTTTAAATTGTGTATAGGCCAGGATCTACCAATAGAAATGCAGACGCCTTATCAAGATTGCCAGATGATCCGCCCCCTTGCTCTATGGGTGAGGTGGCAACTGGAATTACTGTTCCAGTAGAGATCCAAAGCCATTCTGTACAACTTGGCAGGTCATGGTTGACCACCACCTCAGCCATTGAGGCTGTTCCCTGTCGGGAAAGGGCAGACTTGAAAAGTCTTCAGACTTTAGACCCAGTGATTAGTGCTTTTAGACGCTACTGGCAAACAGGCGTACCCCCTACAGGGACTGAGCGCGCACAGGAACCACCCGCCGTTGTGGAACTAGTCCGCCAGTGGGCCCGGATTCAGGAGAAAGATGGGGTGTTGTACCGGACCACCCATGAGCCTGGTGGACGGGAGCCGTTCCTGCAGCTTCTGGTACCACAAGTCCTTCAGACAGAGGTGCTAACGAGTCTCCACAATAACCATGGGCATCAGGGGGTGGAGCGCACTACCAGCCTGATCCGACAGCGTGGTTATTGGCCGTTTATGCGCAGAGATATCGAACAGTGGTGTAAGAACTGTGACCGGTGTGTAGCTGCCAAAGCAGTACAACCAAAAATCAGGACTTTTATGGGAAGCGTCATGGCTTCCAGGCCCTTAGAAATCCTTGCATTAGACTTTACCACACTTGAGCGGTCCAGTGATGGATCTGAAAACCTTTTAGTGATCACAGATGTATTTTCCAAATACACACAGGCATTTCCTACACCAGACCAGAAGTCCGGAACAGTGGTAAAAGTACTGACCGAAAAGTGGTTTTATAATTATGGTGTCCCACAACGCATCCACACAGATCAAGGTAAACAGTTTGAGGGAGAACTTCTTAAACGCCTGTGCCAGCTGTATGGGGTTGAAAAGTCTCGCACTAGTCCATATCACCCGGCGGGCAATGGACAGTGCGAGAGGTTCAATAGGACCCTGCACGACCTCTTGCGTACGCTGCCACCGGAAAAGAAGAGACGGTGGCCGGTCCACTTACCTCATGTATTGTTTGCATACAACACCACGGTTCACCGGTCGACAGGACATTCTCCCTACGAGTTAATGTTTGGCCGTAAACCCCACCTACCAATTGACTCCCTCCTGGGCCGGGCGGAGGATGAGTCAGTGGAGGGAGGGATAAGCGATTGGGTCAACGAACACCAGAAACACTTGGCGTCAGTCTATAAGGATGCCCAGGAGCATTTAAACGCAGCAGCCACCCGTAGGGGGCGAGATACCCCAAGCTTTGTCCCTATTCTTGAGCCTGGTACTTTAGTGTATAGGAAGAGCCATCCCCCAGGTAGACACAAAATCCAAGATATTTGGGACTCGGTCCCTTATGTAGTGGTGCAGTGTCTGGACGAGGTGGGGACTTTGTATAAAATCAAGCCGCGAGACCAGACAGGTCCAGAGAAAAATATTCACCGTACTGAGTTAAGACCCCTTCCACCCATGGTGAATCCCCCAACTGTCTTTAATGCTGCACCCTTAGAAGAGGACAGCACTGTCCCGGATGACTTGGCCATGCAAAGGCATGACGAAGAGCACTCTGGTGACTGGGTAATAGTAAGGCAAGAGATTCCATCACAAACTGTGATTCACTCACCAGTGACCCAGGAGAACAATCCCGCGCCACCCCCTGTAGTACAGGAGGAGGTGGGTCTGGAAGTGGTTAGACGAACATCTCGTGCAACAGCAGGGCACAACCCTAATCCCTTCAACCTACCTCGGTCGGTGGTGTAGCAGCAGTCTTACTTTATCATGTCATGTCTTATCCACATGGGGGGTGTGGTATGAGCCTTGTCACCGGGACGGTGACATTTGAAAAGGGGGGGTAGATGTAGCCTGTGGGACTTTAGGACCCAGGAGCTGGTAGCGTGGGCTTAAATGCTGAGGTGTTCATGGGGGCGGGACTTTGCGTCGTCAGTCAGCTGCTTGGCCAGGGAAACAGAGCGGAGTGGAACCGCGGTGAATTGGAATTGTTTGGCACGCCGTTGTACTAGGCCAACATTAGCTGCTTTATTGTGTGTTGGGATATTGATAAATAAGTTGGTTTTTGTAGGTTGCAGATGAACGTAGGCAGTCAGTGTGCTGGCGTTCCGCGTGTTGATGGGTGTGTGTGCAGTCATGGGTAAATGAATCGCGGAAGCGTCTTTGGGTTTAATGCCGGTAGGTATCCTTCCTTTAAAGTGTGGTTTTGATGTGAGCCTTGAGGTATGCAGTGATGTGATTTTATTATGGCCTATTTTGTAGAACGAGCAAGTGAACAAATCTTGATCTCCGTTAGGACTCTCTCTCTCTCGTGACCAGACTGTGCTGGTGTTACAGGACGTTTGCTTAATTGCTGCCGTGTGCTGGCGTGGATGGCCTAGCCTTAACCAAAGTAGGTATCCTAAATCATCTAATGAGTTGTTAGACTTTGGCCTTGCAAAGACTTATTCTGATTCTGTGTGTAGCCCGTCGTCATACCCGGTCCCATGCGCTCAGTTATTTGGGCGTACTGGCTTCTGGGCGTTCTGCCGTTTGTGCGCTTCAGATCACACATGGCGAGTAGCCTTTTGTGAAGGAATTCCATCATTCGTGAGTGTTTGAAGGTTTATAACTTCTTTCAATGTTTGTTATCAGTACGATGAAGAGTGTGATATGTGGATAACTAAATCCGTGTGTTTCTGTCCTTGTAGGTCTTTAAGTTTGTTTACTTTGTTTGGACATCAGCCACTGTTTTCTCATGTATAGAAATTGTGTATGTTTTATTCTTCATTCATATTTACTTTCTTGTATTGAGGCAAATTGTTGTATTTGGGCAGTGTGCAATATCAAGGGGGGGACAAGGAGAAGGGCCAGTGTGCAATTTGTATGTTTCTCTATGCACTTTACTAGGTCTCCATTCTTAAGACATTGCCTGGGTTCTTGTAATTAGTGGGCAGGGCTAAATTCTCAATGTGTTAAGGTGACCACCTGTGTGATGTACTTAAAATTGGTGTGTACATTTTATGGTTAATGCAGTGAAATCCAGGTTGCTGTCGTTGGGGTGCTGAATCTCTTTGGAGCCTTGTGCTCATGGTGAATAAAAAGGTGGATGTCCCGTCACCATTGAGCACTGTGGTGCTGCCCAATAGGAATTAATGACATTTATTATCTTTCTGTACGAGAGCCCATGTATGTGTGTGTGTGTAGTGTATTTCTTCTGGGTTGTCCCTATGCCATGCAACTATTTTAACTACTTGACCAGAATATAAATAAATAATGTCTGTATTGCTTTTGCTACATCAGCCTCCAATTGTTTCATTCAGTTGAATATATCTAGCGTGGGGTGTACCTTTATTCTAAGACATTAGCTGGGTCTCTCATCCAGTCAAATAAATGGGAGTGGCGTTGTCAGACCATCTTGTGGTGTAAAATAATTGGGTTTCAATTCCCAAAGGCCACATATATATATATATTTTTTAAATGTTCAGAATCCTTTTAATATCTTGGTTGTTACGATTAAAACCGTAACCTTCTATCCATCAACTTCCTGAGGCATAATAATTGCACTGTCTGACCTGTGGACCAAGTTGTAAACTGAAGCTGCTCCACTTTAGCCTCACGAGACCAGCCTGATCTCGCGAGCTCCATGATATTCCACTCACAGTTCAGTCTGGTATTGCACGACGGAGAAAATTTGGAGCCGATCAGAAAATGATCGTCCAATCAGCGTTGGTTTTGAGGTGTGACGCAATGAGGAGCGACTCTTCAGTCTAAACAACATGGCGGCTTCCGTGGATGTGATCGAGATGCGCGCAGCTATCGAGCAAGTTTTAGCAGAATTAGAGTGTATTCCTTCTCTAAAATATGAGCAAAAAGCGGCACTGGAGGCTTTTCTCTGAGGAAAAGATGCTTTTGCCCTTCTCCCGACTTGATTACTTGATGAGCTTGCCTCGACGCTCTGTTATCACGTCATACGCTTCGTTGATCTGATTGGTTGATTTGGCCCGTCAATCACCAACATAGGCAGATGGTTTATCCAATCAGCAACCAGTATTTTTGCCCCTCCCAAAGGCTCTCCAATGGAACGATTCCAGATGGAAATGCTGAGCCAACGCGAATCATTCCATCTGGCGGAGTCAGGTTAGCTCCTCTTACTGTCCACAGAGACCTGTAGCTTGCTGCAGGACGTAAAGCAACGATGCCGCCTCTTACCGTAGCAGGATGAACGCACCACCGCTCGTAGTAGCTCCTAGCCAGTAGCTTGTTGCGGGATGAAAGCATCGCCGCCCGATGTAGCTCCTAGCCGTTAGCTTGTTGCGGGATGAAAGCACCGCCGCCCGATGTAGCTCCTAGCCGGTAGCTCGTAGCCCGTTGCAGGATGTAGACACCGCCGCTCCTCTTTGCCGGGATGTGAAGCAACGTTGCACTCTGAAGCCTCGTGATGGATTAGGACACGTTTTCACTGTATCTACCCTGGTTAAAAAACGCTGTAGGCTACGCCTCATACTGATGTCCACAACCACTTTATTCTTTCTTGGAAGGTATGGAACACCGTGAAAACTGCAGCAAAGTAAAACACATTTCACACACATTATTTTCACAGATGTTTCTAATACAATACATAATACATACATACAATATTGTGAATAATTACCGTTTCGCCTGCTTAGCCAGTAGTAGACAGTCCTCTCTCGTCTCTTTCTGTTTCCCTCGCTTTCCTCACTGACTATTTCCGGTGGCGTTTGACTTTGACCATTAAACATTTAAATTTTGACAGCAGAACCATGAACTAGACTAAATTTACTTTCCATCATTAACTTATATAATGTAATAAAATAAACATAATAAAATAACAGAAATCAAATGACAATTGTACTCGTACTTCCGGTGTTGTCACAGTAATACATTGCCGTAGCCATAGCAGCAGCTACATGCTATATACTGTTTTCCTGAGGGCGGTCTCAAGCCAAGGTAGGCGAGGTCATGAATATTCATACACATTCATACGTCAGACTGTTGGGCTTTTTCTCACTTCCTCGTTTCTGACTTCCTCAATAGGAAGGCACCCCAGAGAAACCCACCCACACGTGAAATTTGTGCCAGAACTGCAATCAAAAAAGCTGGCATCGCAAACAAAGAACCAGAAGCGCAACCGCAAAGATAGCAGGAAACAAACAAACTTTGTCACTGAGAAAGAACCTGAGAGTATTGTAAACAAAAATACAAGTGACTCAAAGAGTTAAAGACAGATTTATTTTGCTACATTTTTTCTTTGACTTTATTTTTTTTGTTTCAATTCTGTGTTTGATATTTTGATCAATCATTTTTGTTTGCATTTGAAAAAGTATTGTTTGACCATATTGTCACAAATCTCACTCCATACTCGTCCGTCTATGTCAGGGGTCGGCAACCCAAAATGTTGAAAGAGCCATATTGGACCAAAAAAACAAAAAACAAATATGTCTGGAGCCGCAAAAAAATAAAAGCCTTATAGAAGCCTTATATTGAAGGCAACACATGCTGTATGTATCTATAGTAGCTATATTAGCCTACTATAGAAATAACTAAGTTAACTACAAATACCTAATGAGCCTTCATGATTAAATGTTTATTTTTAGTGCATCCTGTAGCAGTGGTTCTCAACCGGTGGGGCGGGGCGCGGGTTCAAAAAGGAGGCGCGTATTTGCGCCGGACTGTCCGGTTTTTCAGCCCTGTCCGGCGTCCAGCGCAGCATCAAGCCGGGCGCGTATTTGTCCTCCTTTTTGAGAGCGCAATAGTAACACACCGCGCCCCCCCCCCCCCCCCCCCCGTCGGCCGTAGGTCCGCGGTGTGTTACTATTGCCCGGTCCAAGAAACGTTGAATCCTCTGTTCTCCTCAGTTATTTTTCTCTTTTTCCCTTTGGGATCCATGGCCCATCACACAGCCGCCGGTTTGTTTACAACAGCCACCTGCCTGGCATCCCGCCTTACTGATAGAAACGTGTGTCGCAGGCTATGACGTAAATCTTCGTTGACAGAAATGTTGAAATTTAATATTTATTCTACACATTTTTACAGCATTGAAAAACGTTAATAATGTTTGTGTCATGTTTGTTTTCCTACAGAAACCATATTAAAACAAAAAATATATTTCTCTCCCCCATCTTTTTCCATTTTCAAACATTTTTGAAAAAGCTTCAGGGAGCCACTAGGGCTGCGCTAAAGAGCCGCATGCGGCTCCAGAGCCGCGGGTTGCCGACCCCTGGTCTATGTTCTTACATTGGCTAATGCATGCAATGGGGTTAGAAGAACGTTTTCCACGTGCAACATGCATATGCAACTAGGAGTGACCTATCATATTTCAAAAGGAGCAAGTAAAAACGGTTTACCGGTGAAGTACACCTTTAACAAACAGTTTACCTAACCATGTGATGCACGCAATAGCATGCATAATGTGTTTAACCTCTAGAGGGAGTCATCTAATGCAAAACAAAGCGACTTACAATAAGTAGGCCTACATTTGTTAGGAGAAAGTGCAGCAGTAAATCGCTATCAGTAGAGTAAGGATTTCACAAGAATGAGTTTCAAGCACACCCAATTGCTAAGTTAACCGATTGCTAGCATACAACAGATAAGGGATGAGTACGAAAATACTGTATGTCTGAATGTCAAAGTAAGAGCCAGGACATACAAACATAGAATATTTGCAACGTTTTTTTGTGTGTTTTTTTAATTAGGTAATGGGACGGGAGGGGTAGTAGGGCGCTTGCCATTTCTTACTGGCGGAAAGTGAGCCAGTTGGGAAACTAGCCTGTGGAGCGGGTATGGTTGATGGCTGGTTTAAAACAGCCTCACCTGGCCCGTGTCACACTGATTAGACTCGGAGGCGGGGCTGTGAGACCTGTGGTGCATGAGCAATCATGGCACACAGGATAAACCAGCTATCACAACACACTCCACATAGCCTTCAAAGAGCAACCAAACACTTGAATTCAACCTGATCAACTGCACCCCATCTGGTTACTACACTTACTCATTTGTGAGTGATGATGTCAGGTACATCATGCAAGGTAAGGAAAGGCACATTTCTTTATATGAAACCCTTCAAACACAAAGGCCGTTCAGAATGCCCTCCTACACCATATAAATGTTCAAAGTACACCTTTCCTGCATTTGGGGGCTTGGAAGGGAACCTGGCATTTGCAGTAGTAAAAGGGCATGACAGGACGTCAGAAGACAATCTCCACGGCCGCAGCGCACATTCTGGCATATGTCTTTCACTGGAACAGAAATGTTTATTATAGTTTCTATTGTCAGCTTTAGTGGCGGAAAGCAGTTGTGTCAACAAAAGAAAAAAAACAAAAACAAATCAAGCTCAGAAAATAAAGCTCTGAGTCCAAAGGCTGAATTCGAGGTGTACTGGAAGAGGTAATAACCGTTAGTGCAGTGTTGGTCTCGAAAGGATTTGGGGAAATGGGGTCACAGGCCAAAAGAGACAGAGAGAACCATGGAAGTAGATGACAGAAAAGGTCTGGTCGACCAGTAGGCCTCGGCAACGGGAGGCTCCAGTCCAAGAGGCTCGGAGCGATGGTTTACTTAAACCTGCACTACGTTTTCCCATTAGCAGCCTCTAGTGGCTTGTAGCTACAGTTATAGCTATATATTTTTCAGACAAGTTACTGTCTGAGATTTTCCCACAGTGGGGGGGGGGGGGGGGGGGGGGGGCAAGTGGACCAGAATAAACCAATGTATGGATACATTGCCTGGATGGATTGACTCATAGATGGGTGAACTTTCTAGTTCTATTTTTTAATGGTGTAAATAGCTGCAGTAGAAAAGTTACATAGTGCAGGTTCAAGCTTATTGGGTTATGATACCACAGTGGACATGACAATGTATTTGTGAGATTCTTATTGTGTTGATGGAGACTCCGGCCACCCACACCAACCTATAGCCATTCCAGGAGGAAAATGTCTCTTTTACAATCCTTCCCAAGATTTATGTAGCTTCAAATCATTCAGTTTTCTTTTTTGTGGGTCTTGTGGGATAGGGAGTGTCTTCCAATTGCCTAGACCTGAGGAATCTCCCAACTGGAAAAGGGGCAATTAAGTATACATACCCCTAACGTTACTGGTTACTGGTAACAGACTTACTGGTTTGGCAAGTAATTCCAGTGTAAGGCTCAGGACACGAACACTTGAACCTGCCAGCGACGAGCTGGTCACAGATTCCACCGTTTCCACATGGGTTCGGATCACAGTCATCTAAACAGACAAGTTTCCATCATGGGTTCGGATCACACTCATCTAAACAGACAAGTTTTCATCATGGGTTCGGATCACACTCATCTAAACAGAGAAGGGTTTTCATCATGGGTTCAGATCACACTCATCAGTAACACTTTATAATAAGGTGCCATAATAAATAGCAAACTAGTCATTGCCTAACCCTTTGTTAATATTTGTTAATTGTTACTAAAATAATATCTATTTGGCACAAGTTAATAGTTTTTTCATCATTAATTAAATATTAGTTGTTTGCATAAAATCTGTGTTAATGTTTTAACAAATAGAAAACAATCTAACTAATATTGTATTAATATTTGTTAATAGTTAACTAAATGTCTTTTTGGCACTAATTAAGTTATTCCTTAAATCATTTAAATGTTATATATGTTAATATAAAAGTTAATGACATATTATTATTTAACTAATTGTTATTAATTATAGGGCCGGAAGAAGTCCTTCTCTCAAAGGTTTTTACAGTACGTGCCGCTTCCGGCCCGACTCAAGCCCTTACCCCCGGCATTACACCCCATCACCAGGCTATACACACATGCCTGGTTACCTTGGTAACACACATACGGGTACTTGTCGAACACAGACACACTTTAGTCACCGGACAACAACACGCTAACTTAGTACAGGGGGGTATTGCACAAAACTAGGATAAGGGATTAAGCCGGGATATGTTTACGGATTTAGGTTATCCTGGCTAAATTTAGCCTCAAGTCGGTTGCATGAAAGCAGCTCACACTTATCCCGGCTAAGTTACCATGGTGATTTATTCTCCGCAGCTAGCCTGCTCCAGACCAGGCTAAAAGCCAGGCTAAGCTTAATCCTAGTGATTCACCTGTATTTACACCGTCAATCCTGTGAGGAATTAATGGGGCAATTGCTCTGTCGCTAGCTTAGCCACTTTTTAGAGTTTAACACGGTTTTAAACTCGTCGGTGACGCAAGAAGTCATGTGACGTCTTAAGCTCCATTGCTGTGTCATATGTACCTGTGGTTTAACCTGCAGCTGTGTTTTACCTTGATCTCAATTGCTGTGTCTTCAGAGAAATTCACATCAGACACTAGAGGGCGTATTTTGTGCGTATTAGTCTAGTCTCGAAACGGACATGGTTTTAGAGGAGACTAAACCAGTTTGCAGGATGAAACAAGGCTCCATTATAACCGACACACACAGAATTAGTTTTATGAATTATTATTATTATTAGTATTAATAATAATGTATGATACATTTACACTTATTACGCCAGATAGGCCTTCAGTACAATAACAATATTGGACATAGTCGATTTGGAATGAGCACTGATATTTCACGGCTCACGGGGCTCAGGTCTCGGTCGTGCGTCCGCTCAGCAATAGCATTACGCGCTTCAACTTTCAAGCGCTTCCATAAATTCTTTAAATGTGCCGGGCTGCTCGGTCTTCTGCTGGAAAATCTACTGTTAAATGTGTTTGAGAGATCATCCCAAACAGAATTTCTTCGGAGCGTGGTGGTGGTGTCTTTCCTCTTCCACCGTGTCCACAACACCTCGAATGCAGTACAATAAATATAACTTCTGCTCCTCGTTATAGTTCTCTATCCGAGACATGTTCATCCTAACTACACAAGTTGTGGCATACCACTACAGCAGTAATTCCACCAATGGTGCCGTCTACCGGCCCATCATCATTGCTATAGTGGAGGCAGCAGCATCTGTAGGGCTTCATGTCATTAACGTCACAAGTGACATGGGGAGCCCCATTAGAGCAACGGGCAGCGTCAGTCATAGACATATATACATAGACGCCTCATAGACTGACGCTGCCCGTTAGAGCTGGCGTAGCAGCGCGGCCGCCATCTTGGCAGGGGACCCAGTGCGCCCCCAGTGCATTCATTTCTATGGAGGAAGGCGTATCCCCAACTACAATAATAAGCATAACTCCCCGAATTTTTACCGGATTTTCACACGGTTTGGTTTGTTACAAATGGCAGAGATTTCTCTATAGCTCTGGACTGAACTAGTGAACTACTGAACGAGGGGCGGAGCTGAGTCTGAACGACTGAACTAGTGAACTACTGAATGAGGGGCGGAGCTGAGTCCGAACGACTGAACGACTGAATGATTCACCGCTACCGGAAACACGACTGAACGAACGAACGAACGAACGAACGAACGAACGAACGACTCTTCATGGCGAACTCAGAGCTATAGAGAAAACAGAGTTGCGACACGCTTTGATGTCGCCGCCAGGGCTGTCACGTGGTTCATGTAAGCCTCAATAGTTCCAAACAAACCGCAAGCTGCCATAGCGGTCATTGACTTGTATTGACAGAGTGAGCTATTGCGTGGTAAATATCACAATAAAACACATTTTTGCGCTATTGCATATGTTAGCGTCAATTATGCTTTTGAGCTGTAGTACTGCATTGATTACTTTTGAATAATAATAATACACTTTTGGCGGGAGAAGTTCGTGTTAGCTTGGTTAGGTGACTTACGTGAGTGATGCTAAATTTATAAGGTTGGTTGTTCTGTATTTGCACTTAGATAAACAAGTTACCATTTAATTTGTACCATTATTATTATTATTGCACTCTTAGCACTTACCTGTTTTGTGAAATGTCAGCTTTTCCAAAGTACGTTTTATTAACCCTTTATTACCAAGTTTAGACTAAAGGACATTTAGTTATTTTTGTAGGACATGCATCAGAACCATGGAGATTTTAAGATGGAGCCATGTATCAGATCTATCAAACAACCACTAATTATGCTTGAATATGATCAGTCAATATCTAACTCTACAAGCAACTATTCACACTTGCAATGCAAGACTTGTATTGCAAGTATGACTGGTACAAAAGTTGTTAAATAAACAAGATTTTTATTAAAGAATTATTGAAACAAGAACAATTGTGTGTGTGTTTGTGTGTGTACAAGAAAAAGAAATTAATAGGAATAATAATAATAAATATATATTGTTATTGCCATACATAATATATTATTATATTAATAAATAATAATAAGAACAACAAAAGAATAATAACAAACTAGAACAATAACAGCAGTGTATGTTAACAAACAAAAACCCTTAACAGACAAAGTGGGGCAATGAAACCATAAACACACACAGATGGCTCTGGAGAAGGGGAAGGAATGTCCTCGCTGTCCTGCCCTCTCTCGGTTCAAAATGGGGGAGTATGAAAAGGCCATCAGATTTCTCCAAGAGAGCATCCATCTTTTTCGTGGCCTAAAGATAGGGGTAAAGACTGAAAATTTATTTAGGTATCACTTTGGGTCATGGCCGCATACTGCCTCGATGGTAACACTTTACAATAAGGTACGCAAAACGCGGGTAGTTACTGAGGAACGAATGAGTAACGAATGATGAACGACCAGGGCCCTAACTGGGGCCCTAACTGGGGCCCTAACAGGGCCCTAAGTGAGAGTTACTCAGTAACTACTGAGGAATTACTGGTAAACAGACTAGGGGACTACTGTATTCGTTACTGAGTAACTGTCACTTAGGGCCCAGTTAGGGCCCCAGTTAGGGCCCCAGTCGTTCATCATTCGTTACTCATTCGTTCCTCAGTAACTACCCATGTTTTTGCGTACCTTATTGTAAAGTGTTACCGCCTCGATATTTAAACACCCGTCTAGTTCAAAGCCAGGGCATGAAACCAGTATTTTATTTATATATATACATATACATACATATATACAGTATATATATATATATATATATATATATATATATATATATATATATATATATATATATATATATATATATAGGCCATCAAAAGTGCAGTAAAAGCAGTAAAAGTGGGCATTAAACTGTATAACTGTTTTGAAAAAAAGGGGGAAAAAAGCCGACATATGCCGACACAATTTGCAGCCGGCGCTCGGAAAAGATGAGCCACACATTTAGAAACAATTGCATGAACTATCTAAAAGCAATACCTTAGTCAGAAAACATATATGTGGCTGAACTTCTTGTTAAAATGTCACAGTTATGGAAATATTGAAAATGTTGGAGCGGCTGGCTTGACCACGCGAAACCGAGAGACGGCTGTCTTGACCGCAGTACGCGATTGGTCATTAATCAATAATCGTATTTAACCGTATAACTGCACACAACTTTATTTAAAAGCAATCAAATGTAAAACATGTGTGTTTGTATTCTGGTGTCCGGTGCGTGTGGATGTGCGGCTCCTTCGGCGGAGCGGTTCATGTTAATAGCGGAGTCCGGGGGGGTATACTACGAAGCTCGCTGAACATATCCAGGCTTTCTTGGGAAAACCTCGATTGCTAAATACGAAACTCGCAATCAGAGTTAAACGGTTCCACGAAGCTCACTTAAAGGTAAATTTGTCAAGCCAGGTTTTCCGCTTTAGGTTCAATGCGCGTTCACATAAAAAGGGCGTAACCCAGCGTCATTCACCTTGACGCAATGGATCAGACGGAGCGAACACGGGCTGTGTATGTCACTCAGGAGGAGCAAGTAGTGATTATGAACTCATACGAGGAGTTTAAAAAGGAAATAACGGCAAGGGGCAATACAGTTGCCCATGCTGGCAAAAAACAGCAGATTCTGTGAATGCGTAAGAATTGTTCGCCATTAATCCCAATACTCTATGGGATTAATGGCGAACAATTCTTACGCATATGATTGCAAAATGCAAAAGCAACCTCCAACTTGCTTTTTTGTGTAATTTAGGGAATTCCTTTCAAATACATCCTATATGTAAGAAACGTATTGCATGTGCTGGATGGTAGCGACGGTGGTGTGGTGGATTAGGATGTGAGCTGAACGCCAGCGACCGGGGTTCATATGTTGCCTGTCCATCTTGCCTTTTACCCTCATCTAGATTACCAAACTGGATAATTCCATAACGTTAATGAATAAGTATTCCATATGACATAAGAAATATAACTTTTTTTTAATAAACTACACATACCCACTTCACTTGGGAATTGAACCCAGCACGCAGAATCTGAAGACTGACGCGCTACCGCCACTCTACCGCTCATTCACATACAGGTGTTTTCTTTTACCTGCAAGTTGATAACTTGCAACTTGACAGTTTGTGTTCGCAAAAAGTTGGGAAACACCACAAACATATTTAGCAGTGTATTTAGGGCAGCTACAACCTTGCGTATCGGAAGGCACCTTTTTGCTTATATTTTCGGCATCACCAACTGTATGCAAATATGTCCCCGTGGCAACAAATCGCAGTGAAACACAGACACACTGCGCACGGCTTCTTTTTGTAGCATTGCCTTCATAAGGTCCAACAAGGACGACCAAATAGCGAATACCCTCTGATGAGAACCTGTATCTCTCATAAAGAATACCCTCTGATGAGAACCTATATCTCTCATAAAGGGATCGGATCTGTCCCGAAAGCGGCGCTCAGCTTTAAGAAGCCGAACTAATCGGAAAGTCTGAGCTGAAAACCTCCTCCCGACCAGGTTTGGTTGCCAGCATAAGTTACCATGGTGATATAGCGACGCTAAAAGAGAGCGACTTTCGTAGGACAGCTAACCCAGGCTTTGAGCGCAACATACCTCGCTAACCCACTAATCGAGCTTCGTAGTATACCCCCCGGGAGGGTTCACCTTCACGGCGTAGTTACGAGGGATGTGCGACTATCGGCTTAAAAAATACTAAAGTGTTTTTTAAAGTTAGAAAGATATTAGATATTCAACCGATATTCACGCTCCTAATTACAGCGATCAGACACGGGGAACTAAAGCCGCGATCACCGCACCGCTTTGTGGCAACTCGGGGTGGCAGTGGAGGCTCAAGGTAAACACCACACAGTACAGAGGGTCCAAAGCCTCAATCGGCGGTTTATTCAGGTTCAAACACGGGGAATGCTCAGTATAGGGGGAAGGTGTCCGCCGTGCGGCTCACGTCCTCTCCGTCTGCTCCTCGTCGTCGTCCTGTCTTCCATCCGACTCTCTGCCCCCTCCTGTCGGTCGGTGGTCGCCTTTTATCACCTGGGTGCCTCCGACCCAGGTGTTCCTCATTGCGCCGATTAGGACTCTCGGGAGGCCGGGATTTGTCGCCGGCTATTGGCCAGCGACGGTAAATACCGGCCTCCACTCTCCCAAATAGGGGGCGTGGCCGAGTAGGGATGCCACACACTCCCCCCCTTTGCTCATGCCCCTCCGTGCGCGGGGCCCAGCCCCCGCACGCATCCCGACGGGACAAGGCGTCGGCGTTGGTGTGGTCCCGTCCCGGCCTATGCTCCACGGTGAAGGAGTACGGCTGGAGGGACAGGAACCACCTCGTGACCCGGGCGTTAGTGTCCTTGGCGGTGGCCATCCATTTCAGCGGGGCGTGGTCCGTCACCAGGGTGAACTGGTGTCCTAGAAGGTAATAGGTGAGTTTAGTGATGGCCCACTTGATGGCCAATGCCTCTTTTTCTAGGGTGCTATAGTTTTTTTTCATGGGGGAGGAGTTTCCGGCTGATGTAGGTCACCGGATGCTCCTCCCCGTCCTGGCTCTGGGATAGGACCCCTCCTAGTCCCACGTCCGATGCGTCTGTATGGAGGGTAAAAGGGAGGTTAAAATCAGGCGTTACGAGTAACGGCTCATCACATAGGGCCCCCCGTAAGACCTCGAAAGCCCCGCTCGCTGCCTCTGTCCAACCTACCCTATCCGGGAGGGCCTTCCGGGTGAGATCGTTCAAGGGGCTGGCTAGCGTGGCATACCCTGGGATAAACCGTTGGTAATATCCCACCAGCCCCAAGAACGACCTCACCTGTTTTTTGGTCTGCGGTTGAGGCCACTCCCGGATAGCGGCCACTTTGTCCTCCTGGGGCTGCACGTTCCCCCTCCCCACCCGGTACCCCAGATATGCCGTCTCGACCTTCCCCAACCTGCATTTCGCCGGGTTGGCGGTGAGTCCAGCTGCTCGTAGTCCGTTGAGCACTGCTCTTAAGTGACCTACGTGGTCGTCCCAGCTCTTGCTGTGGACTATAATGTCGTCGATGTAGGCTGCTGCGTAGCCGCAGTGCGGCCTTAGGACCCGGTCCATCATCCTCTGGAAAGTAGCGGGGGCCCCGTGGACACCGAAGGGCAGGACGGTGTACTGGAACAGGCCCCCCGGTGTCGCAAAGGCCGTCTTCTCCCGGGAGGACGGGGTCAGGGGGACCTGCCAGTACCCCTTGGTCAGGTCTAGCGTGGACAGGTACCGAGCCGGCCCCAGCCGCTCGATCAGTTCATCCACTCTAGGCATGGGGTAAGAGTCAAAGTCAGACACTGCATTTAGACGGCGAAAGTCGTTGCAGAACCGAAGTGTCCCGTCCGGTTTGGGTACCAGCACGACCGGGCTGGCCCACGCGCTCCGCGACTCCTCGATCACACCGAGGTTTAACATCCGCTCTACCTCTGACCGGATTGCGTGACGTCGGGACTCGGGTACTCGGTAAGGCGGGATTCGGACCGTCACCCCCCGGCGGAGTCCGAATTTCGTGTGCTATCACCGAGGTCCGTCCCGGGGTGTCCGAGAACACGTCCCGGTTCTGGAGCACCAGCTTGTTTACCTCCTGTCTCTGGGCGGGGCTAAGGTCGGTCCCCATCGGTACGTTAGGGATCGGGGTTCGGGCCATCAAGGCCAGCGGTGGTGGCACTGGAGGGTCGCCGCTACCCCTCCATTGTTTTAATATGTTTACGTGGTATAGCTGGGTGGGCTTGCGCCTCCCCGGCTGTCTCACCCGGTAATTCACCGGACCTACGGCCTCCACCACCTCATACGGGCCCTGCCACTTGGCTAGGAATTTGCACTCGCTTGTCGGTACTAGCACTAGGACCTGGTCGCCCGGTTGAAAGGTCCGTACACGCGCCCCCTTATTATATGACCGCGCTTGGGTCTGTTGCGCGCGGGTTAGGTGGTCCCGGACTATGGGCCACACTTTCGCCATTCGGTCCCGGAATAGCTCCACATGTTCAATCGTGGTCCTATGGGGGGACGGATGACTCTCCCACGCCTCTTTGGCCAGGTCCAAGATTCCACGGGGCCTCCTCCCATAAAGGAGTTCAAAAGGTGAGAACCCCGTGGAAGCTTGGGGCACCTCGCGAATGGCAAAGAGGACGTGGGGGAGGAGCTGGTCCCAATTTTTCCCGTCCTCCGCGATGCATTTTTTTAGCATCTGTTTTATGGTTTTATTGAACCGTTCGACGAGCCCGTCCGTCTGCGGGTGGTATACCGAGGTCCTAAGCTGTGCGACCTGTAGGATTTTTAATAGTTCTTTTATTACCCGCGACATAAAACAGGACCCTTGGTCCGTGAGGATCTCCTTCGGGAGCCCCACTCGGCTGAACAGTAGTGTCAGTTCTCGGGCTACCGCCTTGCTGGTCGCCGCGCGCAGGGGAAGGGCCTCAGGATATCGGGTCGCGTAGTCAAGGATCACTAGCAGGTAACGATGTCCCCGACTAGTCTTGGGCAGGGGGCCCACAATGTCTAATGCTATGCGCTCGAATGGAGTCTCTATGATTGGCATCGGTATCAGCGGGCTTCGCTCCC
Organism: Merluccius polli; assembly: GCA_030340625.1. Lineage (NCBI taxonomy): Eukaryota > Metazoa > Chordata > Actinopteri > Gadiformes > Merlucciidae > Merluccius > Merluccius polli. The sequence continues at coordinate 63,559 of JAOPHQ010006321.1, read as the reverse complement.
CTCCCCGTGGCGCTACGCGTTGGCACTCGGCGCACTCCTGGCAGTACCGCTCTACATCCCTCCGAACCCCCGGCCAATAAAAACCGGGCCACGACTCTCTCTCTGGTTTTGTCCATGCCCAGATGTGCCCCGAGCAAGTGAGTGTGGGCCATGAACAAAACCTTACTCACGTACGGACGCGGGACTACTAATTGCCGCACCGTCCCCCCCCCGCTCGTCGACCCTATATAACAGCCCTCGCTGGGTGCAAAAGTGGGGGTAGGTCACGGGGCCCACCGAGTCCCTCACCTGCCCGTCGTGGGCAACCACCTGTCCCCACGCATGTCGCAGGGCGTCGTCCCGGTGCTGGGCCGTGGCGAACTGGCCCGGCCGGGCCGAGTTCTCCCCCCCAGCCTGGGCGAAGTCCGACAGCTCGGTTAGGGGGGAGCTCTCGGGCTCAGCGGGGGCCGTTCCCCCCTCTCGGAGGCGGTGACGGTGTCGGAATCGGGCCTGGTTCCGTCTCCCTGTCGTACCGGGTCCTCGGTGGTCCGGGCCGGGCTTCCCGGCGCTGATGGCCCCTCTCCTCCGGAGTCGGGCTCGTCCCCCGCCTCGGTGGGTCTGGCGGACGCTCGGCAGGTCGCTCCCAGGGCTGGTCCGGGTCCGGCGGTGGTCCCTCGGGTCGTTGGTCGCCGTGCCTCTCGCTGCTCCGGTCGTCCCCCTCGTCCGCCCGGCCGCCGCAGCTCTCGTCCTCCTCGGTCCCCCCTCGCTGGGCTCCAGAACCGAGCGAAGATGGGGCAGTCCCGGCCGATTAGGAACGGTACCGGGAGGGTCGGTACTATTCCGGCCCGTGCTACGTATACCCCCTGTGGCGTGCGCACAACCACGTGGCAGGTCTCGTAGGTCCGTGTGTCCCCATGGACACAGGAAACCTGCATCGGGGTCCCCGGTCTCCCCCCGGCTATGTCGGCCCTCACCAAGGTCACGGCACTCCCTGTGTCCACCAGGGCATGAGTGTCCAGGTGCATCACCTTGATGGGGACGGTGGGGGAGTCCTTGGCCCCTTGGGCCCAACAGGTGGCCAGCATACAGGCGGGGTGGTCTGCTGGCCATGTACCCGCCGAGGGCATGGGGACGTCCTGCCGGTCAGGACAGTCACGGGCTAGGTGTCCCCGTTGTCCGCAGTGGTAGCAGGACCTGCGTTCGGGTTCCCCTCGGTCTCGGGGCGTGGGGAACGGTCCGGTCCTTGGCAGCGGGGTCGGCGTCCCTCTCCGGATGGGCCGGGGAGTGGGTCTCGGGTCCGCCGCGCCACCTGCCAGTTCTCCAGCTGGCGGACGAGGTCGTCCACAGTCTCGGGGTACTGGTGGGCCAGGATCCTCCGGGCGTCGGGGGGCAGCTGCCTCACGGTGTTGTCCACGACGACCCGGTCCACGGGGCTGGGTCCCTCTCCCTCAGCCAACCACCTCCGGGCTAGCCGACACTGACGGGCTACCTGGGTCCGGACGGGTTCTTGGACGTCGAACGTCCACTCCCGGAACTTGAGGGCCTTTACCGCCAGGCTATGGCCATAGTACGCCAATATGGTGGCTTTGAGGGCGGGATATCGTCCCGCGTCCCCGGGGCTGAGGTCCTGGCTCGCTTGCTGGGCGGGTCCCGTCAGGAACGGTGTCACTATATAGGCCCACTGGGCCTCGGGCCACCTCTCCTGGGTCGCCACCCCGCTCAAAAGTCTCGAGGTATGCCTCTACCTCATCGTCGGGACCCAGCTTAGTGAGCCGACTCGTGGGGGGCGGTGGTTGGTGGGGCCTGGGTGGCCTGCTGGGTCAGGCGGAGTACCGCCTCGGTCAGTAGGTCCAGACGGTGGTCCGACTCCCTGGGGCCTGCCTGTCCTGCGGTCGCTCCGGGGTTCTGCATCGTCCTCCGCTGGTGGTCCCCTCCTTCCACGGTGGACCCGTACGAGAAAACCCCCCCGAAGAAACCCGGGGTTGGGTGCTACCCTGAGCCGTGCGTGGACCGAGTTGTCCGCATCCTCCACCATATGTGGCAACTCGGGGTGGCAGTGGAGGCTCAAGGTAAACACCACACAGTACAGAGGGTCCAAAGCCTCAATCGGCGGTTTATTTAGGTTCAAACACGGGGAATGCTCAGTATAGGGGGAAGGTGTCCGCCGTGAGGCTCACGTCCTCTCCGTCTGCTCCTCGTCGTCGTCCTGTCTTCCATCCGACTCTCTGCCCCCTCCTGTCGGTCGGTGGTCGCCTTTTATCACCTGGGTGCCTCCGACCCAGGTGTTCCTCATTGCGCCGATTAGGACTCTCGGGAGGCCGGGATTTGTCGCCGGCTATTGGCCAGCGACGGTAAATACCGGCCTCCACTCTCCCAAATAGGGGGCGTGGCCGAGTAGGGATGCCACAGCTTCAAGACTCACAGTATGCAACACAACGTCCTTTTGATCATAACAATATAAATTGATCGACACATTTCTTAACCCGATCATCGATTAATTATGCCCATCCCTAGTAGCAACACTTCTTTCTACTTTTGAAATAAAAAAAAATAAACATTTTGGTCATACCTGATCGAGGAGCATCTCAAAGTGCATAAAAACAAACTAGTGCACATTAGTAGTAACGTTTGTTGTTTTCTGTAGCTCTCTCTTGGGCTGTGCATGAACGTACCATTGTAGTACAGCTCCGTACGATGCACCAAACTGCGCGTTTGTCTCCTGAGATCCCTCTGGAAAGTTTGCGCGGAAAGTCGGGTGTTTCTCAACGCGGTGCCCTCCGCACGCTGTAATCTTTCAGAACCGCGACACTCATTACAAATTAAACACATCGGTTTGGCATTTAAACTTCACTGTCGTCCAGCACGTGGAGCAGCTGTTCCGTTCAAGGACAGATGATTCACTCATGGAGTGCACCAATGCTGTGGAACACCTGGAACAGGAGGCCATGCTTCTGGATAGCAGCCTTCCATCATGCCATGATGTTAAAAGAAAAATCATCTGCAGATATGTCAGGCTGAGGTTGAGGATTGCAGCTACGTGCATCAGGGCTGCAAGGAGAGAAGACAAAAGTAAAGGTCACCTTGGCAGCAAGAGTCAGAATAAGAAGGCCAAGAAGGCTCAACCTCCTGCACCAAAGGCCATAATATCTAGGCCACTAACAAATACCTTCCTTATTGCCATGGATGTATTTGGCCCCTCCATTCCATCTCAACCTCCCGCAACCACCAGCATCTCCCTGCAGCCATCAGTGAGACACCAGCAGCCTCCACTGCTAGCACCAGCCACTGCCAGCAGCAGACACCGCCAGCAGAGCTTTGTCCCTGTTGAATAAACAAACAAATTGTTGTTCTATTGTTGTTTTATCTGTGTCTAGTAAGATGACATTGAGTGCTTTGAAAGACGCCTCTGAATAAAATGCATTATTATTATTATTATTATTATTATTATTATTATTGTAGTAGCAGTTATAGCAGCAGCAGAAGTAAAACAGCTAGCATTTAATTAATAGTAGCAGTAATAGCAGTAGCATTTTAGTATTAGTGTGAGAGTGGGGCTACATTAGCAGTAGTAGTATTTTGA
>JAOPHQ010006321.1:0-55000 GCA_030340625.1 Merluccius polli | reverse complement strand
GAAGGTCAAAGTGCTGTTACTGTTCTGGCGGGAGAAGACGGGGGAGGAGCCGCCGTAGCCAGACTCATTGGACGACTGGCTCTCGATGGACACGTCTGAGTGGCTGCGCCGGGGGTTGTAGGGCTTGAGGAAGGAGCTGTACACGAAGCCCTTGGTGACTGGGTAGAGGAAGAGCAGAAAAGGGAGGAATGAGATTCATCACACAAAAACTGATATTCATTATTACCAGAATGTATCTGAACAAAAAGGGAAAAAAGCTAATTTATAACACGTATAACCAAGGGCGTCACCAGCTTTTTGAAAGTGGGGGGGGACATATTTTGTCGGGGGGTTTGGGGGTCCTCCCCCAGAAAAATTTGAAAGAAGTAGATGCAATTTCCCGCATTCTGGTGCATTTTACCATGTTTTCAGATTTAAAATGATCTCCCTCTTTCATTGATTTTCCTTGGAGCTTGCATGATCTGCAATTACTGACTACTATTATGTTCTGGTGTAATACACAGTAGTGTTGCACGGTGCACCAATACTTCAAAAGTACCGCGATTCTTGGGGGGGGGGGCGTCGCGATCGTAACACACCGCCTCCTCTGTGTGAAACGATCTGGGGGTTCTCATAAACCCGTTTGCGGTGGTAAGAGACGAGCAGAGTCTACTGCCTAACCCTAACCCTACCCCTAACCATAACCCATAACCCTTTTTGGAGTGAATTGTTTCACAGTACACTGCGGACGCTGTAGACTCTGCTCTGCGAGCGGACGCTGTAGACTCTGCTCGTCTCTTACCACCGCGAACGGGTTTATGAGAACCCAGATCGTTTCACACAGACGCGGGAGGGTACCTTTTGCGTCAGTATCAGACATCTGGCGTGACAAATCGTCGGTATATTACGAGTTGGGATGAGAACGTGTTGGTTTTGCACTTCACGCTGCCGCCGCAGCGCCGCGGTAAAGCACAACAATGTTATTCAAGAGTGTTTCTCCTTGTCCAGGAAAAGTATCGAAATCGCAATTCTCAACTTGGTATCGGTATTGTGACAACACAAATACACAGAGGACTGAAGTGACTGTGTTCAGCGTTCAGTCTGTGTTTCTGAAGTCTACCGCTGTCGTTGATCCGACTCTCAACATAGGCTTGCTTCGGTGCGTGTTTTGAATGCGTGCGTGATGCTGCTTTGTGTGTTAAAAAAACAGGAAAACGCGGAGTGGATTTCTATTTATATGGGTATTCCCCCTACTGATAAAGTGGAACGGATTTGATTGTGAAGCAATGGAAAGAACGCTGGACTAGTAGACCTGTCATGCACTAATATTTTTGATGGCAAATGTGGGGGGGGTCCAAACGACTTTTTTGCAAGGGTGGGGGGGACGTGTCCCCCCCCAATTATATTATGGTGACGCCCATGCGTATAACTAGTTTGACGTGGTACATATTACTCAATTAAACTTATCCTAACCTAAGACCAGGGGCCTCATGTACAAAGCTTGCTTACGCACAAAAAAGCTGCGTAAGCCACTTCTCACGCAAACGTTCGGATGTACAAAGACTGACTTGACGTGAAAAAGTGCGGTTCTCCACGCAAACTAAATGCCTTGCTTACGCACATTTCTGCTGCATTTTGTCAGTTGGCGGCACATAGAGGCAATGCAGCGCAACAACATTAGGCTACGCGATCACGAGTCATGAAGTAATATTGCAGTATGGGGCTAGTAAAAAGTCGATTTGTACGTCGGGCTGCACTTCAATCATGCGTTATTGTTGTCGAGATGCATAATGTGACACTGTTGTAGATATTAGGCTAAACTTAAACAGACACATAAAATTAAATTGTCAATATTGGAATTAAAAGTAAATTAAAAGGAAGCCCAAGCTATATTATTTTCAGTGACTACTTGTTTATTAAACGTTACATATTTTCAGGGCCACGCATGACATCTGGCCTAATGGATCTCTCTCCACGCATTTGTCGTGAAATTCTTGACTGCAATATCATTATTTGATGTTGCGTGGAGTAAGCACAAGCCATTGTTACTTAAAATCAATCCATCAATGAACCAGTCGGACAACTTCTAATTATGTACATATTATTGACACCTTGGGTGTATGGGGACAACCTATCGTCAGCATGCATCCAAATTAATGAGAATATAAAAGCACGCGCAAAATGTTGCAATAATCGAGAGGTTGACAATGGCAGTCTTGGCCTTGTTAGAAGATATTGCGAATGGTCGCATTCGAAATGAACGGGTGTCACGATGATGACTGGCTTATCAGCCGATTCAGATTTCCAAAAGCTATCCTCTTGGAAATCTGTACTGAGTTGGGCCCGGGTTTGGAGAGGCAGACGGCGAGGAGTCACGCATTGCCAGTTCCAATACAAGTCCTGACTACGCTTGGTTTTCTAGCAACAGGATCATTCCAGAGGGAATGGGCTGACCGGTCAGGAATGAGTCAGGGAGCTCTGAGCCGCGCCATTGCGGGATCATCCGCATCTCAGCCAGGTATATACGGTTTCCATATGATGCAGTAAACCAAGTACACATCAAAGCGCAATTTGCAGAGATAGCCGGTTTTCCCAATGTAATCGGAGCGATCGACTGCACACACATTGCAATAAAGGCGCCATCTGAAGGGGAATATGCGTACGTGAATAGGAAACACTTTCATTCCTTAAACGTGCAAATAATCTGTGATGCCCAAATGCGCCTTACGAATATCGTGGCAAGCTGGCCTGGGTCAACCCATGATTCATTTGTCCTGACTAACAGCTCGGTTGGGAATAGGTTGGAGCCTGGCAGTGTGTGATGGGTGGCTAATTGGTAAGCAATTTAAAACACTTTAAAGCGAATTGACTTAAATCTATGTTGGGTAGCCTATGCTGTAATTGTACCAATTCCCCCTTATGACCATGGCTGTTAACCCCCCTCACCAACCCACTGACTGTCCGAGAGTAGAGATATAACAATATCCATGCACGCACTCGGTCAGTCGTGGAAAGAGCGATAGGGCAGCTCAAAAGCCGGTGGCGCTGCCTTGACCGGAGCGGGGGGATGCTGCTCTATCACCCTGAAAAGGTGTGCCGCATTGTGCAGGCATGTGGGGTTCTGCACAATATTGCGCACAGGCACGGCGTGCCATTTCACGAGGTAATGGCCCTCAGACGATCCAGACCCCGGACCAAACAATGCGCAGCCCAATGCAGAAGCCATTCGAACTCGGCAGCAGTTAATAGCAAGAATATAAAAAAGGTAAACGGAGACAACATTCATTTTTTAACTAGTTCTTTTAATGTTTCATTAATGTCTTTTAAGGCCCCAGTTATTTGTTGCAGGTTGGAATTAATATCATTAATGCCCTTGATTCTCTTCCTTTCTCCATTATCTCCTTTCTCCTAACAAGCGCACTACTGCAGGCCTATTTATACTAATTAGCATATTAAATGAGGGAGGAGACAGGGCGGAGAGTCGGGCTCGTGCATGTGCGCTCAATTTCACGTCAATTGGGATGTTCAAAGAGAATCTGCGTGAAATTGTGCTTACGCAAGGATTGATACATCCGGATTTATTTGTGCGCAGCAGCTTTCCAGATTTGGGCGTCCGCAAAGTTTTAGTAAGAAATCCACGCAAGTCTTAGTACATGAGGCCCCAGGTCTGGCTTTAAAAGACTAGGGCTACCTTAAAAAACAAAATTAAAAAAAACAGTTCTACTTTTAAAAGACCAGGGGCCTCGTGTACGAAGGTTGCGTACGCACAAAAACGTGGCGTACGTCCTTTTCCACGCTCACATTCAGATGTATGAAACGTGAAATGACCGTGGAAATGTGCGGTGCCCCACGCCAACTTCATGGCTGGCGTACGCACGTTTCTACAGCTATTGTTCCTTTGGCGACACTTAGAGGTGATGCTGGGAAACTGTTAATAATGTCAAAAACAATTAGTCATCAGAGTGACTTATGAACAATTAACACACCCACCGTGTTTGCAATTACATGGGTGGATATAAACGCATGCGCAATGTGATGAAGAAAACGGTATTACCGATGGCAGCGTTAGCGTTGTTAGAGGACCTTGCAAATGGTGCAATCCGACGTGAGCGAGTACAGTAAATCCTCTAATATTGGCCTGTATTTCATTAGCGGCCGGGTCTCTAACATTGGCCGGGCTCGCTGTCGGCGGGGGTAATTAAAGGCCAGTCTCTAATAGAGGCCGGGGGCTATTATTAGAACCAACGTTTTTAAATGTCTAATTGAATGCAAACATATACAGATGAGACTGTTTAGCTCATTAGAAAGCCACCAGAGCACTTAAAATATCGCTATAACGTTACGAATCAAAATGCAAGAGACCTGCACTCCTCCAGTCATTCTTGTTATCCTGATTATCCTGCACACCCCAATACCGCTTTTAATGTTACATCAATGGTAGCCTAATCAAAAATCTAAAAGCAAAGACCATTCGATTTCTTTGCTATAAAATTAAATAATCTCTGCTAAAAGCATGCAACAGTTGCTTACCGTATTATGGTGAAATAGTTAAATGACAGCTGGAATGCTCCTCATCCAAAACAATTATAATCCACAACTAACGCGAGTCCTTATCGTTATCAGCGTCAACAAGCTTATTGTATCCTCTGCCTTGCAAACAAACATGTCCTTCAATCCGTTCAGAATTTACTATAGTAGACTACAACATTATCAGGGCAGTGTCGATGTAAACAGCAAAACAGGATGCGTTACAACAAAATGTGTCCCAATGCAATGAATCACACACCCAATAATGTTCCAATGAGCTAGGGTAATATCAAGAAGAAATATGGAATGCACAATATTATAAATCATTTTGTTATTTTAGAAATACAAAATAACAAAATGATGAGAAATATATTAGGCGGTTAGATTGACCAAAGTCAAAAGCTCCCGCAAACTTGCGATCTTCTGGGCAGGCCTCAACATTATGCTTGTGATAGTAACATGCAAGTACCACAGGGGGGCAATGTTTGCTAACGAATCCAAGCCGCTACGGTAGCCTGGCTGGTCAATCACCTCGCTCTTGACTAGCACGTGAGACTTCAGTCACCGGTAGGCTAACGTTGTTTACCATGGCAGCTGCGGAGGTTCAATAAATGAACCTAGTATTTCATAGGTTCAAATAGACACAAAATCTCGTTTTTATTCATTCTACTGGTAGTCCATTTTGCTCAAATAGAAATAGAGGCCTGCCTCTAATTCTGGCCTCCTCCCAATAAAGGCCTGGACCGCGATGCGCTTGAGTAAAATAAAGGCCCGGGCCTATATTAGAGGATTTACGGTATTTATGGAACGCGAGGATTTACTTGCAAACGATGACAATTGGCTCATAAGCCGATTTCGAATGTGCGACAAAGTATGCGGGAGTTATTACCATTACGGAATTTGCTCAAAAACAGCGCCACCTAGTGGTCTTCCAGGTGTGCGGCATGAAAGTGACGCATAGAATATATTCTGCCTCTGCTTCACCTCCACCTTCAGATCCGACCACTTCTTTTTCACCTGTGTGTGTGTGCGCTGCTCGGACCCCACGGCATTTACAGCCTCACACACACGCTCCCACTCATTTCTTGTTCTCTTCATATTGATCCCTGCTGACAGGGGACCAGAGAGAATCTCCCTCCGCGGCTCCACGTCATTCACCACAATCTCCAACTCGGACTCTGTGAAATGTCTTTTCTTTCCTTTGTTCATGCTTGTGTTACACCCATAGAGTGCAAGCTGACTCAAGGGTTAGCATATTTTAGAAAAGATGTTATTCTGAAAGAATAAATTAAACAAAAAGACAAGTGAGTCGGCTGGTCTTCAGTGGCTTTACTGGTCCCGGTTAACTGCCAACTGAAGAACGCAGCACAGCCCACAGTTTATATAGCCGCGGGTGGTCTTGTGCCTTTAATACTTAATAATAATAATAATCATAATCATAATAATGCTTAAAATTGAATGGGGGGTGTCTGTAAAAATGCAAAATAAAGTGCATACATATACAATAACACATTTAAGTAAGTGGCAATAATTAGGGATGTCCGATATTGGCTTTTTTTACCGATAACCGATAACCGATATTGTTCAACTCTTAATTTCCGATACCGATATCAACCGATACCGATATATGCGGCCACGTGAAACCTCCGCTTTACACTCATTGCAATAGGCTTTATGCCGAGCGGAAGTGTGGATTAATACATAAAAACAAAACAGCGGTAAAAGCTAGCGTGTGTGTCCGGGAGAGGGCTGCTCTCCTCGGACACATTACTCTGAAGCCCCGGTGACGGTGTGGAAGTGCGGATTAAAAAAAAAATTAAAAAAAAATTAAAAAAATAAAAACAGCGGTAAAAGCTAGCGTGTGTGTCCGGGAGAGGGCTACGCTCCTCGGGCACATTACTCTGAAGCCCCGGTGACGGTCTGGAAGTGCGGATTAATAAATAAAATAATGTGAGTGCGGTACAGCGGACCTGAACCGGTTGTGATGAGACTGTTTCGCAGAATGCGTTAGTATGTTGCGCTGACCCCTATTTTACTATTCAACGTAGAAACTTTGAAATAACTCCAAACCACCGACATAACCACAGCGACAACTAGCGTCCCGCTACACGGCCGCACACGCCCAGGCTTGTTATTGAGACGGCGCGGCGCGTTTGATGATGTCATCAAACCACGTCCTCACTTGAAACATAATGTCTGAAATTATTTCAAAATCGATTTCGGTATCGGTTAAAAAACCGATACCGATATTTTCCGATATTGATTTTTTATGCCAATATCGGCCGATAATATCGGTGGGCCGATAATATCGGACATCCCTAGCAATAATATGTAAATATCCTCTGTGCCACACTTGCTTGTTTTATCTGATCGGATAAAGAGGTGAATCTCAGGTCCAGGGCCTATTTAAATAGATTTGCATATTTAAATGGGGCGTGGACAGGGAGGAGTTTGCCACCTCTGCTTGTGCGCTCAATTCCACGTTGATCGGGATGTACAAAAGAAACATGCTTGGATCCATGCGTACGCACACTTTGATACATCTGAATTTATTTGTGCGTACGACAGTTTCTGGGTTTTGGCGTACGCCAAGTTTCAGTAGGAAATCCAGGAAAGCCCCAGGTCTAGGTTTATAGGAATAGGTGATACATCTTGTAGCGACCCAGGTTCAATTCTACTCATCTCATCAACTCATAATAGTTATTTTAGTGTATTAAACAGGTTTTAACCATTCAGTGGACCCATGTACTGGACATTTTAGACTGCTTTTAACATACATTGCTTGTTGTCTAATACTTGTATGTTGTCTGTCTCACATGTCTTGAAAGCACTGTAACCATGTACCACGCCAAGTTTCCAACAGAAAAATACAATTCTTTCAATTTCAATTGAATTGAGGCCCAACGCTCCTTCCCCGCTTCTTTCAACCCCCTTTACTGTACTGTCTTCACCGCCGTTATCCACAAAAAGCCCATACAGGGTTCATACACATTTTGACCAAAAGATTTCCATGACTTTTCCAAGACTTTTCCATGACTTTAAACCAAATTTCCATGACCAAACATTTTGTGAAATCTCGGTGTATACATGAAAAAGTGATCAAATTTAGTATTAAAACTATGGCCAACGAACTTTTCAGTAGTATTCAGCGTATGCCTGCTTATAATATGCGCGTATTTCTTTTTAAAGCATATAAATTATTTCAAACTCAGCATAAATGAACGACCTGAAAATATGAATTAGGGATGGGCATTTTAAGATCAATTATCGATTAATCGTTATTTTTGTGGGGGTGCGCGATTGTTGACGGCGGGGGGGGGGGGGGGGGACCTACAACCGACCGTATTATGACAGTCCTGGACCGGCCCAAATAGATGGACCGGCCCAAAAATAATAATACACAAAATAAAAAATAAAATATATATATATATTACGGCCGGACGGCTCGGTCTGAAATCTCCCGAACCTCCCTATGGCAGCCCGTCCCTGGTTATAGGCCTATGCGGCGCTCGTAAAAGCCGAACAATGCGCCTACATGCGCTCTTAAAGGTTTGGAAACGATCCAACAAGACTAAATCTGTATTCCAATAATACAATAAGTAGCCTACTTATCGGCCAACAATAATCAAACACGGCAGTAAAAGTGGGCATTAAACTGTATAACTGTTTTGAAAAAAAGGGAAAAAAGGCCGACATATGCCGATACAATATGCGGCCGGCGCTCGGAAAAGGCTCGCGACAATAAGATGAGCCACACATTTAGAAACAATTGCATGAACTATCTAAAAGAAATACCTTAGTCAGAAAACAGATATGAGGCTGAACGTTTTGCTAAAATGTCACATTTATGGAAATATTTAAAATGTTGGAGCGGCTGGCTTGACCACGCGAAACCGAGAGACGGCTGTCTTGACCGCAGTACGCGATCGGTCATTAATCAATAATCGTATTTAACCGTATAACTGCACACAACTTTATTTAAAAGCAATCAAATGTAAAACATGTGTGTTTGTATTGTGGTGTCCGGTGCGTGTGGACGTGCGGCTCCTCCGGCGGAGCGGTTCATGTTAATAGCGGAGTCCGGGAGGGTTCACCTTCACGGCGTAGTTACGAGGGATGTGCGATTATCGGCGTAAAAAATACTAAAGTGTTTTTTAAAGTTAGAAAGATATTAGATATTCAACCGATATTCACGCTCCGAATTACAGTGATCAGACATGGGGAACTAAAGCCGCGATCACCGCACCGCTTCAAGACTCACAGTATGCAACACAACGTCCTTTTGATCGATAACAATATAAATTGATCGACACATTTCTTAACGATCAATGATCGATCATCGATTAATTATGCCCATCCCTAATATGAATGTTACAAATTTCCATGACTTTTCCAAAACTTTTGCGATTTTATTTTTTTCAAGCACTTTTCCAGGCCTGGAAATAACCATTTTAAAATTCCATGACTTTTCCAGGTTTTTCATGACCGTACGAACCCTGCCCATGAAAACAAAAAAAACAAAAAAAAAACATTTCAAACGTCTCCCTAACAGCACGTGTGGTGCAGTCACCTCCGTTGTCGATGAGCCAGCGGTTGTTGCTACCCATGGGGTCCTGCTGCTTGATGACACCGACCAGGTCGCCCTCCATCACAGACATGTCCAGGTCATGCGCTGCGTTGAAGTTCCTTTCCGCCTGGAACAGCTTATCAGGGGCATAGCGCGTCAGCAGCCCCGACCGCTGCTCATCGGTCTGTGGGATGTAGTTGGGCTGCAGGATCCAGAAGACCAGAATTAAGTCAATAACACGTGCAATATTACTTTTCTATTTTACTTGACTTAGTGTCACTGGCGTAACTATCGACGGTGCAATGCACCGGGGCCCAGACGCCGGGGGGGGGGCCCCATGAAGGAAGAAAAAAACAATCCGTCCCCCCCACCCCCCCCCACCCCCGTCAACAATTGCGCAGACCCCCCCCCCCCCGGTCAACAATCGCGCAGCACTCCCCCCGTCAACAAACGCGGGGGGCCCAAAAAAATTATTTGCATCGGGGCATGTCATCGTGTTGTTACCAGAGGCGTCACTAGGTTTTAAGGACAGGGGGGGCTTAGCCCCAAGGAGATGCACAGGATGTGCGCGCGATCGTAACACACCCCGGACCTACGACCGGCGCAGGGGGGGGCGCGCATTCGTAACACACCACGGACCTACGACCGGCGGGGAGGGGGGGCTGGGGGCCGGATTTGGCCGCCAGTTGACGTTGACTGGTCTAGAACTGAAGAGTTTAGATGCAAAAGCCTCTAAAATCCGTTTGACCATTTTTTATCAGGCTTCTATGTTCAAGTTCAGTCATTTTATTTTAATGGCAATGATAAGGTTATTAGTTAATGAATAAAAAAATTTTTTTTCAAAAATGTCACTTTAGTCTTTTTATGTGTTTTTACCAAACTTTTTTTTTTTTTGCATCAAAAACAGCTAAATCCACCAGTACTTTTTTGGCAAAAACCTCTAAATCCACATATTTGGACAAGACAGTAAAAGGTAGTAAAATCACTTATATATATTATATATTTATATTATAAATTATAATATAAATATATGAGGTAGAAATTAATGTAAATGATGGAATAAATAAAACAAAACATAAAATACATTTTCCAACAATAAATTATATAAAAAAATAAAACATGAAAAAAAAGTGAAAAGTGGTCAAGTAAGTTAATTTCTTATGTTTGGGCATCAGATTCAACTATAAATAAGCTCATTACATTAAATAAAAAAGCTTATTACGTTCAAAAACATTTGGCATATAATCAAGTATGTATATAAGAGAAAAGACGTAAATCAGATTTTTTTAAAAAGGCCAAAAGAAGTGAGACCTCAATGAACTGACAATATTCCCCATGCTTGAAAGGAGAGGTGCAAACACACACCAAATGTGAGGTGCTGGCAACTGAGAGAGAAGATCAGTAAAAGGAGAGAGGTGCCGCACACTCCGAGTTGAGAACAATGTAGGTAGTTTATTAAGGCGATAATGTTTCGGCCGTCTGGCCTTCCACAGATCGCGCATCTATGCGATCCGCATAGATCGCGCATCTATGCGATCTGAGGAAGGATCTATCTATAATCTATAATAAAGATAAAGAATATAAATAAATAATAATATAATAAAGAGTCTATCTATATCTATAATCTATCTTAGAAGCGATCTAAGCCTCAGCGCGCCGCCATGTTGAAACTGGGTGAAGTCACATGATTCCATGTTGCGTTGTGATTGGTTCTCGGAACGTAGAGGCTTTTGCTGACAAAGGGAAGTGGCATTTAGAGGTTTATGCCTACAAATCGAGATTTCAGACCAGAAAAAGAGTGGTATTTTGTGGGTTTTGACGCGAAATGATTTGATTAACATATACTACGTGCGGAGAGCAGTCACTCAATATATTTATCTCATTTTTGACAGAGGTGGTGTTTAGAGGCTTTTGCATCTGAACTCTTCAACTCCGCTCTTCAAGCCTAGTGTCTCAAAAAGGAGGACAAATACGCGCAGCATCACGCCGGACGCGTATTTGTCCTCGGCCCGGACAGGGCATTGAAAAACCGGACAGTCTGGCCTAAAGCCGGACGAATGGCCACCCTACTGCGAAGTGAAGGGAAACTGACAGATTTATGATCACATTTAAGTCCTTAATGACAGGTTATATGATTATTTATGATGTTGGCCGCTTTATATTGAATTTGTCTGCATTTTTTTATAAAAATAAATAAATAAAAAAATTAAAATAAAAACACCAAACTATTTAGGGGGGCTTAAGAATATTTTAGGGGGGCTTCAGCCCCCCTAAAACAGGCCTAACAACGCCACTGGTTGTTACGCCAGTGCTTAGTGTACCATACTTTTATTGTTACTAGTGTGAGCATTTACGCCTTGTAAATTTTATATTTGTTACATTATTGTATTTATTCTTATGTTGTCATTTTTGAGCAATTGTGATGTGAAGAGACACATAATTCATCCCCAAAAGGAAATGCTGGTGAAAAACGTAGAAGTAAGGATAGGAAGTAGGGTTGATTAGTTGATTAGTCAATCGACGGAAAATTAATAGAATCTAATTTTTCTAATCGATTAATCGTTCAGGTCATTTATTAAATACAAATACCAAACATTTGCTTCTTGATGCTTCAAATGATTGGGTCATTGTAAAATAAATACTTTAGTTTTAGTTCTGCTTGTCAGATAAAGCAAGCAAATTTAAGACATCACTTTAGACTTTTGATGGCATTTGCTATTATTTATGACTTTTCTAGACTAAATGATTAATCAAACCATTATATCCTAAGATAAAATGTTTTTATATTAATCGACTATGATAATAATCGTTAGTTGCAGCCCTAATAGGAAGTGCAACAGACCAGAGAAAGCCTCAACTTAAGAAGAAGAAGAAGAAAATGGAGGCTTCAAGACTTCTGAACTTACCGGTCTTTGCAGCTGTTTCTTTGAGGTCTGCTTCTCCATGGGCTTCTTCTCGAAGGTCTTCCGCGTTGATGAGGAGGAGGAAGAGGAAGAGATGGAGGTGGTGGTAGCGGCCGTGGAGGAGGAGGAGGGCAGGTTCTCGGGGCAGAAGCTGAAGCTCTGGGAGGAGCTGCAGGACACGGCCATACTCCTCCTGGAACACAGACACTAGGTTGCCCTCTGTGCTGCAGAGACCAGAGAACTGCAGGAGGAGGAGGGGGAGGAGGCAAAGAGCGGATGAGTCAATAAAAGTATAAGGTTATATCAGGATTCCTGCTTGGTACACAGCGCTCAATTTTATACCCTCCTGTCCGCTGACCCCAACATACACACAGCCCCACACACAGCTGACACCCCCTACCCCTCCAACCATCAATCCCCAGCCCCCTTCCCTCCACCATATTACCAACAACCAGCCAACTTTGCCTGGGTCAAACAAACTGGACTGTATATTTTCTCTAAAAGAAGAACAAACAACTGCGCTTAAAGCTTTTGTTGATAAAATGTGTTTGGCTGTACTTCCGACAGGATTTGGTAAAACTTCACACATTTTGTTGCTCCGATTTAGTGTAGGTCTATCCAATTGTCCATTTTGGTCTGCGCCCCTTGGAAATCGTAAATGAACGAGAGGTTCCAATCCAGACGAATACGCATTTGCGAATTGCTCTGGTGATGCCAGGCAACCAACAACCCCCCCACCTCCCCCTATCCAGCCACACCCGCCCCCCCCCCCCCCCCCCCCCCCATCATCATCCCAAAAAAAAACCCTCCTCCCTCCACGTCCCCACCCCCTACCTACCTGCAGGAGGGGCTGCAGCTCGCCGAGCGTCCGCTTCACAAAGTCCTTCTGAGCGCGGGGCGAAGGCGCGCACGCAGCCCGTCAGCAGCTCCTCTGCCGCGGTGTGGAACTTCGGCAGCTCGTCCAGCAGCTGCGCGTTGAGTGCCTCGTAGTTGTTGCGCGCGGCCCTGCAGCTCGTCGTGCACACGCCGGTCCCGGAAGCGCTCGGCGCGCTCCTTGCAGCTGTCGTAGTCCAGCAGCTTGTCGAAGCGCTTCTGGATTAGCTTGTGGGGCCCGGCGAACATGAGCAGCAGCTGGCCCAGTGGCCCCGTCACCAGCGCCTCCGTGCGTTCCTTCTGCTCGTAGGGCGGACGAGGGAGGACAACGAGGGAGCGGGAGAGGGAGAGCGATAGAGAATAAATCACAGGGTGGTACACATCATCACATGACTTATTTGTGGTGCTATTAACATTTTTGACTTGATAAAATAGAATATTAGATGTAATCATTTGAAAAAAAATTTGGAAGAAAATTATTATTATTTATTCTTAATGTGTTGATGGGCTCTTATGTTATCTAATAGTCGTCTAATAATGACTAACTTCTACGTGTCAGTAACATTAACATCTGATGACGCTAATCGAGGGCATGCCTACAAGACCCATCATTAACTAGTGCTGCAGAGACCAGAGAACTGCAGGAGGGAGGAGGGAGGGGAGGCAAAGAGCTGATGAATCAACAAAAGCATGAGGTTATATTAGGATTCCTGCTTGGTACACAACGCTCAACTAGGTAGGTAGATCAGAAGACGCACAAAGTGTGTGAACTGCTTGTCACTGATGGAGCGGTGGGCTCTCTGGAAGCGCTCCGGGTCCATAAAGCTGCGGTCCGTGTAGATGTCACAGAAACTGATGGCCGCCAACACCTTGACCGACGCAGACTCCTGCGTACAGAAAATATTCATGTTGTTATATCATACTATTATTGCACCCGCCTTTTTATTGCAAGGACATTGAAGAGCTACACTCAACCTGTGTGATTCCTACAGCGACTCTGCACTCTGTCCAATCTTTTTGTGTTTTTGTGACTTGTACAGCATTTGACGTGACTTGTACTTAGTTTTCTGTAGCAACTCCCAATTTTGATCCTATGCTTTGATTGTTCCGAGCCTCACTTGCAAGGCCCTTTGGATAAAAGTGTCTGAATCTAAATCTCTAAATCATTACTGAATTGCTTTAGATTGCCCAGATCCATCATTGTGGGGTTTTTTATGTTGAAAGAATATAATAAGGGAAATAATTGTGGTCTAGTGGTCAGGGTGTTCAGCTCCAAGCCAAGAAGGTACTGGGTTCGATCCCCAATCTACCTCTAGGCATCATTAAGCAAGACACCCCTAACCTCTACCTGCTTATTCATGACACATCTCTAAAAGTTGCTTTGGATGTCAGAAATCCCGTTGGTTGGCGCTCATACCCGAATGTGTTGCAGGTAGAGGGAAATGTCCCGGATGAAAGACTTGATGAGTCTCTCCTGCAGCCTGAACCTCTTCTCTGCCTCGTCAAACGCTTCATCCTTGATCTGTTGGGGGGGGAAACAATACATTTTGAGTTAATTCACACAGAGAAGGTACACTTGTTTTGCCTCATACGATGTGACAGGCAGGTGGGGCAGGTGTATTTCTATAGCACCCTTCAATGTCAGTGCTTTACATAGACATGAATCACATTTTAAAGACATTTAAAAGACCTCCTGAGAGGTGGAGGTGAGCTCCTCCCCCTTACTTCGACGCAGGCTAGGCTAACACTGACAGCTAGGCTAACGCTAAGCTCTAGCGGGGTGTTACCTGGGGTGAGATGCCCGTGAGGTGTTTGATGTGGCTGCTGACACGGTTGGACTTCTTGATGATGGAGTGCATGCTTAGCTTGGAGATCTTGTCTATCAGCGTGTCCTCGTCCCCCTTCCTGTACTTCATCACTGTGGACAGCAGAGGGCGCAGCAAAGTCAGGGAACAGCGTACAAGTGGAGACAAAGCTAGCTTAAAGAAACTAAATTGTATATCCCAATAATGGTAAAATGTATTATGACGTTAGATTGTAGATTACATTTTTAGGCCCAAAGCACAAGACAGTGTCGTGTCCAAAATAGACTTGAGTCCTATTCGAAGCGAATGTACAGGCCTACTACACTCACGCTCAAACTATTTTTTGGGTCACACTACTAATATGAACCGAAATTCTCACTCTGTGTTCATTGGGCTTTAGATTTCCAAATAAGACAACTTTTTAATTGTTTAGGAAATATACAGTTGAAAAATAAACATGGTAATATGTTAGAATGACATTAGAATACTAATAAGTAGTGACAGTCCTACCGTGTACTTTCCCTATACTATGCAAATATTACGTTGTGAACAACGACAAAATGTCCCCACCAACTAAATGTTGCTTAGTTTAAGCCAACTACATTTCAGTGACTTTGTAGGTAATTTCAAGTAAGCAAGCAAGTCATGTATTCATCATTCAGTCATGTATTCATCCTACAACAAGTAGTCCTGGAGCAGCCAGCCGTACCCAGGTCCTTGCGCCGCTTGTGCTCGTTGATGTTGACGTTGA
The DNA here is from genome assembly GCA_030340625.1 of Merluccius polli. Taxonomy (NCBI): domain Eukaryota; kingdom Metazoa; phylum Chordata; class Actinopteri; order Gadiformes; family Merlucciidae; genus Merluccius; species Merluccius polli. The sequence goes on along the minus strand of JAOPHQ010006321.1, from coordinate 39,595 downwards.
TCTCCTTGACGGCCAGCAGGGCCTGTGAGAGCTGGGCGCGGTCGTGGTGGCCCTCGGGCGTGGCCCCCAGGAGCTCCATGAGCAGCAGGGGGTAGCGCATCACCCTCTGCACCGGCTTAATGAGGAAAGAGCCCAGGTTGATGTAGTTGGTCTTCCCCCTGGGACAGGAGAGAGAGCGAGGGAGGGTTGGTCAGACAAAGGAAGGAAATACACTGGGAGAGGTCAAAGAGGTCATCCAGGGAGGTGGTGCAACAGTTGGACTGGATGGATGAGAGTGAGGCGAGCGAGCGGGTGAGCGAGAGCGACGAATCATTTGGGAGTTGATGTTATCAGAGTAGCATGTCAAGCTTTTTAAAGACATTGTTTTTAAGCCTTTTTAAAATACTTTTTTAATACTTTATGTAGTATTCCGAGGGTACATATAAGCAGGCTGAGGTAACAGATCATTATCGTACTAATCGCTTTGATTGGCTTGAGGATCCAACAGCACTCATTCATTCAAATAACATCATCATGTAACAATCATTGCTTAAATTCTAAAACAAATGTACTCATAATGGCAGCCAACCAAGAGTAACCCGATTTGTTTGATTTTTAATGTGATTTTTTTTTTTTTTTTTTACTTTTCACTAGCTGGCATTTCACTAGATGGCATCAGACAAGCATTTTAGGAAGCCAAAAACCACTCCCCCTCGATTGTTGACCGGGGGGGGTGCACGCGATTGTCGACGGGGGGGGGGGGGGGGGGGGGGGCGACGCGCATTTGGACCGGCCCAAATGTGCATCGGCCCACCGGGGATTTGCCTTTTTTTTCGGGCCAATCGGGGGCCCCCTGGCAGGCTGGCACACGTGGGGCCCCTAGGCAGCCATATCTAGCCTGTGCGTTAGTCTGGCCCTGACCACCACCATAGATTCAGAAAATAAATCACTTTTTCTCTTGGACCACAGAGCACATAAGGAACAGCGGGTCTCTTCACAATAAAGGCACAGCACAAATCCACATACACACACAGGTTCTTCACAATAAAGATGCAGCGCCAGCCCACATAGACACACAAGGACATAAATCCTGCAGAGGAAACAGGCCGGTGTGATCCATTGCGCGCGCGCGCGCACACACACACACACACACACACACACACACACACACACACACACACACACACACACACACACACACACACACACACACACACACACACACACACACACACACACACACACACACACACACACACACGGCCTGTAGGTTAGTATGAGCCCATGGCATGCGGCGGTGAGATGATTTTTCATGCAAAGAAATCATCCCAGACAGAGAGACTTGGACGGGGGAGCACACTTACCACGCTCGATAGACAGCCCTGTTGCGGGGGAGGAGGTGAAGAGAAGAGAGATGGATAACACAGAATGGGTTTTAGAATAGCCACGGTGTTCAACATACACAGCGACTGGAAGCACAGTGCTGCTTCTGAGTCCAAAACACAGTTAAAGACATTCAAAAGAAAACCAGAGAGAACTTTTTCAAAAGTGAATTTGGTTTCTCATCTTCATGGACACAGGTGGGCAGAGTGCTTACTGTTTAAAGTAGATGGAGCATTGCTGTTGTGTTGTGGCATTTTCAACTACTACAGAACTACATTATAGAACGACAGAACGACTGAACTATAAAAACTACAGCACTACTGAACTATAGACCCACTGAACGACTGTGGCTACATTACAACCAAAGCCTCCCGTTGTTCTTCCTGTAAGTCCAGAAGAATTTGAGCAGAACCCTACTGGGATATTGGAGCAGGGTTGCCATGGTTACAGCTTATAAAGTTTCGTCTCGATTGGCTGGTGGCCTCACTCGCCAACTGAATGACTAGTCTGAAATGTCCTAGCGCTGTGCTAGCTCAAAGAAAATAACTTCCAAGCACAAAGCTTCCCTGTTTACTCAATGTTTAATATCAATAAAGCCAAGCTTGACAATATGTACCCTGTAACTGATGTGTGAACACTTAAAGTCAGGTGTTATAGAACTACACGTCAGAGGTATGTTAAGTGTAACTGAAGTATACGTATATACACTGTAAAGAGTTTACATAGTCAATTTCTGTATTAGGTACAGTAGAGCCACAGAGGTTAATTAAAATGCTATCCTAACGTTAAAACATTAGAATAGGAGTGAAAACTATTATATTATACAACTTGTATATAACTTGTAAACAAGTCACTTATAAATATGTAAGTGAAAGCTAATGTATTTTGCGTTAAAAGTGTAGTGTAAGTGTACAAAAAAAAACAAAGGCTTGAGGTGTGTTTTCTCAGGCCAAGTTACCCAACAAGGTCTTCACTCAGTCAGGTGGCTATGCTAACAAACGTTGGCACACCATGTTGTGTTGACTTTACTGTTCACACCATCAAAAGGGACAAGGAAAGCAGCAGTGTCAAAACCAGAAGAAAATAATCCCAACTAAATCCAATGTCAACGAGGTTTAGACCATGTCCGTTTTTCACCACGTTACATCATGTAGTCTGCGGCTGTTTCTTTCTTCTTGGTTTTAGCATGACCGTTTCGTCCCTGGTGGGCTTCCTGTCTATCACAGGCTAGGTTCTCCAGGTTCAACAAAGATGGCTGATAGTGTTTTACAGGACAAAGCCTTTTGTGCGTCACTGTAGTCTATTAAATCACTAGTGGAAGACTGAAAGCAGACAAGACAAACCTGGTGGAGGACATTCTTAAACGCATAGTACTTCACCATCTTTCTTTTGTGTGTGTGTGTGTGTGTGTGTGTGTGTGTGTGTGTGTGTGTGTGTGTGTGTGGTCAAACAGATGCTTGTCAATGGAAGCATCTAGAAAATCGCTGTACTTCCTTTTTAGTATAAGACAAAAAAAAGAACTGATCTGTCAAACCTATGAATAGCCTCAGATTACCAAACTATACACTTTACACTACCGACTACTCTTTTAGAAAGATGTTGATTTGGCTGGTTCATATGTTTCAGCATGTTCCCAATCTGACAAACACACAGCCTTCCGGTTTAACTTCATACGGTCAGTTATTTTCATGCAATAAAAAAAAACTCACCTACGGGCACGTTGCACATTGTTTGTTTTCAGACTCATGCAGATTAAAGGGGAACGTCACACTCAGCTATTTTCTAATGCAAGAGTACTGCTTCATACTAGTGTTGTGAAAAACAATTGCGTCCTGCAACATAAACTCTCAAGCAATGGAGAACACAAACCCCGGACTAATGATGTCAATGGTCTATCATTTCTGCACATTTTTCTGCACAACACGTATATGAAGCAGTACTCTCTTAAATTAGAAAACAGCCAAGCGTGACCCTTTAGACGTTAATGTTAATCGGGATTCTTTGAGGGTCTCACACACCTCAAGAAGATAATAAAACATTTAAAGGTACATTTTAAATATTTTGCCATTTCAATTTCACAAGCTATGCGTTTCCTCCAGAACTGTGTTTTTGATATTTACGATAGTCTAAAACGAACACTTCTAAAGATAGCCATCAAACTCGCAGTTTTTGTGCTAGCATTTCTGAAGCTAGCGTTCTTCATGCTAGCTGTTCTAAGAATAGAAGTTCTGAAACTAGAAATTCTAAAGCGAACTAGTGTTTCTAAAACTAGCAGTTTTAAAGCTAGCAGCTCTAAAGCTAGTCACCTGAGCTTCTCCAGACACTCCAGAATGTGCCGCTGGATGTTCTCGTCCTTCTCGTACGTCCCCAGCAGAGCAATGGCGTCGTCGTGGTTCTGACAGTAAATCTTGTACACCTCCTCCAGCTCGCACTTGAAGTCCAGAAACACCTTTCCTGAAGCACACATTCAAAATGGGTTAAATATAAAAAAACTATATAGTCACAATAAACCATGAATGCTACATTTGCATAAAATTAAGTTGTTAATGCATAACCTCAACTTCATCTAACTAAATGTGTGACATTATTATTAGCAATATACGTCATGTTTTGGTGAACAACATTATCCCAAAAAATGGGCGCCTAGCTCCTTCATTCAACAAAGCAATATTTAAGAGAAGAACAGAAGAGATATAACCCCATCTAGAGACAAAGAGGAATGTATCTTTGAAGGAGGAAATGTCTTCTCACCGATGGACTCCATGTCCTGTAGCTCCTGGAAGAGCCGCTGTGAGAGGTCGATGACAGAGCCGATGTTTCCAAACAGGCCATCGTAGTCCACGTTCTGCACCTTTAAGGCCAAGGAGTATTCAACATAGATTATGTACCTGTGTAGTTTATGAACTGCACACTTCAAACGGCTTCACTTTACATACACTCCTCAGCCCTATGTTAATATTTTCTACATATGAATATTCTTTTATATAACTTTGACATTAGTAGAATTGACATGTAACATGTATTTATGATTTACGGTAAATCCTGTCACAAAAAGAGTGGACTAATTCATTGAAAGACTTGAACTTGGTATTTAAAGACTTGGTACTCAAAAGTTGGTACTCAAACCTAGTCCAACACCAACCCTACCGAAACCCCCTCACCCCCACGCCACCTCACTAACCCCACCCCTCCCTCCAACCCAACACCACCCCCAAGTCCCACCCTCCAACCCTCCCCCAACCAAACACCACCCCTCCAACAGGCCACCCTCACACCTCCAACCCAGCTCCACCCGTCCAACACAACCCCGTCCCCCCCTCACTCAAACCAACACCTCCAACAACCCCCCCCCCCCCCCCCCACTCACTCACTCCAACCCAAAGCCTCCAACACACCACCACCACCCTCAGACTCAAAGCTCTCACCTATGGCTGGGCAATATATCAATATTATACCAGATATATTATACTAGATATCGTCGTTTGGATATCGTAATATGGCATTGTGTTGTCTTTTCATGGTTTTAAAAGCTGCATTACACCACATCACCACCACCCCTCCCCCCTCACCCAACTCCAACCCTTACCTGCTTGCGCTGGAGCGGCTGCACGATCTCCATGACACACATCTGCAGGTCCTTGATGTAGTCCTTCTCCGTCTGCAGCAGCTCCTCCACCACCTTCTCCCGCTTCTCCATCATCCGCAGCTCAGGGTCTTCGCTGGAGGTGTTGGTGCTGCCGGGGGCGGTGATGGTGGTGGTGGTGGTGGGGGCCATGTCGGACAGAGGGGTGGAGTCCAGGGGCTTGCGTTCAGCCGACAGGAGGGTCATCTCTGTGGAGATGGGAAGGACAAGAGAGATTGAGCGTCACCATCACACAACAGTGTGATGGTTTGGTCTTGTCAACTGTATTGATATGTTTACACCCGTGTGTATGTAATTTAGTCACTAGCCAACTGTAGGAAAAGTGAGGCTTGAACCCTGAATGAAATTGATGCCAAAGGCAAATAAAGAAGAGAACATTTTAATTAAAAAATATGAAAACACAGACACTCTGAACCTGGCACTTTACAAAGAGGAAACTCCCTCAAAACAATAAAGCCCATGTACATGACAATGGAAACCAAAAGGAGAGAGAGCAATAGAAATGGAGAGAACAAGGTGTGATACATGGATTTATGGTAGAGAGAGATCGAGGGGGATAGAGAATGAGGCAAAGAGATAAAGAAAGGTATAGAGTTCAATCCAATGTCCCCCCGCCCCATTCTTTTCTCCTGATCTTGTCTGCCTGGCATTTGATCTATGTTTCACTATCCTTGGGCCAGGCCTGGTCTTGGCTCTGTGTGTGTGTGTGTGTGTGTGTGTGTGTGTGTGTGTGTGTGTGTGTGTGTGTGTGTGTGTGTGTGTGTGTGTGTGTGTGTGTGTGTCAATGAGGCCTTAAAGTGGAGTGGACTCTGGCTTTTTGTCTCTCGGGGCACAATGGAACCTGACAGAGACGACAGACATATCGGCTCTCAGGGGCCCAAGGGACAACACGGGGACGATCCAGGCAGGGAGAGGAATAAAACGAGAGAGACAATAGTAAACAGAAAAAAAGAGATGTTAAAAAAGAAGAGAACACTTAAAAGGAGAAAGAGAGGGAGAGAGAACAAGAGAATACTAAAAAGGAGGAGAAAGAGTGAGAGCAAAAAGATGAATACTAAAAAGGAGCGAGAAAAGGACAGCAGACAGTAATGGGCAAGGGAGTGATGGTGTGTGTGTTGGGTGGTAAACACATTAAAACCATCACAGACAACAGGCAAGATGGAGTTGGAGATAGCGGAGAAGATGGAAAATGCCACTAAACTGTTTCAAGTTGTTGACTTTGCCCGTGTTTCAAATTGCCATCGGTTCGTAACCTATGGGTGGTGTCTTGTAGACCTCAATTATAAAACATGACTCATAAGAGATTATCTTGCCATTAGTCATATCCTGAGTTTTGACGAGGGCTGCTCCATAGACCTTAAATGAGGCCTACATTTAGACAGCAAGCAGATTTTGCGTAGACTGGTAGTCCACACAAAGCCATTTAACTAGACCTCCATTTGACCAGGGGAGCATGATTTTAATGATTTTTCCCATGATGCATCAGAAACAGTTATGTTTTGGTATTAGGTTAGAGACAGTGATGAGATGTTTAAGTTTAGGTTGTATTAGGTTGGTAAAGTTTGATTTGGTGAACATGTGATAAATATCAATATCATGGGAATCCTTCCCATAATCCTCTCTTCTGACCACATCAAGTGCAGCAGTCTTTTGGTTAAGTGTAACATGACAGACTATCTCACACACACGCAGTTTTAATTGGATCCCATTCATCTCATTCATTCCCACGTTTGAAACACACATGCACACATAAGCACACACACATAAGCACGCACACGCACATCCCACGCTCTACTTCTCATGTTGAAATACGTTGTTATTTTCCAGCCTCTGAAAGCCAACACAGAATTTTGACCCAATTTTCTGGAATTCCACTTTGTTTTGTATAACAATTAGAGCTTAGATACACATGCACACACTACATTAGGGCTGTCTGCAGTGTTTAGGGCCATCTGCAGCGTATCATTCGCTCTGCTGAGGAGGTGATTGGCTGCAATCTTCCGTCCCTCCAGCAGGAGGGACCCGGAGGCGGCATGGGAAGATTGCAGCTGACCCCTCCCACCCCGGAGACACTCTTTGAAACTCTCCCCTCAAGACCAATGCCTACAACAACCAATGGCCTTTCAGCCATCATTACCGCCTCTAAAATCATCCAGAAATAGATCAACTTGAGCTTCATAAATAGCAGCATTACATCTGCTCACCAAGTTGCCTACAAACTAAATTCCTGAAAACTGAAATTAAATCATTGGTGGTCTGGGGACAATATTGCAGTGTTTCTAACAGTAGCTCCAGGGATATGTGTATAGGTTAAACAGCAAGATAGCAAACAGCACCCATATACCCGTACTGTTCCTTCTATGTTTACAATGCATTAGACTGACCCAGAACATGAACTGCTGCACGCCTGGACTGGCCAGAGCATTCTGGGTAAAAAGAGTGACTGCAAGTGAGGCACTGTCTCCACTATTAAAACCAACAGTTTGTCAGAACCATCATATAAAACTGCATATATGATTTGTTGTGGTCTTTTTCATTGCTTTTAGTAATGAAGTTACCTTTGTTTAAATAATGCATGTGCTAGCCAGAAGCAATGCCGATTAAATATTTCAATCAGGAAAGATGAATGGTATAGCAGAAACGGCAAGATCTGAAAACACAGCAACTATGAAATTGCATTAAGTTGTGCTGATAGCCTGTGAGCAGAATTACAAAATGTTTTTTTCAGGAAACGCTTGTTTTTTGACACGATATTTGACCAACGGAAGGATCATGACAAACACTGCAGTCGAGCAGACAAACAATAGGGATTGTGGGTATTGCAGTTTAAACAAACAGCCCTAACTCTTTAGCTGCCTCAGTGGAGATGTGCACTGGTCGACCACAGAATGCTACTGTAGGGCTGATAGCCACATACTGCAGGCTGACATGTTGCAATACAAATAAATCTGTTTTCTTACAAAAAAAATTCAATAAATAAAAAAAAACACATGTAGGACATGTACTTTAATGCAAAGTTATTCAAAACACTGAAATACTCCAAAGCAGCTCCAACTCAAAGGTCGACAACTTTTCATTCAGTCACAGCACAGACCTCACACTAGGCCAAATTCAAAATGACAAAAACTACAAATGCATTTCGGACATCAAAAGCATGCATGCATGCATATTCACGGACAAACTGACAAATACAAATAAAGCCAAAGTCTTGTCATTGTACTAGCTGCATGTTCACTTTGAAGAAAAATAAATTCATTGAGAGACACAAATATAAAGCAAGCGGAAAGTAAAATATATAGACAAAGTTACAACATGTACACACAAGGCAACACAACAGACAAACTAACAGACACACAAAAGTAACAACACGGTCACACAAGGCAACACAACACAGACACACAATCTAACATAGACCCACAAAAGTAACACAAAACAGACACAAAGTAACGACACACACAAAGTACCAACACGGACCGGCCTGCTACTTCACCCACCTGCTGTGTCTCTCCATAACCACTCCAACAAGAGAAGGAAGCTGGTATACACACTCACACAGCGCTTGAGCCAAGGAGAGTCCCTCTCGGACAGCTCATTGTCCTGTCTCACTTCCCCTCGCCTCGCCTCGCCTCTTCGTCTGTGTCCCTGCGCTGCACAAACTCCCTTCCATTACCATGATTAGCATGACAATGGATGGGAACCCCCATGATTACACACAGACACATGCGGGAATGGATGGACCTTCACAGTGGACGCATAAAACCGGCACCGGAGTCTCGACTCGGGAACTGGACTCAACAAACAGATCCAATCCGATCATCCAGGGCTGTAGCAATGGCGTTGACTCGCTACACTCCTCCTGCCCTGATTCATGTGGTTGACTATTTGATGCCGACCACTGACCGATTGCTTTACGATATCAAGTCACCTTATTGTTAGTTAACATTTAAGTTAAGACTTTGATGAAACTTTTGTCAGATTTGTTTGAGATTTGAAAATCATTTTTTTGCTACTGAATGTAGATCTAGATTTCTGTTCCCAAATCCAACATTTCTACTTCCCATCATTCTGTTGTCAAGTAGATCAGAAAAGTGTTGCATTTTGGCTGCTGAAATAGTTTAGTAGTAGTAACAACTGATTTGCCAACGCAATGAAAGGTAATGGGCTGGATTCTCCGGCCCGGTCTAACTTGGAGAATCCAGCCCATGTTTTCTGGGATACCAGAAAACATGGGCTCTCCCCCACAAGCTGAACTCAATCACCATAACGACCTGCATTGGACAAAGTTTCTACTCTAAAGGCTGTCAGAAGAAGAGCTGACAGCCCTTCTTCTGACAGCCTGTAAATAGTAGTAGTTTCACATTGTAATGTGAAATAAAAATAGAAAGTCTTTTCAAACCAAATGAATTCCTTTTTACTTGTTTTCTTATCACTTGCTACAAAAATAGGCAAAATCAAAAGTTGGATCTGAGAGTAGCGACGATGTCAGAATCAGTCAAAGTTGTGTGTGTGTGTGTGTGTGTCCGCTTCAAAGTTCACACAAAAATGTGCGGTCACCCAGGCAACTACAGTCACGGGGGGGGGGGGGGCCTTCCCTCGAATCATGCCAAGTTCGGGAGGGGGGGGGTGAAGTGGTCACATGGGCCTTTGGTGTATGTGTGTGCGAGCGTGCGCGTATGTTTGTGTTTGTGTGTTCAGCTGTGGAGTAAGTCTGGTGGTGAAGTTGTTGACACAGGCGCGGTCGCTAAGATAGTGTGGGGGAATGCCGAATGTCTCTGCTTACAACAAGACGGATGTTTTTATCAGAAAAGGTTACGAACAATAACAGCAGCAGTGTTGAAAACACAATGCTGGAATAATCCACAATCTGTAAACCATAATCTATATACAATAAAAGTGTTGCCACCACCGTCTAAACTAAAACAAAACATGTATATTAAATATTTAAACTCTTTTTCCATTGACTAACATTTATATTGCAGAAACATCTCCTTTATGGTGCTAAATGAAAGTCCTGAACAGCCGCTTACTTTTACAAGTTGTAAAAGTCAACTTAGACAATGAGGACAAGTCACTTCCACCCACTGCTACGTCCTCCTAGTTACCCCTAGAGGTCAAAGGTCGGACTGTGGCATTCCAGGTCCTCGCTAGATATCTACATCGCTACACCCCCAACACACATCAGGTGACAACATTCAATTATCAAGTCACTGATAACCCCACCCACCACCACCTATCAAACAACTGAAACTAGATCACATGACAGCATTTAGCAACGTGTTGATTACATTCTGCTTTTTCCTACGAACAGTTTACAGAGGAGGATTTATTTTAGAAAAGGAAATTACACTGACCAATGAAGTAGAGGCTTCCTAAAAGGCGATATCTCGTCTTTACACCACAACCTTGACCATAGTATCATATCAACTATATCAACTAACCCATTTTTAACCACTACTCCACTTCAACATCTACTACTTGAAGGGTTCCTAAACCTTTTGTCAATATGGATGCCATACTTTTTCAGGTAGATTGAGCTTAGCAGCATCTCATTTATGAGCACAATGTACACGACAAACAACAAATTGATTTATTGGTGTTGAAGTGGAACGAGAATTAATGAAGGTATCTTCTGCCCAATTCTACGACCAGGAATGTTCTGGATTAATCCAGGATTTTGCATAATGCGCAGGGACCTGTAGAGCGGAGTGTGAATTAAAGCGTGGAAGCCATTTCAAAAACAGCCACCACTACCGTCTCCAGAGTTTTACCTTGAACACAGAGCACAAAGGAGCCGACTCATCAACCGACACAAAGACATAAAAATCGTAAAGTTAATGAAAACAACCTCAAAGTCCTTAGGAGCCATTCAACCTTTCAGATCTGTCCTTCTGTGGGCCGATACAAGTGGGGCCCCACAAGAAGTTGGAGGAGAATTTAAGTTACAAACAACAGTTATGAGATTGTGTCTAAATGTCCACTGCCCATACATAGAGACACAGTTAGGGACCATGTCTATATTATTATTTTTTTTAGCTTTTTTGGACCAAAAACAGAATACAACCCAGTACCTGCATAGAACCTGCACCCTAGCTTCAACGTTTTAATGTGTAAACCAACCTCTATCAGATTTCCAGCATACACAAGTTCAAAGGTCACGGTTCATAACCTTCCCAGGCTACCAGCTATGGGAAAAACTGATAACACTTGACATTTCCCATGGAGTTTCTACGAAGACCAGTCTCAGCAGGACTGCAAGCCAAGGCAGCATTATGGGCCTTATTCACCTCCACCTTGGTTCCATCTTGATTCTAAACGTTTACAACCAAGATTGCTGCGAGGTGAATAAGGCCCATGGGACCATGAACTAGGGCAGGTACACCAGGAACAACACCAAGTAAGGACAGGAACAGCACTAAGTAAGAAGAGCAATTATTATGGGATGTAAAGTGATACATTGATAACACTCAAGCCTCCCTGGAATAGACAAAGATCTCCACATTTACAAAACACACAAACCCTGGTTAAGTATCGCTAAGCTCTTTATCACAACAATAAGATAAGCTTGTTTCACAGTATGTTTTCTTTCACTTGGTGTGATTTCTGCTTCCATTTTTTTCATTGACAACACCAGTTTGGTCCTAAAAAATATTTAGCTGTGTGTGCCATGACTTGTACAGAGTTTGGGAAGGAGGCGTTTCTATTTTCGGCCCCTCACCATTGAACAAGCTCCAGAAATATTTTTAATTATAGCCAGGAAAATGATTTGCAAATGTTTTGATCCAATGTTGTCATCACAGCTTTCCTTTCATTTAATTGTGTAATTTTATGTGAAATCAGAATTTAGTTATATTCCAGTTCATGTTAATATGTTTGAATTTGTTTGAACCTTTACATGTTGTACTGCACTACACACCAATGTAAATTCATTGTAATTGAAATAAGCGCAATAAATCTCATTCCGATTCTGTCTTGGTAGTCTTAATAGTTTTTTAATCTCAGTGACACCAACCAAGTTAAACAAAGGTTAAATAAAATAAAATACACTTAAAAACATTGTTTGAGTCTAACGGTCTAGTAGTGTGCTGTATTGGATGTTCAAGCATTGAGCTCCACGCAAACATCATTTTAAAAAGCTCTCAAATGCTTTCATTAACATAAAACAGATTACTTCAGATACTTCCGTTAGTCGGTATAATCTGACATTTGACATGCGCGTGTGGCGGCCTTAAAAGTGTAAAGTGAATCGCTAAGTGGACGCCCAAGTTCCCAGTGACAATGGTAAGAAGGGCTTGCTGTAAGCCAATCAGGTCGCAGTACAGGTGTTAACGAGGGGGGTGGGGGGGGAGCCTGGTGCAGATGTCAACATGGCCGACAGAAGGTTTTTGACCTACATTCTGACCGTTAAATCCCTGTACACAGCAACCTATGTACAGCCTCATGGCTGAACTGGAACCATCAATGACCAACTCACACACACTTAAACCCAGCATAGCTGGCAAATTTGTTTTCAGTATTACCAATGAAATACTGCATTGTGATATGAAATGTGAAATATTTGACTATGATGTAAATATTTGACTATGATGATTCATTAAAACCAGCCTGGCGATATGATGACACAGTCTACACTTAAGCTATGATAACACTTCACATTCGGTTATTCAGTATAGGAGCATGGAGGGGGTTAGGCTATCTTGCTCTGTCTAGGATGCCTACAGGTTAGGCTGCAGATATTGCTGGGATCGAACCCAGTACTTTTTCGGCTAGGAGTCGAGCAGCCTATCCACTACTAGACTATCCTGCACACCAACTATGTCCAAAAGATGCTACTGAACAAGTACTTTCTGCTGTGACACCTGAATAGGTACCAATGTCATCTAATCTTAAATCCAACATCTTGATGAAAATGCCATTGACCACATTTATACAAAATGTGTTGTCTTTACTTTCCACATGCCATCCCTCTGGAGACTTCATTGTACAACAACCTTCTACCATTCTTTGTCCTTCAGAAATCTAATCAAAATCAAGTGGATAAACATCATATCTCTTGCGCTCTTATTGACTTTAACAGAGGCAGAGCCGAAGCCTGACCTTGGGTTACAGACCAACAATAGCACTTAAAGACCCCCATCTGCCCTGACATCATTACATTAAACCTGTAAACCCAATCAGCAGCAGGACAAGACAGGCAGGGGTTCTACACCCGCACCGGGACCTGGGTGCATCTGAAACCCTGACCCAGCTGAAACAAACCCCCTCTAACAGGATTAAACGGATGACAACACGCCGTGGATCTGTGTGTGTGTGTGTGTGTGTGTGTGTGTGTGTGTGTGTGTGTGTGTGTGTGTGTGTGTGTGTGTGTGTGTTTTAAAAAAGAAATGGCGTCATCCTTCCTTCTAATAAGTTCTCTTTACGGAGCCTTAACACACACACACACACACACACACACGTCTAGTGTGTCAGTGCAGGAGTCATGGCGGTGCTGGTTAGAGCCTGGCACCAGACAGCCCCCCCCCCCCCCCCCCCCTTGCATGCTGACTCTCAGGATTATAGAGGGGGGTCAATATGGCTAGTGTGTTAGGGGGCTACCATGTGTGAGTGTGTGTGTGTTGGATTTGGGGGCTTGAGGGGCGCCACCTGCTTCTGCTCAGAAAATGAACTCCTGGCGAGGACACACACACACACACACACACACACACACACACACACACACACACACACACACACACACACACACACACACACACACACACACACACACACACACACACACACAGTCAAGTTCTCCGTTAGTGCTGTGGGTTTTCTAGGAGTGGAGTTTGTCTCTCAGTGTCTTCTTCCATTTCAATCTGAAACAACCAGGGTTTAATATCCCCTAAATAGTTTTAAACTTGGCGTTAGTCCATTTAAAATACATTACAGGGTCTGGCGTAAAAATAAGTGTTACTTTTCAAAGAGATTTTCTTGAAATTGCCAACAGTTCAACTGAAAAGAAAGTGCATAACACACACACACACAGTTATCAAGTTTCAAGACTGACATCCACATAATGCAATCAGCTTCTATTTCTAACTGCACCAGTATTTCCCACGGTGATGTGAGTAGGCGGCAGTGAGTGACAAACCCTGACATGTCTCTCTATGTTTGGACTTGAAACAGTACTGTAGTTATGATGATCAAGGAGGTGCATGAGCAAGGAGAGCCAAGCGAATGCCATGAATTCACCCAAAGCAACTGATAGTGAATACACAGACAGGTCATTAAGGAGAGGATGGAAACCAGGACCTTCCGGTAGGGAGGAGAACATCCCAGCTAGATCACTATCCTGCCCCCGCGAAATCACTCCCGACTCCCCTGTATACCCATCCATTCACACCCAGACGGTGGTCCAAAATGAACCCCTGCCACCAGCCAATGGCTGATAAAACAATTGCTTGGCCATTAGATTTTTCAACTCTGGCAGGTAAAAAGACAATTCAGTTAATTTTGGACCCTGGGGCAACTCCACTTGGGGAACCATCAACCCCTAACCACTAGACCAGGGGTCAGTTAGTGTGTGTGTGTGTGTGTGTTATGCTTTTCCTTCTCAGTTGGCAATTTCAAGAAAATCTCTTCAATCTCGTCATCTGTACAAACAACACAACAGTCAGAGAACCTGTTAAGGTTTTGCATACTGTAGCACTCTCTATGTCGAGCGAGGAGGATCAACCAAGGAGTTTGGGGGGGGGGGGGGGGGGGGAGAAAGAGAGAGAGAGAGAGAGAACAAAAACCCAAGAACTGGCCAAACCAGCTCTGCGGGTTTCTCACAAATACCTCTAAATTCACCTCCAACTTCTTGTGACACAGAGCGATACTGTCAAATGCATACAAGCATAGGAGCACAAACACACACACACACCACACACATGTACACACACGCACCACACAGAAAAACAGAAAGAGATTGCCAGAGATGACCAGAGATGAACAGAGATGAACAGAAACCGATACACACACACACAAACACTTTTAAAAAAACACATTCCTGGGAAGTGTGGGAGCGCCTTGCGACTCAGCACATTTGGCATGCCACCATTGATTTGTTCTTTGTAGGGACGTATCCATGGGCGTATCTAGGGAGGTATCTCCATCACTAGTGACCTTCTGGAGGTCGTGAGTGGGAGTGGGTTTGACATGACCATAACCTTCTATTTGGTTGTGTCTAGTGGGGTTTCCATCTTGTTGAATTTCCGGTGTAGAAGCTTCAATTTCGTACTTTGTTCGAAAACCATTGTGAACTGTGTTGAGTCATTCATTTTTCCTTGAATCAAGCAAACTCTAACTGAAACCCATACACACACTACAGAATAAAGCCAAGCCTTAGTGATAAGATGACAAATAAATACTCATGAGTTGTTACCTGGCTTCTTCTTCCTGGTTGTGGCAAACTGCGAGTTCTTAAGGGAACTCGGAGCGGTCTTCCTGTAGAAGCTGTTCCGGTCCAGGGACCCGAGGTAAACAGGTTTGTGACCCCGCTTACGTCCAGGCCCTCCGGGACAGGACTCGTACCCCGTCTCATGGTCCTCCTCGGCCCTGCGGCGGTATGTTTCCGGGTCTTCGAAGGAATGTAGCTCCCTGAGTTTCAGCTTCTGGTTCTGCTCCTCGACCCATTTCTCACATTGCTTTGTTTTGCCATCTTTGGCGGCAGGGGGGTGCTCCTCATAACGGGAATCCATAGACAGCGATCGCACATCCTGGAACCTTTCCCGGGCCTTGTGGCACTGAATTGTCCCCGGCTTGTCCCCGCGCTCTCCACCGTCTCCGTACCGTCGTACGGTGCCCTTTGGCATGTAATCATATTGGCGATCGTGGTGTTCCTTTGAAGAGTGTTCACGGGGATCTCCTGCTGTGCGCTCGGTGTCTTTGGAGTGGTCTCTCCTTCGTTGGCTGTGATGGTCGTCGTCCCTACGGTCATAACTGTCCCTGTATCGCTCATCCCAGGCAAAATCGCATTGGTCTCTTCCTGTATAGAAAGTTTCCTCGCCACTGCGGTTGTTTGTATCTCTAGATTTTTTTTCTCTCTGCTCATAGTGGTCATCAACATGACGGTCCTTGGGTTTCCGTTCATCATAGAGGTAGCGGTCATCCTCTCTGCGTTGGTAGTGGTCCTGCTCCCTCTGGTCGATATAATCCCCGTCTTTGCTGTCATTATAACGGTCCCTGTCCCGGCACTCGCGGTAATAGTCTCTGCGAGAATCTTTTTCATCGTAGCGGTTGTCCTCACGCCTTCGGTCATATTCGTCACATTCTCTGGGGTTGTGCTTACCGTGTTTCCTGTCCTCATAATAATCCTGCTCTCTGTGGTTGTCGTAGTACTTCCTGTCATCGCGGCCCCGATGGTAGTACCTGTCCCTCGCAGCATCGATATGTTCCGAGTCTCTATGGACTTTATGATCGTAACTGTCTGACTCGTAGTTCCTCTCCGTGACCCAGTGGTCCTGTTTGTTCCGGTCATATTGCCTCTTCTCCCCTGATAAATTGTACCTCTCCTGACTCCTGGGGTCCACATGGCCATTATTATGCGGAGGCTCCCTGCTGTGATCATGGGAGTTGTAGTCCTCAGGTCCCTGGTAGAAACAGTGCTGTCCTTTGCTTATCCGTTCGGCTCTCCTCAGCCCCAAGTGTCCGTCCTCCGAGCCGGGGTGGAAATAAAGGTCCTGGCTTTGTGGTCGGAGGTCTTCTTGGTTCTCCCAGTGCATGGGCCAGGGAGCTGCCTGCATGTTGTGCCCAGGGAGCGGTGGTGGTGCTGGTGGTCCTCCCACAGCCACCATGGGCCCACCACCAGCAACAGAAATCATCCCACTGTTGTAGCCAGGCACAGGAACCGGATGACCAGGAGCCATGAACATCACCGGTCCCTGAGGCTGCCCAGGAACTAGTCCGTACCCTGGGAAACCCACCTGTTGCTGCTGCTGTTGAACCTGCTGGAGCTGGTGTAGTTGCTGGAGCTGGTGTAAACGCACCATCCTCTCCCTCTCCTTAGCCCAGCCGGCGTCGCCCAGCTCCTCCACGCTCTTCCCCCTGCGCACTGGCTGGCCCCCGGGCCCGTAGCTCCAGTCCGCCGCCCCGAACCCAGCAGGGTGTCCCAGAGCCACCTGACCCTTCATGGCTCGCTGTTATCCCGAGTCAGCTCTCCTTGAAAACCTTCTCCTCTTTCTCTTCTTCTCCTCTTCCTTTCTTCTGTTTTTGTGTTCTTCAAAGTGGCTTCATCCACCTCGTCTCCGTAGTCATCTTACATTCCATTAGCGAGCGTTGCGCAGTGCTTGTCCTGCTCGCCATATTGTTTTAGTTTCTGCAAGTCCATCAAACTGACAGACTCTTTCTGCTCTCTCTCTCTCTCTCTCTCCCTCTCTCTTGGCCGCCTGAGCAGGACTGACGAGGTCCACAGCAACTCTCAGCCAAATCCTGCCTCCCCCCTCCCCCCTCGGCTCAGCCCATTCGCTGGGCCCCCTGCTGGGGGGAGGGGCAGAGCTGCTGGAGGAGGCGGGGCCTCCTCCGGGCTTTAGGACTGAGTCGTGTCATGTGAGTGGTGGATTAGGGCAGTGGGGGCCTCTCCCTGTTTTCTAATTGGCCAGAACTTCTGTTTGCAGGATAACAAAGTCTAGAGTCCAGAGATTGTCTGTGACAAGGGGAAGAGGGATTTGACATTGGTGGTCTGCCTTTGAGGGGGGGGGGGGGCTACTAGAGTTGGCACAGATTGGCTTCAATTTCCACCAAGGACATGGTCATTTCCTCTTCCTGTTTTGTTCAGGAATTTTTTTTTCCAGGCTTCCCAAATGGCCCCAAAGTGATGGTTATAAACAGTCCTTTCCTTCTGGCTATAGAGTAATGTTGATTTAAAAGTGCGAAGAAGTTCCCTTGGAAAACTACAAACTGCCACAGGTGGCCTTTGCTTTGGGGATCAGAGTCGGTCATTTTCCAAGATTTGTACAGATTGTTGGAAATAGTGTTGGATTACTTTTCTGTCGAAAGTAGCAAAACGACCGGGCAAGCATGTCTGTGTGTGTCTGAGTGTGTGTGAACGATAGAGAAAAAAGGAACCAGGAGAAAATAACTGGGAGAAAGAAAAAGGGAAAAAAAGAAAGCAAGCAGAACCAGAGAAAGAGAGAGAATAAGAAAGCAAGAAGAACCAGAGAAAGAGAGAGAATAAGAAAGAAAGAAGAACCAGAGAAAGAGAGAGAATAAGAAAGAAAGAAAGAAACAAAGAATAAGAAAGAAACAAAGAAAGAAAGAGAGAGAATAAGAAAGAAAGAAAGAAAGAAAGAAAGAAAGAAAGAAAGAAAGAAAGAAAGAAAGAAAGAAAGAAAGAAAGAAGGGATCAACATAAGTACATACATATTTGCTGATAATCTCATTCTTGCTCAAAGACACTTGTACCACGTGTGCACATTTTAGCGTAGCCCTATGATGAAGGAGACCTTTGCAGGGAGGGACAGATTATGCGACCCAGAGCAGCGTAGCGCTGGCTGCCCCGGGCACAATGAGCCTTTGTTAGGGCCGGTCCCCGGGCCCATCTTCCAGTGTGAGAAAAAAACCTGAGCCTATTCATAAACCTGTAGGACACCGAGTCCCTCCCCCTGCACTATCTGCACAGAAATATCAGCTATTAAAAAGGGACAATTAGGGAATGCGTGCATTCTCTAATGAAAATACGCAAAAACACACACTCATGCAAACACACACACAAACACATGCATATAAAGACATAAACACACTTGAGCAAACACGCAAACTCATATAAACACACACACACACACACACACACACACACCCACTTTATGGACTGAATACCATGGGCTGGTTCAATTGAATCCTAATTTTGAAATGTTATGCCAGACATTGTTCCTTATCGACTCAAGTAGCGTTTAATTATCACTCGTCGAACCTCTCACCTTTCCAACACAGCACGACCGAAACTCTACAGTGTGTGTGCATGACGTGTGTGTCAACTCTAGGAATGTCTAATGTGTGTACTGTGCAAGTTGTTGTTAAGGCAGCGTCAATAATGGTGATGTTAAAGTGTCTATTTGTGGTTCTCCGTTTGGAGAACACGTAGAGACGCTTCTCCTCACACCCCCACAATGTTATAATCTCAAAACAAATACCAGTAAAATGTGATGTTTTTATTTTCCAGCTGTATGGTGCCATCAGGTACTACCAATGGACTTTGGATCGCCCGTCCCTGGGTACATTGTGTTGGACGCACCTCGGCCGAGTTTCGCTCCTGGAACAATAAACAGCCCATTGTCTCTGACACTTCATGCTACTGATACACACCCTGGAAGAGCATAGCAACAACACACACACCCATTCCTCAGATAGCTAGAGATCGAGATAGAGAGAAAGAGAAAGAGAGAAAAAAGTAGAGAGACAGAGAGAGAGACGGAGCGATAGATAGATTTTGCAGCTATGATCTTGAGTGTTTGTGTGCATATGGCTTTTTGAATTTCAGTCAACAAAATAAAATAAAAAAGATATGAACTATGATGATTGATTCTACAAGTGTATGAATGTATGAATATTAAATCACATGATTATCTTTTTTTGTAATTGTTCAATTAATTACATTTCTTTGTTCTAGTAATTATCTTTATTCAAACATTTTATATTGTATTTTACTTTCATATTTGTATTTACAGCTACAGTGCTAGCTACAGTGTCCCTACAGCTGTATTATACAGGGCTCACTCGAAAAGGAGACTGCAGTCTCAATGTGAAGTTGAAAAAATACATGAATACATGTGTTGTGTGTGTATATATATATATATATATATATACAGTATATATATATATATATATATATATATATATATATATGTATACACACACATTGGGAGTGTTTGAGTCATTTAAAGAAGCGTTGCGAATTTGAAAACTGAAATCAAGCCCTTTCCACATCACCAACAACATCATAAACACCAACCAAAGTCCAAGGCATAGTTAAGTTAAGTTATAATTGTCACAACATGCAAGGTCCAAATGTCAAATGTTTAGAAGTGCTTACATTTGAGCTCATTTCCACTTCTATCACATGTGGGAAACGTAAACAACAACAGCAAAGTGGTCGGCCTTACATTTGAATATCTAATGAGGATATCTGATAATAAGGGCAGGTTTTAAAAAGGCTTGGTTTCCTGTTCAATTGTTTTGGAGTACAGCTAAAGAAGGTATTTGAGAAACACCTGCACTTTCCCACCTGACTGTGATCACGGCAAAGAGGTCAAAAGTAGAGGGATGTGTCGGCAGGAAATTAAAACAAGTGAATAAATAAAATAAATAAATACATACAAGTGAATACAAAATGTTAAAATAAATGTTATATTATGATGGTGTGGTGACAACCACTGGTGAATGTGGACGAAGTCAGCCAACGGTGAAATCACGCAAATCAACAAAAAAGCTTGTTTAAAAATAACATCACAGTCAAAGTGTTTCTTCATTTTTTTTCATATTGCAGAAGTTGAAATGTTGAAGAACCCACTCAATAAAACAAACTGTTTTAGGATCACTAAATACTTACAATTTGTCAGCAAACTAAGCTTGTTTTAGTGTGTTCTCGAGTGGGCTTGGGGCGTGGTGATCGATTAGCATCTTTGGTATTTACGATACATCTCAATTTCAGACAGACCTAGCAATGTAGTGCTTGATCCACGTAAAACTAAAAAAGGTGAGCCAACCATGAAAGTACATTGATATAGTTTTACTGAGCATCACCAATGTACTTTAACCATGAAAGTACATTGATATAGTTTTACTGAGCATCACCAATGTACTTTAACCATGAAAGTACATTGATATAGTTTTACTGAGCATCACCAATGTACTTTAACCATGAAAGTACATTGATATAGTTTTACTGAGCATCACCAATGTACTTTAACCAGGAAAGTACATTGATATAGTTTTACTGAAAACCCCCGTATTTGGCTGCCTGCCATCTGGTTCATCACCATATCTGACCTCCAACTTTTCTGAATTCTAGATCTATAGTCCAAATAAAGTGGACAGGGTGACAGACAGACAGATGGATGAACAGGCAGACATACAGCAATTCAGACAGATACAGTCCCTGACAAAAGTCTCGTCACTTATCCATTTTGTAGAAACAACAGCTTATAACCTGACTTTTAATTAATCCATTGGTTTTAGAAATGGCTCATATGAAAGCTAAAACCCTCCCAAATTATGTTTAATATACTAAAATGAATTTGCTTCACTGAAGAAAGATTGATCATTTAATGAACACAGAAAGGTCAGATTTTGGCAAGACAAAAGTTTTGTCGCCTACAGAGAGTAATGTGAAAATTGAACAAATAATTCACTTCAAATACAAAAATATGTTGCATAACATCAGTGAATTAAGTAGTGGTGCTGTGAGATCCATATTTAATATCTTGTATGACTTCCATGAGCTTGAAGGACTGCATCTCCATGCAGTTCGACTCCATGCGGTTCGACAATGATTCATACAATTTATTGATGAAGTCATCAGGAATAGCAAAGAAAGCAGTCTTACATGCCTCCCAGAGTTCATCGAGATTCTACTTTGGTTTCGTTTTCCATGCTCCCGCTTTCATTCTACCCCAGACATGCTCAATGATGTTCATGTCTGGAGCACCTTGAAAGATCAAGGTGCTCCAGGACTTCACCTTGGGGAACTTTGATGTAGAGATGGAAGTACACATCACAGCTGCCGCAAATATTGCAGGAGACCTACTGGAGCCCGCATGGATCCGAGATTCACCCATGTTTGGTGGCGGAAAAATCATGGTCTGGGGTTACATCCAGTATGGGGGTGTGCGAGAGATTTGCAGGGTGGAAGGCAATATCAATAGCCTAAAATATCAAGAAGTATTAGCTACCTCTTACATTCCCAACCATAAAAGGGGTCAAATTTTGCAGCAGGATGGTGCTCCATCGCATACTTCCATCTCTACGAAGGCGAAGAAGATCAAGGTGCTCCAGGACTGGCCAGCCCAGTCACCAGACATAAACATCATTGAGCATGTCTGGGGTAGAATGAAAGAGGGAGCATGGAAGACGAAACCAAATAATCTTGATGAACTCTGGGAGGCATGTAAGACTGCTTTCTTTGCTATTCCTGATGACTTCATCAATAAATTGTATGAATCATTGTCGAACCGCATGGATGCAGTCCTTCAAGCTCATGGAAGTCATACAAGATATTAAATATGGATCTCACAGCACCACTACTTAATTCACTGATGTTATGCAACATATTTTTGTATTTGAAGTAAATTATTTGTTCAATTTTCACATTACTCCCTGTAGGCGACAAAACTTTTGTCTTGCCAAAATCTGACCTTTCTGTGTTCATTAAATGATCAATCTTTCTTCAGTGACGCAAATTTATTTTAGTATATCAAACATAATTTGGGAGGGTTTTAGCTTTCATTTGAGCCATTTCTAAAACCAATGGATTAATTAAAAGTCAGGTTATAAGCTGTTGTTTCTACAAAATGGATAAGTGACAAGACTTTTGTCAGGGACTGTAGAGAAACAGAAAGACACCCAAACAGACAATAGTAACAATAGACAGACGTACCTTGAAGCTGCTGCCTCTCCAGCGTGAGGGTTTCC
Source organism: Merluccius polli (assembly GCA_030340625.1). Taxonomy (NCBI): domain Eukaryota; kingdom Metazoa; phylum Chordata; class Actinopteri; order Gadiformes; family Merlucciidae; genus Merluccius; species Merluccius polli. The sequence continues at coordinate 16,947 of JAOPHQ010006321.1, read as the reverse complement.
AGGGTGTAGTTGCAGAACTCCAGGTTCTCCATCGCCTGCAAACGCGCCGCCTCCTTCTCCTCCTTCTCCTCCTCCTCCTCCTCCTCCTCCTCATCTCCCTTCTCCTCCTCATCTTCCAGCATGGTGCGCAGCTCTGCAGCTGTGTGCGCGTACTCGTCCATGTCGCGCTCCACCTCCTGTAGCCGTAGCAACAACCGGTACTCCTCCTGCGCCTGCTCCTCTGCCTCCTGACACTCCGCCTCCCTCCGCCTCTCCTCCTTCTCCACCTCCTCCGCCTGCCTCTCCAGCTCCCTCTCCGCTTCCCGTCGGCAACGTTCCACTTCCTCGTGGCTTTCTGCTTCCTGACACTGGAGTGCCACTAGGTCGCCAAACTCGCCACCTTCCTCCGAGGTCGATGGCGGCAGCGGCGGAGCGTTGGGATCAGACTCCGCCTCCTGCTCGGGGTCATAGAAGCAGTAGGGGGGGTTGCTGCCGGGTGGCCGGGGCGACCTTTGCCTGGGGCAGGGAGCAGGGGGAGGGGGGCGTGGAGCGGGGCGTGCCGGTCTGTAGGGCCCGGGGGCTGGTGGCCGGAGGATCCGGGGGCGAGGTGGTGGCGGGCGTAGCGTCCTGCCTCTCTCCCCTAGTGAGGACGATAACAACGACGACATCAATGAAGAGGAGGAGAAGAAGTTGCGAGGAGAGGCCGGGGCGGGGACGTGGGTGTGGGCAGAGCCCCGGATGATGTCGCCCTCGTTGCCGTAGTCAAGGATGGAGTAGTGGCGCGAGACGCGCGCTTGGTTGCCCAGGAGGTCGCTGTCGTTGTCGTCACCTGCCTTGTCGTCATTGCCGTCATTGTCATCGCCGTTGTCGTCGTCAGGGAATACATCGGCGGTGTCAGGGTGGGCGGCCGCCAAGCTCCTCTCGAACTCAAAGAGCTGCTGGGAAAGTTTGGACTCCAGGTCACCGGCCGATGTCACCAGGGCATCGAGGGTGAGCGAACCGGGCAGCAGGCTGCGCCCTGGTCGTGGGGAGGGCGTCCGTCTGTCCATCATGTCCACGTCGTTGACGCTCGCATGCCGCGTCAACCTCTTCTGCCTCTGGCTCTCAACAATGCGGACCAGCGCCTTGCCGAGGCCAGCGCCTTTACTGTCGCTGGCAGTGGCCCCCTCTACTGGTGACCTTCGATACGCCTCGCTCTCCTTGGAGCGTCGCCGGCTATTGCTGGGAAGAGTTAGACTGTGGATGCGCTTGAGTTGTTGCAGCGGCGACGGTGTGTTAGCGTTGGCACGCAAAGAGCCTTTACCATTAACTGCCGCAGTGGTGGTGGTGGTGGTGGAACCCATGCTAACTCGGCGCCTGTTGCCTAGCGACGGCAGGCTAGGCCGAGGCGGGAGTCTGGGTCCTGGACGGCGGTGCAGATTGGGGTCGCTTGGGTCCTTGCTGGGCCGGGGCCGCTGGCCGAGGGGGCTGCCGCTGGGGTGCTTGATGTGCATTAGCCCGAGTGCTAGCACAACTAGACTCTCCTTGTGTCCTCCTCTCCTCGGCCCGCTCAAAGTAGTCCAGATCCCACACCGTGTGGTCCTCGTACGTCGTCCAATCAGAACCATGCTCTGGTTCACCGGGGGCCAACCGACCGGAGGTGTCCTCCTCCTCTGCTTTGTGGACGCTGGCTTCGACCGCCGCTCCATCATTCTCCATTTTGACAAAGCGGTGAGGAAATACGCCACGCTGACCTTTGACCTCGCCTTCCAGCCAGCCGTCTTCCAGGGTACCGATCACACGGACGCGGTCGCCGACGTCGAAATCCAGCTCCCCCGGTTCCATGGCCCGGAAGTCGTACAGCGCCACTCCGTACACCCCCCTCACCTCCTCCACCTCCTGTTCCTCCTCCTTAGTATCCTCTGCGGTGGACTCCTCCACCTCCTCCTGTCGGTGCTCCTTGACGTCCCTGGTGTACATCACCTCGTTGTCCTCTTCCTCATCATCATCATCCACCTCACCTGCATACTCATCCCCCCCGTTTGACTTCCGATCGCGGTCGGTAAAGTTCAACTCTGGCCGCCGGTCCCCAAACTTGGGGGTGATCGGGGACCGGAGCGGCCCCAGGAGTTCGACAAAGCCCTCTGGAAAGACCCCTGTGTGTCCCTCCAGCTCCCCCTGGAACCAGCCCGGCTCAGGGACGCCAGTGATGACGATGAGGTCCCCCTGACGGAAGTCCAGCTCCTCGTGGAGCTGGGCGTGGAGGCTCATGAGGGCCCGGGCTGTGCCCAGGGCGTGAGCGGGCAGGTCCGCGGCCTGGGCCAGGGCGCAGTGCTCCCACAGCTGCCGGGAGCCGGAGGACAGCTGCAGCTCCTTCAGGCAGGAGGAGGGCAGGAGCCCCCTAGCTCCCCAGGCGCTGCAGCCTCGCTGCCAGGCCGCGTTCAGGTCCAGGGTGGCTGCCCCGGAGTCTGGAGCCACCACATCTCCTGGAGAAGATCCACAAGGGAAGGCGGGGGGTTAGTGGTGGATGAGCAAAACGCTTTTAAAGCTGAATGATAGCAGACGTAGCTTGGAGACCTAATGGTGATCTAAGCAGTTTCTTAAAGGGGCAGTGAACCCAAAATCATTTCTTTTTTTTGTAATATGTCTTATAGGGAGTAAAATCCTATGTTTTTGCCAGTCTCTGCCAACCAGTTTGTGACCGTTCATTATAACGCTCATTATAACACACAAAACACATTTTTAAAAATATCAGTGTTCGAATTCGAGCTGAAACAGGGGGGTTCACTTACACTTTAATAATGGAGAAAACATTTATTGAAGAAAATCTGATTTCCAAACGAACAACTTGAATTCAGTTGTATTAGTTATATCATAGACCTGGACTATAGTATCCAACCAATAATTGCCAGGCATTTTGTCAGACTCCCTCCCTACGTGACAGTTTCCTTTGTTATCGTTATGTTAAAGTACATGTTCTGGGGGTCATGCAGCAGAAAGGAGCTACAGCGCTACGTGGAATGTTGGCTGTTTAGCCAAAAGGTCAAAGGGCAACATTCCAGAGCACCGTGGCTCCGCCTCCCCATTGTGTTCACCGGACCAATATGGAACTTATAATAATATTATTAATAATAATAATCAGAATAACAATAATAATAATAATAATACAGTCTCCATTTTAACTCACCCAACCAATATGTGGATCATCTCATGATCTAAGCAGTCTAGTTATTGATGCTGAAGATTTCAGTTTTATACACTAAATGGGAAATGTAGTTTGTTCTTCATATGTGCCCTCTATTTACTCAAATTAACAACTAAATAAATAATATTTAAATATGTGTGGGACTGATAAAAACTAATCATGGTTGTTGACACAGATATAAGACAGCTTTTTCAACACACTACCTAGCTCAGGTCAACAAAGATATGAGGTAACTGCAAATGTACTTTAATTTGTTTGCTACATTTATTTGAAATAAAGTCAAAAAACAGAGTTGAAACAGAGAGATGGACAGTAAACAAGAATATCAGTGAATCAAGAATAATCAAGAATATATAGTATTTTCATCCTGATGCGGCTTCTGGTGACATCTAGTGGTGACTGTTTGTAACTACCACCACACAATTAAAAAAATAATGGAAGGCAGTTACACCCAAACACACAATGACATTACAACACAAGACATCATATTTACCTGAGCACACTGACATTAAGCTCCTTCAAATAAGTAGCGGGAGGCAAGGTGAAAAAACATGCAGCATTTAAATGACAAATCACATGAATTAGCCAAACATGACTAATAAATCATTTGAGTTTATTTGTGTTTATTCATCAACACATTTTTTATATTCTCCCTCAAAAAAGTCCATAATGCAAATCTTAGTGCTCAGTGATTCATATCAAAATACCAAATGAACATGGATAAATATCACACAGCTTAGTGCATGTGTTTTTGCAGCTATTTACTAACAATAACATCGCTTACACAACATTCAATTGTCATTAAAGTCTTTGCCATTTGGTCACATGACCAGAGGGTCACATGACCAGAGGGTCAAAGCGGGGCCGGTATAGAGCAAGCTTGTGTCTGTGTACTGTACCTCTCTTCAGAGACAGCGTCCCGGACTCGGTGGAGGTGAAGTCGTTAATGCACACATAAAGTCTGTCCCCAGCCTTGGTGCTGGGGATGGGGACCACCTCCACGAATGTGCTGGGGAACTGGCCTGCAGGGGGCGCCGAGAAATCAAGTCATGTCATGTCATGAAGTCTTCTGCCATATTGTGTCATCTTATGTCATCTCTTCTCATTTTACGTCATGTTACCTGATGCCATGTCATGTCGTCTTATGTCATTTCATGAAATCTGTAATATTATGTCATCCCATGTAATTTGATATCATCTTATGTCATCTCAGGTCATCTCATGATGATAAGACCATTCCCGACCACTCACCCGTAACTCCATCCTTGTTGCCGAGCAACCAGAACTCGTCCACCACACTGAGTACCTCGATGACGTCGCCCGCGAAGAGGGGCAGCTCCTCAGAGACGCTTGGGAGGAACTCAAAGACCGCCCGGACCACCGAGCCCACCTCCATTACTCATCCCCTGGAGAGAGAGAGAGAGAGAGAGAGAGAGAGAGAGAGAGAGAGAGAGAGAGAGAGAGAGAGAGAGAGAGAGAGAGAGAGAGAGAGAGAGAGCGATATTAGATTTTATAGAGCCCTTGATTTTGAACGCTTCAGATACTAAAAGGCATAAAATTCACAGGGCCATCTTATGAGACAGAGAGAGAGAGAGAGTGTGTGTGTGTGTGTGTGTGTGTGTGTGTGTGTGTGTGTGTGTGTGTGTGCGTGTGCGTGTGTGTGTGGGGGGGGAATAGCCTTTACTTTTTCCTTCCCTTTCACTTTACTGCGTCTGCCGGCGGAAGTGTAAAAGTTTCACCACTAGGTGGCTTACATACACACCAAGGAGACATACATATCCAGGTGATTTTTTAAAGATCCATTTAGGCAGCTTCAAACAGAGGTTTGCAGTGTTGCCGTTTTGTCTTTTCAGCAGAAACTAATTTGCAAATTATCAAATCATTTTGAATTTATACAATGAAAACGTCAAAACAAAACATGCTGACAATGCTATATCTCAAGTCAACAAGCTAGCCAAATTGCGTAAAATTAAAATATCCACAAAGAATATAGACTTAAGTAACCTCTTTTAGCTGGCGCTATACAGAGTGCAGGTGTGTAAGGAGAGACGGAGTGAGAGGAGAGGAGAGGAGAAGGAGGGTCAATGGAGCCTCTGTCTAGCTGGGGGGGGGGCAGCGTAGTACAACCGTCTCTGGGGGGGTGGGGGGGGGGAGGGGGTGAGGAGAAAGGGAGATGAACAGAGATAGAGAGAGGGTTTAGGTTATCTTGGTAAGGGTTCCATCAGCTGAGAGAAGAGAGAGACAGGGACCGAGAGAAACAGAAAGCGAGAGAGAAGTTAGGCTATCCTGGTATGGGTTCTCTGGGGAGATACCGCATCTTTTTCCCTGCGTGCGCGTGTGTGTGCGTGTGCGTGTGTGTGTGCGCGTGCGTGCGTGTGTGCACCACAGCACACATAGAAACCCAAGCTAGCCCATTAGCTAATGATCACACAGTGGTAGCGGTGGGTACTGGGTGGAGCAAGGTTAGCTCACATTCTAATTGCTACTGCTGGTGAGCCCAGAGAGAGAAAAATATCAAATATTTCTTTACCGATTCATGTCAAAAGTAGTTAATAGTTGATATAGTTCTAGATCTGACAGACATATTTTTACAAAAAACACAAGTAATAATAGGCCCAGGGTCCAAAATTGAACACCTGTCACCAGCCAATGGCTGATAGATTTGACCATTTGCCAGGTAAAACAAATTCAGGGTTACATATTACTGCTTGGCTGGTAAATTTTTCCACTTTGGCAGGTAAAAAGACACAATTCAAAAAGGTAATGTTGGACCCTGAATAGGCATCACAGTTCCTGACCCTAAAGATCCATCCAGAACCACAGTAGGGGGACCCACACACGGAGAGAGAGAGGGGCCAGATCAGAGCTAATCCCTGGGTGTGCGATCAGCCAGACAAGCCTCTTAGCTGGTATTTATGGATGGTCAGTGTCAGTAGTGCACGTGCTGTGAGACTGGTGTGTACACACGCACGCGCGCACACGCACGCACGCACGCACGCACGCACACGCTAGGCCAGACACAGTCGAAGTTGACCTGATGTGAAGGGTATTTATAGGAGAGGTAGTGCTGGTACTATACAAACTATAGTCTATTTCAACATGTGATTTTAAACATAGAAAAATGTAGCACGATATGATTATTCATTTCCACAATTTTCTGCAACTTTAAAGCTCCAATCAGCAATTTTGCTTGCCCCATTTTGTTTTGGTAGTAGTAGTAGTATAAGGAATAATATAATAATAACATAACATATAATTACATTATATGGACTGATCTTTAACCGATGTTAAAGGTTATATCCCACTCCAATTTCAGTCAAAGTGCATCTACAAATATTTAATTAACGTATAAATATTTACCATAACACAACTTAACACATAAACATTTGAAATAGGCCTAATAAAAAGCATTAAATAAATACAGTGCTGCCCAATGTGTCTTCATGTGCATAAACACAACTGGCAGTAACAGGTTAACATTCCCGAGTACAATCAAATGTCAAATGTTTTCAAGGAAAAGTTCAAAGGTTGCTTTTTGGCGCCGTCGTCAAGTGTCGTCAAGCTGAGTGCTGGAACCAAGGAGGAGTAATAACAACAATGGTGACCGCTATAGACAAGATAGCCGCTGCCATCGTGGCTGGTCTAAATTTGACGTTGTTGTTGAGGCATCTCTTCTCAATATTGCTCAATTTCTCCTTGCCCTATAGAGGGCTTATGGACCGGGTTAGGGTTCTCTACAGACGGACAGACAGACAGACAGACAGACAGACAGACAGACTACTGCGTGCTACTTGGCAGGGTAGTGGAGAAAGTAACAGGGCTGCGACAGACAGCTAGGTCAACAGCTGTCCCACACAACACACATCATGAGAGAGTGTTGATTGTTGCAGTGTCATCTCTCTCCGCTCCCACAGTTGCTGCTTTGTGGTGCTGTCAGCTGTGTGTGTGTGTGTGTGTGTGTGTGTGTGTGTGTGTGTGTGTGTGTGTGTGTGTGTGTGTGTGTGTGTTCTATAGACTAGTCACCCAAACCAGAAACATGTGTTGGAACACACACACACGCACAGTGTCTGTTAATGTGAGTAGTGTGAGGAGGTTTGAGTGTGTGTGTGTGCGTGTGTGCTTGTGCGTGCAGGATTATGTGCTGACCCACTGTGTTGTTCAATTTCCCAGATATCAGGACCATAGTGGAGCACACACACAATCCACTGCCCTATTGAACAAATTCACTGGCACATGCATTCACAATGCCACAATGACACACACACACACACACACACACACACACACACACACACACACTGGCAGAAGCCTCTAGAGAGCCCTGGCTGGCAGATAGGGAGTGGGTTTTTGCTGACCAATCACAGTGGTCCCTACTGTACTGCATTGCTGAAACACATTCAGCCCACCGCTGGACTGTTCTGGACATTAAAACAACAACAAACAACAATAACTGGTGACATTTGTCTCCCTTGCTTTTGGCTTTGGGATCGTCTGGTCTTTCAGCACATGGGGGGGCGGGGGGTCTAACCGACAGTGGTCAACAGGAGTCATGTGACCACACGGGGAGGAGGTTGGGGTCAATGCGTCTCTCTTGCTCTCTTGACATGAACTGCTTCTAATACCCCAAGTTCTCAACATTTCAAAACAGATCAGATAGTGATCAGACAGTACACCGTGTTTTCACAGACTTTTTCTTAGTGTCCTCCTCAGTGTCGTACAGAGAGAGTCGTACTGCAAAGCCAACTGAACATCTGGCAGGCCCACATCTGCCAAACACTGAACACAAACACGCAACACAAACACGGTCAGAGATGGCCACATGGACGGCTTCTTATGCACCAAGAACTGCAAACAAAAAATGTAAAAGAAGTCTGTTTCAGAAGAACTGGAAGAATGGCAACACTTTAGAGACATATTACATCCCTTGACTATTGTTCGACTTTTCATTCTGGAAAATGATTAGTCGTGATTTCCATGCATTGTATACAACACAATGATACAAATATTTTCTGCCACCACCAGTACCGGGACCAGGAGAATTCAAGTACACCATTCCACCTGGTTGTGTAATGCCGGGGTCAGACTACATGATATTATTGTCTGTTATGTTGGTCACTGTGTCAGATTAGGTGATTATAGAGTGATACATTTATATATATATATGGGTTCCATAAATCAGCCGTGGGCCGGAGAGCGGCCCCCACATTCTCAAAACTCTCAATATTGAGGTAGATCAACTATGATTCATTATGAATCATTCTTTTGGGGGGGGGGGTTTCTCATCCAGGCATCTCACTGGTTGCTAAACACACCTCCAGGCTAGCTAGGACTAGCCCAACATGGAAAAAAACCACTGTTCATCTGTTCTGTGCCAACAGGCCATAGAAAGAGGACATATCTCTCTCTCTCTCTCTCTCTCTCTCTCTCTCTCTCTCTCTCTCTCTCTCTCTCTCTCTCTCTCTCTCTCTCTCTCTCTCTCTCTCTCTCTCTCTCTCTCTCTCTCTCTCTCTCTCTCTCATTTATTTTTTTGTTTGTTTTGTTTAGAAAAACATTTGATAGTAGGACTTCCTGGCCAGTAGGCCACTGGCCAATGCGGAAAGACACTGACATTTGACACTCTCCTCTCCTTCCCTCAGTCTTATCCTCTCCTTCTCTGATCTCCTCCCTCAAGCTTTCAGACTCCTGTTTCCTAGACACATGAATGCATGCACAGTCACACACACATAAACACATGGAAATACACACACACATTTGCAACAAATGCAAAAAATCACACTGCTCCCCCGTCACAAGCAGACGTTCCTGAACTTTCCACACACACACACACACACACACACACACACACACACACACACACACACACACACACACACACACCACACACACACACACACACACACACACACACACACACACACACACACACAGGGTGGAGCTCCACTCCTGAATAAACATTTCCAGGGTGAGGAAGAGTCAGATGGAACTGCTTCGCGTTGTCAAGGAAACGGCTGGAATTGTTTTGGAGCCCGAGGGTTTTCCCTGCGAGGACCCCAGAGGTGTCCGTGGATATGCCACACCCCATCCTCTAAGGAAAGAGGACCTAACCATTTTCATATGTGATGTTATGTAACTGATCTTGCTGGAATCATGTTCAAAACCTTTAACTTGGAAAGTTTCACAAAAATAGCTGCTTCAATGTTCAAAATAACCAACCCTTTTTTAAATCTCTGTTGCTGAAAGTTAGGCTTCCCTGGAAAAAGTTTAGAAGTCACATCATGTCACGTTCATGTCATGGTCAGAGAGTTAAAGAGGGCTGGATAGTCTAGTGGGGGGGTGACTCCCAAATGAAATGTTCTGGGTTTGATCCCTGAAATGTCCGCAGGTGAATTCTACTTGTAGGCAGGAGCAAGATGCCCTTACCATAGTCAAAATAAAAGTTAACCAATACAGAGTGTGTCTGCCTTTAGTTTATTGCCTGCCCCACAATGAGAGTTAATGACTATACTATTGTCGTTTGTTGTAATGATTTTAGCTGTTAGGCAGTAGGGCTGAACAATTAAGAATTAATTAATCGCAATATGGCCAAGTGCAAATATCCAAATCACAGGAGCTGCAATTTTGTGGATAAAATGTGTAAATGTATGTGGGGTGTGTGTGGTTGATAGCTGGTTTACAGCCTCATGTGGTCTGAGTCAGACTGATTAGACTCTGGGTCTGGGTGGGGCTGCACACCTGTAGTGCATGAGCAACCATGGCACTCAAGATAAACCAGCTATCACCACACACACACACACACTCAGGACAGAGCCACTGTCAAGACAGCATGTTACATCTGCTCTGGTTGGTACCATCTTGACCATCTCCAATAAACTGATTGATTCTACCAACAACAACCTGTGTCTTGTGTCAGAGGGGCCCAACAAAAACCACTTATGTGGCATTTGGCAGGAGGCTACAGTCAATTTATAACACCATTATAAGTACTGTAGTGCTGCGGAGATGACCTGGCCTAAACATTTTTTTCTCCAGATGTAAGAAAACATGTTTGTTTGGTACAGACCCCAACACATCATGATTTTAATAGTTTGTTATGATTGAATAATTGTGATGCAAAAATTATCATTCCCACTAATAGTGAATCATATCACAATCGCAATATCTGTCAAATATATATATATATATATATATATATATATATATATATATATATATATATATATATATATATATGTAAACGTATTAAACATTCAGGCAACATATACATACAAAAACAAAAATAATAAAAAACAAACAAAGGTAAAGCTGAACCACAGAAAAAGTTTTAGCCCTATATTCAATCATAAAAGCTTTCCAATCAGGATCTAGCCAAATGTACGCTAATGTTTTCCCTGCATGAGCACCAGAGTATCATTTCATGTCTGTCCAGGAACATTTTCTGCCCTGTCAGTGAGTCAACCGATGCACTCATCTCCCAAGAATGTGAAGCTCGCTGTCATGCTTTTCTGTTATGCTTTTCTATTGCTACCCAAGACCTCCACTGTGCGAAGTAATGCAGACAAATAAAGCGTGAAATTATGTAAAATGTCATTTTAAAAAAGTCTAGTCCAAGTCACTTAGCTTTAGCTATTAAGCGTAGCTTCAGTCTCACAGACGCCTTCGAGGCTCACATTCAGGAGGGGGGTTCGGGGGGGACAGTTAGTGGGCATGCTCCCAATCGTAAGCCATCAAACAGGCAAGGAAAATGACTGCTAACCCTAACCGCCCAACCACCCAAAGGGAAAGGCAAGAGAAAAAAAGGTTGAAAAGTGCCAGGGACGGGAGAGTCTTGCAGGATGTGAATGTAATAGGTGCTGAGTGGACAGTTGGCTAGGCTACACCGCAACACGGTAAACTGCTAAGCTCCAAGTTCCTTCCTGAAATGTCCTATGAGGCGATGCATGGCAACAACATAGCTAGCATGTTTGAGCTAGCTAGCTCGTTGTCTGCATTGTTCACCACCATAGAGCTATGGCTTCTGCGTAGACTTTAGCAAGTTACTATATATCATTTTTTTCATTTAGCTTTTATCCACAGCAACTTAAAAGTTATTTTGTCATGCCATCGCGAAGCAGCTAGGAGGGGTGTTAGAGCATCTTGCTCAAGGATGCCTACAGGTAGGTTGTGGACATTGGGATTTGAACCCAGAACCTTTCAACTGGGACACCTTAACTACTAGTAGACTATCCTGCCCCCTTCTTCCACCAGCAAATTGGCATGAGAATATATGGCAGATACATTACACAGGTGTGTCGTGTCACATGTAGCATGTGCCAAGTAACACGCTTGTCTGATATCCTGTGTCACCAAAAGGTGACACAAGACACTATGGCTGATTATCAATAATTCAGTTGAAGTTCACCCACAATCCCAAAGGAGGAGTCAGCTTCTGCAGGAAGCAGATAAAATATCGTCCTGGAGTGTTTGACTACTAGGTCAACTGAGAGGTCTTGGGTTCGATCACCATAATGTCCAGTCCACAGTCAACATGTTAGGTTCCCATGATAAGCAAGATGCTTAACCCCTACCTACACCTTAATGACATTCATCAATCATGCTTAATTCACTGCAAGTTGCTTTGGATAAAAGCATCTGCTAAATGACTAGGCCTAAAGCGGGAATAATACACAAAAAACTTACATGGTATGATCATGTGTAGGCTAACACCAACATCGATACATTTTATCATCTTTATCCATTAAAATGTAGTGGTTGACCAAGCCTTTACCATATTATGCAAAACACGCCCCTTAGTGGTGACAACACATTTAAATACACATGCTAATACCTTCAACCATGTGTTAAATCGATATGTGAAGGACTCGTAGTTCATACTTTTTGAGCATACAGTTACGTTCAGAAGGACTTTGAGGAGAGGAAGCGGAAGCCCACGTTAGTGTTGGTCGTTTTACTTTGCGAGGGTGATGAAGAGCAGATTGGGATCTAGAAAGTTACAATGTTAATTGAGATGTCACAATAGGCTGAGGATGGTGGATGCTACATTCCCTCCTGCTGGCTGCAGGACTACAGGTGAAGATGGCTCCCCACTGAGAACTACAATCCCCACAAGCAGCCAGAGATGAGGTAGCACCGTGAGACCACCCTGAGCCTAAGATGCGTCTGGCATCCATCTGGCCTGGTTTCAATGGTAAAACCAACTTTTAAACCCAAAAAGTGGACAGACCAATCAGCACTAGAGAGAGGGACTTTTAGTTCATAACGAGTCAGGCGTTGGCTGGGCAGTCATTCATTTCCACATGGGCGTGGGCTGGGCCTGACACAAAACCCTCCAGCCAATCAGATGAAATAACTAAGTTGCACTCTTGCTCTCTTCGGAAGTAAAGCCTTCAGTGCAAATTTCTGTTCATCTTCAAACAACATTATTCGGTCGATTTCAGATAAAACGTTTGATTGCTTTGCTTGTTTTTCTCATTGCTTTGGCAATGAGAAAAACAACTTGGGTTTAGAAAGTTGGTTTCAAACGGCAGTGAGGTCAGGCGATATTCAGCGAGAAACAGAGATTTGGAAGTCACACACCACACCGTAGAAGATGTTATAAGACCTAATAAACTGATATATTCCCAGGCCCAGGGCAGGGCAGGAATGTTTGGCCTTCAGTCAGAAATACCGCCAAACATATCGTCCACACCAAGCTAAAACTTGGTGTCAAGCGGCTCTCAGGTCTGTCTGTAGCCATAGTATCCATTACTATGGCAAGTTGGCAACCAAGCTACACTGTTACTGGTTGCGACAACCGTGCCTCCCTGTGTTTACTGCAGTGTGATGGACTCATTGCAAACATAAGACTTAAAAAGTGATTTTACATCACTTTAAAATCTTGACGTAACAAACCATTTCTACTTAGCAATGTAGAAACGCAGACCACTGTGTTCTCAAACTTACATCACAATATTAACAGTTGAACAATCATTTTTAGCAGTGCGATTACAAATTACATCAACATACGTCCAGCAGCCCCTTGGGTGATATCATGTGTTGACCTGAACGCAGCAACCCTAGTGTAGACCAAACACAAACAGATGGTCTCAACCACACGTCTGAACGTGTCACCTCCCTTCATGCACAGCACAGAGACCAAGTGGATGCTGACAGCAGACATACTGTCTACATGCTGTCTGTCAGTTCCACATAGAGACAGCTACAGTCAGAAGACATTCTTCTGGTACAATATCTACAACATGGAGAGGCAGGGACCCAAACTCAAACAATTAATGAATAGAGAACCCTGTCACTTAGCTGGGGGGGGGGGGGGGGGTGTCCCCTCCTAATATTGTCTGGATGACGGCAACACATTAGGGCCGTATGGTACAGCCCTTTAGAAGATGGAGGATTAAACCATTAAACCAACGTCTATCTCTTCGCCCATCAAAGCAAGTTCATGGGCGCTGCATGGGAGCATTTCTCTGCACCAGAAATACAATAAAACAGAAAAGAATCTACTATTAGAAAACGGTGTTTTGTACATTACGTTTCCTAAAACGACGCAACTTTCCTCCCTGTGGTTTCCACGTCGTCATTTTGGCACATCCCATCCGACACACACAGGGTCCACAGGTGAGGGAGACCAGGGGGGGCATAGGGTGGACTCCCCCTGCAGAGAGACCCCCCCCCCCCTAACCCTCTAGGAAGAACCGCATCTCCCGAGTCCCAGACCACCTCTACTAAAGGGTCGCAGACCATTCAGCCCATGTCCTGATTGCCGATAAGGCGGACGGGTTACTTATGTATTCTGGATGAACGGCGCTTTTGCGGCGGACTCGAGTCAAGGCTGAATCCAGGCAACACGCCCTATAAAGCAGTCACAGCAAACATGTGAGCAATGTTTACGCATTTTGCCTCGACGCTTCGCCATTCAAGTTGTGGAAAGTTTGGGGTGGATACTGGGAAAACTTCGGCGCATTATCCGTCATGTGACGTGTGTATTTCGTTTGTCAATCTGGAAACAAAAGCAAAACGAGCTAAAAAAACGCTTTCTAAAGAAAGTACCGCCTTTCCCAACGCGTCTCTTACCTGTACGGTCGTAGGTTTTTCTTGCGGAAAAAGTATGAAGATCGGCCGTTAGATCCCGTTAAACCAAGACAACCGACTCTTCGCCGCTGATGTGTTACTTTATTTCCCTCTTTTTTTCCACCACCACCCGCCCCCACCTATGCGATCAACTTCAGCGAGGGACGAAAAGCCATGCCTTGTAAACTTTAAACGAGATCCGTGGTGCTGCTAAGACCGGAGACCTGGGACGGGGGGAGAGACTATGGACCTGGCGGGTGCTGCCGCAGTCTCGACGGGATCAGCTGTCATCCCAGCAGCAGCAGAAACCCGCTGGTTGGTTGGTGATCCGCTCTCCGTGCCGACGTGAACGCCTCACGGGGGAGTACAAAATACGGCAACGCCTCCACGTTTACAGGCTGGCCCGGATAGTGCCTGACTTAAAACACAGCAAGGCGCCCCCCCCCCCCCCCCCCCCCCCCCCCCCCTTGCACGGATGTGCACATATGGGGGCCCTGGGGCCACGAAGGGGTTTCTTATTCCTGTGATGACCCTCAATGACGTCCATTCTGAATCCTATCATATATAGCCTTATATAGAGTCGTATGCAGAGTTAGTACATTGACAGACAATGTATTGGATTGGACTACGCTAACATTTTTTCTTGTCCATTCATTTTAATAGGACAACATAATAATAAGGATTTTCATATATTTCTGTCTAGGGTAGGCTACTTACTTAAGTAGTTTCTTCTCTGTCTAAAATCAGGCAAATAGGTTTAATAAATCAATGACATCCACACTGCAAGAAATAAACCCAATAGTCACTGAGTAGAGAGATACAGGAGCACAGGGCTACAATGTGCACTGTCTTGTATGTGCATGTGTGCCTTTGGCAGTGGAAAGATTTATTGGATAAGGGACTGTTGTTTTCCTGTGGGAAGATATCACACCCTTAGCTCGTCTAATTCATTGAAGTGAGGTTGAACCTGATGCTACAGCCTTCCCAAGAGGTTACTGGTGTGTGTGTGTGTGTGTGTGTGTGTGTGTGTGTGTGTGTGTGTGTGTGTGTGCGCGCACATGCGTGCTTACATGTATATGTGTGCATGTTCAGTGTGTGTGTATGTGTGTGTGCGCATTCATATATGTTCAGTGTGTGTGCTGTACAGTATGTGTGTGCATGTTCAGTGTGTGTGCATGTATGTTCAGTGTGTGTGTATATAAAGTAGCATATTATGTGCTGTGCCAGCAGTTCCAGGGTTTCCTCATCTCTGTCAGGACAATAGGGGGAAGTGGTGTCCATCACAGTCATGGATGTATGTAGCAATACATTCTTTATGTATAGGTCAAAGGTCACTCAAACACATTAAAGTGTATAAAGCTAATAAACACAAGAGTTGTTATGGAGTAGATTGTTAATTGTAATTGTTTCAAGAAAACATTAAAACCGTCATGGAAACCAAAACTTGTTTTCTTCCAAGTCGGGACCTCAGGGGTGATTGGAACCAACCCCAGCAGACTGTTGGCAACAGAGTCTACCAGGGTCGAGACAATCTACCGTATCCACCGTTCACAGCAGCAAAACCCCCAATGCACTGTGGGAACATTTGATGACCTCAAGAAGTGTGGGCTTAAGTTATTACTCATCAATGACCGGGAAGTCACCATGGGAGAGCTGTGGTTGTAAAATGTCACAGGTGGGCTTCATTGACGACACACACACACACACACACACACACACACACACACAGTGTATCATTTACTGTCCTCTACGAAGGCTCTAGATCAGAGTTGTATTGTATAAATTGGGGTCTTTGTCCGCCGTTGACAGTGGGCCGGTCATTCAGAGAGATGTGTGGGTCTGAGTTCCCCCCCCCCCCTGTGTATCGGCGGCCATTTGTTTGTGACTAAAGCCTCAGTGAGTGCAGGGCGGCGTTGGCCGGCACACAGTCCAGCGATTGTTTTGGACCGTGGCAATCTACTTTGCCGTGCAGCGTAGAGCAGTGGCGAAGAGGAGGAGAGGGGATGAACTCAGACACTTGCTGACTTGTTGTCTTGCTTCAGAAATTATGAATGTGATTCAGTGCTGATGTTTTATGATTATGACTCAGTGGTCATGGTTTATGAATATGATTCAGTCTGCGTTATTTAGGCAATGCTAATCTCACCATCGGGACTGGATGACATTGCGACACTAATGACCAACCAACAACATTTTTTGGGGGGGTCCTTTGTTATATCACAAAAGAAAAGTCTACTGACGTTTTTAGCGGTTTGTTTAAATGCCAGCTTTATGACTAATACATCTTATGACTAAAATAAGGGCCCCTTGTGAAAGGTGGGACTGCAACAGCTGATTTGGGTCCTGATGCACATCAGGGTGCACCTCAGGGTGGCTGTTTGGACTGAAAGAAACAAACTCATACTCAAATACTGTTCACAATAATCCTCCAAAGATTCATCCAATATTCATGATTCTTCATCTGTAGCAATCTTATGAAAGAATCGTATAGTGGTGTAATAGTATTAATATTAGTATTGGTCACAGTAGGCCTATTAGTAGTAATAGAAGTAATAAAATATGTTTTAGGAGTCATAATAAAAGCTGTAGTAGTAGTAGTAGTATGTGGAGTGTGTGTGGTTAATGGCTGGTTTAAGCAGCCTCACCCAGCCCGAGTCAGACTGATCAGACTCATGGCACCCAGGATAAACCAGCCCCCTCACCACACACACTCAAGAGAG
>JAOPHQ010006320.1:100000-108123 GCA_030340625.1 Merluccius polli | reverse complement strand
GTGGTGCGGTGAGCAGGCACGCCCAGTTTACTCAGGGTGGCCAGTGAGTCAGCTGGAAAATGATGAGGAGTTGCCATCTACTGATAATTAATTCATAAAGTTAACATTTAGGAAGATTGGAGAATAATGGCCGAAAGGAATATGGTTCCTCCTTGAAATTGATGAGCTGCCATGATGCACAATTGTGTAGAATAAGCAATAGGTCTTGAACTAATAAGAGGTGAACTAAGAAGACAGAAAGGAGGCCATCAACCAGCCCTCTTATTTTAAGAAGGATAATGAATTCATTAATTAATTGCCATCTTTTCACCTAAAATGGGCAATGTAGCCTTTGCCATGTTGTTTGTTTTATGCCATAGTGGCAAACAGGGGGTTGTTTAATAGTCATTTAATGGACTTGATTTAGGACATCTCACCTGTAAAATAGGATGGCAGCTTGCCTGCACCAGCTCAACCTAATCGATGTTTGTAATATGATGTGATGAACGCACTCCGCATTTCTTTATCCTAATCTAATTCATAATAATAAATGTCTTTTTTTTTTAAAAAGGGAATCTAAAAAAAAAAAGTGGAACCGTGATTGCAATTTCACATTAAAGGCAGCCCCTCATAACCAATCGGTCCAGTGCGCTCACCTGTGCACAGGTGAGCGCACTGAAACGCCGCGAGACCATATGATTGACGGCCGAAAAAAGCAAACCACTCGCCTCCCGAACCCGCGCTCGCTCCTCCCTCGCGGAGCGCGCCGTGGCCAATGGCGCGGCGCGCCCTGCAGCCGGACCCCCAAGTGTCTCCTTCACCGCTACAGTTCCCGCAGAGTAAAAGTCACGTTGGGAACCGAGAGAGAGAGAGGGGGGAGAGAGGAGAGAGAGAGAGAGAGGAGAGCTATCCGCTTACAAGCCGCTGTCAGACACCCGATCGCGCCTCGCATCATGGCGAGAAGGTAACTTGATCGGGCCGGGAGAGGGAGGAAAAAGGCTTGCCGGAAAAAAAAAAAAAAAAAAAAGGAGGAGTGAACTTAAACCTCGGGGCAGGCCGTTTTAAAAAAAAAAAAAAAAAAATGTCTTCTTCTTCCTCTCTTAGAGAAGTCACAACGGCGAATGACATCAAGAGGGAAAATGTAAAGGCGGACAAAGGGGAGTGCATCAAGCACACCGCGGATCCGTCTATGGAGCGCCGCGCGGCGAACCCGCACGCAGACGCGGTCCACCCGGAGCTCCTGGCCAGCGCGTCCTCCACCACCTCCTCCTCCGTCTCCTCCTCCTCCGCCTCCTCCTCCTGCTCCTCCTCGCTGGCCTTCTCGCCGGAGCAAGTGGCGTGCGTGTGCGAGGCGCTGCAGCAGGGCGGCAATGTGGACCGGCTCGCCCGCTTCCTGTGGTCCCTGCCGCAGAGCGACCTGTTGCGCGGCAACGAGAGCATCCTGAAGGCGCAGGCGCTGGTGGCTTTCCACCAGGCCCGCTACCAGGAGCTGTACAGCATCCTGGAGAACCACAGCTTCGGCCCGGCGAAACCACCCGTCCCTGCAGGACCTGTGGTACCGGGCGCGCTACACCGAGGCGGAGAAGGCGCGCGGCAGGCCCCTGGGGGCCGTGGACAAGTACCGGCTGCGCAGGAAGTACCCGCTGCCTCGGACTATCTGGGACGGGGAGGAGACCGTGTACTGCTTCAAGGAGAGGTCCCGCAACGCGCTCAAGGACCTGTACAAGCAGAACCGGTACCCGTCGCCCGCGGAGAAGCGCAACCTGGCCAAGATCACGGGGCTCTCCCTGACCCAGGTCAGCAACTGGTTCAAGAACCGGCGGCAAGAGGGACAGGAACCCCTCCGAGGCGCAGTCCAAGAGGTAAGGCCCTAATAATTGCTTGGACCCCTAATGCAGATATTAAATACACGGTGTTTTCCCCTTATGCGTTTAAAAGAAAAACCAAAAGTAAGTGAGTGAGTGAGTGAAAAACAACATTGAATAGTTGTGCATGCGCAGGAGGTCTCCTTATCCTAATGTCGCGGTGCTGCCAGGTCACCTGGACGTGGCTTTTGACAGCGCTAATCATTAACTGCAGATAATTAAAGAAATGCGTAAAGCGTAAAGCGCTTGCCGCATGCTTAATAATGTTTTGAAATATGAAGCTGTTGCCATTCAGATCAGGTTTCAGGCGGTGTTCGCCTTCACAGCATGGGAACTGTACGAGTCAGCCTATAACTTCCCAGGTGTATTATTATTGTTATTATTTTTAATTTTTAATCCAGCCTAATGTTTGATTAGGAACTAAAGATTAACACCTGACAACGACATTCGGACATTTTCCAGACTGACCATATTGATTATCGGTGTTGGGCCTATCAGTGGCTCCAGCCCCGCGCATAAATCATTTATTATTAGCCCACTTTGTTGTCCATAAAGGGGTTTAAAGCTTCAACCCCTTCAGCGTTTCTTTTCATCAATTTCAAAGATACGTAGAGACGCTCTCGTATGCGCTCTTTAATGTTTTTTTTTTTGTACCCGCACCCAGTGGAGGTGACCTCTCTCTCTCTCTCTCTCTCTCTCTCTCTCTCTCTCTCTCTCTGGCGCGCACACACACACACACACACCACACACACACACCCGCTTCCTCCGCTGTCCCTCTTCCTTGTGTTCTCCTTTCCCCTATAGCAGTGCTCAGTGTTAGTTTATTATTATCTTTGGAAGTGGTTACGCTCTTTCTACCTTCTTGTGTTTTTTAAAAAAAAAAGACTTATTTTCTTCTGAAAAGACATTCAATGCTTCATCCAAAGTCTACTTTTCGGCAGACTGCGTGTCGTTGCTGCTGCTTGTCCAGGAGTGGGGGCGAAGTGGGGGGAAAGGCAGCTGTTTGGATCACTCTTGGAAAATGTGTTTTTAAAACCGTCGTCATTGGTATAACCTCCTGCTAAGAAAAGGAGGAGAGAAAAAAAAAAAAGAAGTTACATTTCAAATGTCAATAGCAGTAAATTGTCAGAGCAAGTCGTGGAAAAGAAGGAAAAAAGGGGAAAGAAAGAAAAGGAAGGAAGAAAGGAAGGACGGCCTGCACATATTTTTCGGGCCATTTGTTCGGTCATGCTACCACTCCTGGCATTTGTCACGCCGGGAATTTAGTGCGCCAAATGGCTTCCCAATCACGGCTGATGCCCCTCGTCCGTGTTATTTGTGACTGGGCTGCCATGAGTGAAGCAGTCCTCCTAAACATTTATGTCTGCTTGAAATGTTGAATAAAAAAAAGAAAATAGAAAGAAATATATATAGAGGCCTATATTGTTTTAATGGAGAGGGGGGTTTTTTATCATCTAAATTGTCTACCGTTGATGCTTTCCAGATCTTCCCATCTATGCTCAGAAAATGAAAATGAATGGAAGCCAATATGAATTTGAAGAGACACGTAGCAGCATGGGGGGGGGGGGGGGGGGGGAAGATGTAATATAATGACATCCATTATAAATGGCATTGTATTGTGAGGTGCAGTGAAATGTTTGTTAGTTTGTGGCCTGCGTGTGTTGACGTGCTTAAGGCGTCCATAATGGCTCCCTGATCCATCTTATTATCTGGGCCAGCAGCCTGTTGAAAGATGGCAGGAGGTTTGCATTGTGCATTGTTCTTTATTCAAAGAAAAAAAAAAGTATTGACACTGAACCATCTCCTCCTTAACATACAGTGCGAGCTCAGACTGCTTCCCAACACACTCTCACTCTCTCCTCCTCCTCCTCCTCCTCCTCCGCCGTTGTTTCACAGTGAATCCGACGGCAACCACAGCACAGAGGACGAGTCCAGCAAAGGCCAGGAGGAGCTCTCCCCTCGTCCGCTCTCCAACTCCTCCGACGGCACGGTGACCCACGGCGGCCTGCCCCTCCAGACCGGCTCGCTGGACGGCGGGGTGGTCATTCAGCAGATCGGGGACATCAAAATGCCCGCCCACTCCGGCGGCGGCGTTGGCGGCGGCGGCGGACTCTACAACGGCGGCCTGGCGAGCGGCAACGGCAGCCCCGCCGCGTTTCACAACGGCGGCTCCTCCTACCTCCACGGCCCCGGGAACATACTCTTCAACGGGCTGAACCTGGGCCTCCAGCCGCTGGCCTTCAACCCGCTGAGGCCCTCCGGAGGGGTGCTGCTGGGTTGCTCCGGGATAGACATGCAGATGCAGCCGGGGCAGGACAAGGGGCTGGGCGGCGGCGGCGGCGGCGGCGGCGCCGAGGACTCGAACCTGCAGTACAGCCCCTACTCCGGGGTTTGCGCGAACGGGGCGGACGTGAAGCTGGAGGGGGTGCACGGCATGGCGGCGCAGAACGGCGGCGGCGGCGGCTCCTCCGTGCTGACGTTCAGCTCGTCGTCGGGCGGCCTCCACATGGGCGGCTACAGCCTGGTCCAGGTGCCCGGCAGCGTGTCCGACGACGACGGAGGAGGAGGAGGAGGAGGAGGAGGCGGCGCGCTGCTCAACAGCGACGTCGGTCTTCCTCCTCTGCAGCAGCTCTCCTCCGCCTCCTCCTCCTCCTCCTCCTCGACGATCACACAAGGTGGGTTCGCACACTTTCCGAGAAAACGTGGCTGAAGTGGTATATGTAAGGTGCAAGTCAGCGGGCGGTGCGCACCTTTCCGTCTCCCGCTGATAGATCGAAAGACCATCGATGTTTATGTACGCTGGGGGATATTTTATACACGCTTTTAGCTCGGGGGTCGGAGCAAACGCCAGGCCTGAAAACAGGCCTTCGTGCAAAGTTTCCGTTTAACGTTGTCAGCCAATATCTCAGAGCTGATTTGGTCTTGGCTGGTTTGTGTTGTGTGTGCCTGAGCCCAAATGACTGCATATAAAACACATGTATAACACACACACATGCACGCGCACACACACACACACACAATCATACACAACGGTGGTCCCTTTGAAAGCCCAGGAGATGAATAGAATACAGGATCTCCAGTCAACATCACTCATCATCATTACACTCTTGATTTCCAGACCTGAGAGGAGGGGAATGTGTTTCATACGATCAGCAGGCCAAGAAACACACTCAGGGGGGGTAGCAGACCCTGCACCACTTACATTGACATGAAGCAGAGAGTGTACGCAACGATAAATAATCGGGGACATTTAGGGAAAATAAACTTTTATGTTGGTCCTTGGCAGGTTTTTTTTTACTTACTTATAGCCACTCCCCCCCTGCCCCCCCTGCCCCCCACTGTTCAGGGTACCCCAAGGTCAGACCCGAATACCGCTAAGTGTGTGAGACACACAGCAGCGATTTAAGGGTCGCGCTGCTAGTTAAACACACACAGAGAAGGTGCGTCATACGTCAGTGGAGGAAATTCCTGATCCAAGTTAAACAGCCGTTCTATAAAATGTCCTCTGTTTGTATTGAAATGCGCATATTGTTTTGTCTGTGGGAACGTGATGTGACTTGTTGTGCTGTTTAGCATGCCAGGACATTTTCGTAAAAGAGATATCTCAAAAGGCTCTCCTGGTAAAATAAAGGTACATTTTTTTTTTTAAATACTGTTGACTAATCTTCCCCCCCCCCCCTTCACCCTCTCCAGGTAACATGCCATTGAACAACGTGAGCCCCTCGTCCGAAGACTCCTTCCAGCAGCAGGACAAGCTGAGCATGGCTCCCCTGCACCACAGCACCGTGCTCTACGGCATGGGCAACACCAGCCACGCCTCCATCAAGAAGGAGCCCTTGGAAGGGGGCGTGGTCTACTCCTCGTACCACCACCACCCCCACCACCACCACCACCACCACCACCACCAACAGCAACAACACGGCATCCACCTGGACGCCAGCGGGCAGATCAGCTACACCTCCAACCCGGAGGAGGTCCCCCCGTCCGGCCGGGGCTCCGCGTCCCACTCCGCCCCCAACGTCACCTCCGTCAGCTCGTCCAGCCCCGAGCCGGAGGTGTACACCACCCTCACGGTCAGCACGCCCCTGATGGCCCAAACGGACCCAAACGGCCACCACATCCAGCCACACTCAGAGTACCAGCCGGGGGCGTCCACCGCCCACCTGCTGGCCTCCACCATGAACAGCGGCTACATGAACCTGTCGGAGGGGAAGGTGGACGGCTCCAGGGGGGTGAGCGACATGGTGCGCGCCATGTGCGGCGAGATCGACGCCGTGGAGGGCAAGGAGCTCGCCAAGCTACAGACAGTGCAGATGGACGAGGACATGGCTGACCTTTAAGAGCCGAGAGTTATCCACTTTCAAAAGCACTCCCGTCCGCGCCCACCACGCCGTGAAATTGTGAATCTTTTTACTTTTGTGTGTGTGTGCGTGTGTGTGTGCGTGTGCGTGTGTGTGTGTGTGTGTGTGTGTTTTTTTTACCATTCATTTTCTTGAAATGTTAAATTATTTGCAGGCATTGTGTTCATTGGACTTTTACAATGTATACGGGAAACACACAAGCCCAGTTGGGTTCACACTGTGAATTTCTCATGTGTCCTCTCATATCTCGTTTTTTTTTTTTTTTTCAAGCTCTAGCCATAAAACCCAACATTACAACTGTTACTCGCGCCGTGAATTTGAGCCTTGTTTTAAATGTGCATTTTTATAGACAACACCTGCTACTTCCTGTTGAGTGGACGTGATCTGCAGAAGCAGGTGTTGGAGGGCCCGTAGTCATGTGACCGGGAGGTGGCTCCAAACTAAATGCGTCACGCGGGGTCAAACCAAAAAGGTCATTCAGAAGGGGGAAGAGCGAAAGCATCTCAATGAAAATAGTCACTTAAACCACTACAGCTTTACCAAAGGACTGCACACACACACGGTAATAGGTCTCACATTAGCACAAAATGCTGTTGATCTGTGCAATGTATTACCTCAGTGAGCACCTCGAATACTTAACATGCTTCTCAAGTCACTGGTAACCCCACCGTTATTCCTTATCAAATCACCCGAGAACGAATCAATGTGTATGGTGATGTTAATGGTGATAAAAACAACAAACAAACCGATATTAATGTGCCTTTCAGCAACATAGAATGTCCGATTGCATAGTTCTGGTTTTGGTATTCACGCTTACATGAAGCCACTTGAGCAGATTGTGATTGTACATTGTTTTAAGCAACCCCTTTTTGGTAGGCTGTTCAATTAAACACCCGTACCAATGTATGCAATTTAACTCGTTGAATCTCATTTCAAAAAGTAACTGGCGAGACCAAGATATGTAATGTGATTAAAAGGTCACACTAACATTTTATCGTTTGTTCAGCGTATATTGTTTATAATCCTACAGCTCAAAGTGTGTTATCTAGGTTTGACAAAGCTGTCATGTTACATTTTGCTGTGTCTCTCAAACTGTTAATAAACATAAAAGATATTTTTCCAAATAGCCCATTGCAAATCTGCAGTGTGTCTGATAGTGAACGGTGTACGGCACGAAAAGTGAGCAGAAGTGTGCACTCTTTGAGAAGACTGTGTGTATTTTGTATCCTCCGACTATGTCCCTTTGGAAAAAAAACCACAAAAAAACATCACACTGATGTTTTGAAATATTAGTGCCTTTGTTCTTTTTTTAAATTATTATTATTTGTATGCAAATTCTGTGATTGGCCCTTGGACGTATAGGGAATGACATCACAGCTCTGGAGACAGGAGCTATTTCACCACAGGCACATTTCTGGGCTGCCAGAGATAGATGTGAGAATGTGAACCCCATTTGTCAAACTTGTCCAGTGCTTCTGAAAGTACTTAAATACATGACCATAAGAGAGCATTTCAACCCTATGGCCAACATACGTATCGGTCTGACTCATCAAATGATGTGTATGTTGGCTATGCAGTTACTGAGTGAGTAACAAAGTATTTTCCTGGTTGGTTGAAAGATTGTGCTAATGCAGTAATATAACGTAAACCCTTAACAAACTTTAATAATTAATTATCTCTCAGATAATTAGACGGTCACAATGAGCTAATTATTATATCACAAACATTTTTAATTGAGGAAGTACAAAATTAGTAATCATAACTGCTATTTAATTTGAACCCTTAATAGAAAAAATGACCATGAATAGAGTACACTATTTAGAAATGTACTGTAAAAGAATGAACTGGAATTAATGTAATTCTGAATAATGTACTACTCAGTTACAAATATTTATAATATGATAATTCAATTTCTGTT
>JAOPHQ010006320.1:85000-90000 GCA_030340625.1 Merluccius polli | reverse complement strand
TGTTTCAATAACCTCATTTTATTATTCAGGCCTAAGTCTCTTTTTTCGAAACTCAAAACTTGAGTTAGAATAAAAACAAAAGTCTATTTATAATTACAGTAAGGGTATATTTAGGCCTATAACAAAGCGTATACTCACACTCCCGAAATACAATTAAACAGTGAGTCTACCCAAGTCAAAGCTACTTCAATGGATCTAAAGCGCTATATATATTTTTTTCTTCATATTGTCAATTCGCATGCATATTTAATATAGCCTATTGTTTCGGTGTGTGTGTGTGTGTGTGTGTGTGCTGCCCATCATGTGTAAATACCTCTCTACATGTATGGCCTGGGTATACATATTGCTGCAGGCGGGTCATGGCTGGCTCTCCGTGCTGCGGATCATTAGGTCCTGGTGGCCATGTTTACTTGACTCTCTCCAAGAGTTTGCTCCGGCGGTTCTGGCCCATAAAACCAGTCCGCGTCTGCCCGGCCCCGCGCGCACGACACCATTGAAGGCTGCCCGTTGTCCCGGTCCAAAGAAAATATTCATAAATATTGGCCAATTTATGCGTTTATAAAGGGGGGGGGGGCTACTTCAAAAAACGTGGTTATTTGATATTTGTATACGGTTAAGTTTATCCTATGATTATGAACATATAATATACATGATACAAAAAAGAAAAAGAAACACTGTCACTCATCTGTTACTGGACCTGTCATCCTATTAATTAACAGCAACACCAACTCTTTTAAGAAAAAAACAAAAGCGACCAACACACACACACACACACACACACACACACACACACACACACACACACACACCAGCATGAGCAACGGCAGTAACACCAGCCTGCTCGCCCATACTGGACCCACTGCCACGTCTGGCCTCACTTCAATAACTATAACTTTATAACACGACGTCACATAACAGCAACGACACAATAACAACAACAGCATAAACATAAACAGGACTAGATCAGTCATCGGGGGAATAACAAAAGAGTTGGACGTCCGCACAACAGCCTGCAACGAACAAATGTTTGCCCCCTTTTTTTCTTTTTTATTCACACACACACACACACAAAGTTTTTTTGTTAAAAAACAAAAACAAAACGTAGGCTACACCCCCCCCCCACCCCCATCACCCCCCCTCCCCCCTCCCTCCACTCCTCCGCCTCATGTCAGGGTAAATTGTTTGGAGCAGAGAGCAGCGAGGATTTCCTGACAATAATCCGAAACAGTCGCCGCTCGCAGCGCTGCCTGATTGCGGAGATTGCGGCGCCGCGGAGCCGCCAGCTGACCAATAGGCCGGCAGAGGAGCCCTGACACCAACCCGCTCCTGGAGGGGCCCTTCGCGGCCTCCGTACGCCGTGGGCTTGACCCCCCATGCACCCAGGCTGCAGCGTTATATTATACACCAGTCCCCCCCCCATCCCCCCCCCCCCCCCCCCCCCCCCCCCCCATAGTCTCTCCTCTCCAAACCTCGCGATTCACACAGCTTGCCATATACTTTTTTTTTTCTTTTTTTTTTGCAGATGATTGTTATTACAATAGAAACAGAGACAACACAGAAATGTGAAAGAAAATATATCCATAAACTATGACCTCTGTGTGCAATGAAACATTACAGTACATTTATGATAAGCAGGCCAACTGTTGATATTTGCAGTCTGATTTTGAATGCTATTACCAGCTCTGTTTTTGAAAACAACATAGACTTTATAATAGGCTGCTCCTTTGCGATAATATATCATAATGCTGGAAACAAAAACCTGATACGCTCCACTCAATGTGGTGCCAAAAAATAGAAAATAGAAAAAAAAACATTTTCTCGGAAGGGGGGATTTAGACGTAAATACCATCCTGGCCTTCGTGGAGATAGTGCTGATCACATCCCCTATCTCTATAATAATGCTGATCACATCCCCTATCTCTGTAATAATGCTGATCACATCCCCTATCTCCGTGCAGTTGAACGAGGCCTCGGCTACAAATGAGCAGAGTGCTGATCATTTGCTGCTCGCTATTTAGCAGACGCTTTCATCCCAAGCCACTTACAGCGACTTCAGATGGAAGGATCTTGCTTCGAGGATGTCTCCATGTGGCCCATGGACATGGGGGATCAAACGGTCCCCCCTGTCCCCCCCTGTCCCTCCCTGTCCCCCCACAACACCCCCATAAAGCCGAGCGATTGTTCATCCTAGTTCATGAAGCAGCGGTGTGCCCAGCAGGTCTTGCATTGGACACAGCGCAGGGATTAACACACGCTCAGTATCCCATGACATGAAGGGGACCGTCAGTCACCTTCAGGATGTGTCAGAGACTAGAATCAATACACTACGGAAACTCTGACGGGTGGGGGGGAGTGTGGGGCGGGGGAGAGTAGGGGGGAGAGTAGGGGGGGGAGGGTGGTGGTGGTGGTGGTGGTGGTGAGGGGGCTGTTTAATCATACTCCAATCCCCGCACTTCCTGAATCCGGGACAAGTACTGTTCCGTATTTGTTTTCACGTGTGTGTATGTGTGTGTGTGTGTGTGTGCGTGTCCGGCGGATAAAGCTATCCTGTTTTTTTGCAGGGGCTCAGACACTGCAATGAATTTCTCCTTCGTCCTCGGCGGTCTATACAACAACAAGCTGCACCGGAGACCTGGCTGTGGTTGTGGCCATAGTGGTGGTGGTGGTTCAATGTATGTGTGTGTGTGTGTAAGCCTATAGGCCTCAGCCTATATGTCTTTCAGCAAAAAACAAAAGGGGGGGTGGGGGGGGGGGGGGGGGGGGGAGGTGGCGGTGGCTGGAAGTAGAGGCAGCAGCCTCGCCATGAGCTCACCGCTGCCGGTAACAGCAGCTGCCCAGGGCAAACAGAGCAATCAGGAGGGCATTTCATTTGTCACGGGCCGTAAGTGGCGGTGGCTCTACGTCAACAGCCGAGGAGCGGCTTGACGTGGGCAAATAAACACGGCGAGCAGAACCGCGCCGAGGCTACACTGGATGCCATACCTTGAAAATGGGCCTAATGTGTTTCTTTGGCAGGCTCTCCTCATCGCCTCCTCTCCCCTCCCCTCCTCTCCCTCTTCAGCCATGAAGTATCCTTTCTCCACTCGAAGGATAAAAGCCAAATGTACGAAACTGGCCCATGGGTTGTGGAGTCTGTAGGTAGACCCCCCCCCCCCCCCACACACACACACACACACACCCCGACATGGGAGCCCTGTGTGAGACAATCCCAGGTATCCATAACCGCAGGCCGCGTGAGGGGTGTGGGTGTGAGGAGACGGAGGAGAGGGGAGCAGTGAGGGAGTGATGAGGGACAAAAGGATCTTTTCAGGTCTGCCTCGGGGGGAGAGAGAGAGAGAGGGAGAGAGAGAGAGAAGGGTGAGTGGAGGGGTGGGTGGAGGGGTGGGAGAGATTCCCTTACCAATGATGCATGGATCTGACAATGTTCCAGCCTGGTCATACCCAGAGGCAGATGCAAGCTTCTTGTACCTGTGTGTGTGCGAGTGTGTGTGCGGATGTGTGTGTTAGTGTGTGTGTGGGCGTGTGGGCGTGTGTGTGCATGTGTGTGCCTGCATTTGTGTGTGTGTATGCATGCACACACACCACACGTGACTGTGTTGGTGTCCAAGTCTGTAGGTGTTTGTGTAAATACACCTATCTAAATAAAGGACTATTTTGTGTTTATGAGGTAAAACATTCATTTTAATAATGATTAAATTAAAGCATGTATGTGTCTCCTATACGTTTACTTCAATTTTTCACTTTGGATAAAAGTGTCTGCTGAGACAGTGACTAAATGTAAATGCGTCGGATCACATTAGGCAGCCAGCTGCTCTAATACGGCCCAGAGATGATTATTTTCCCTTTGTAAATGTGGGTGCAGTGAGGCAACTGTCGGGTCCTGTCAGCCCACTCCTCTGGTGGGAAGCCTCTGTTATAACAGGAAGCCGCTGGTGGTGGAGTTGAAAGAAGTATTTATCTCTATCTCTGGGTCTGCTGAGTGATGCATGACCCCGAGTTCAGGGATGAGGAGGAGCAGACACTGCAGATGATCCCTGACTATTAGTGTGTTGGATAGCGTGTTTCTTGTCAAACACAGGAACACATCATATACATTACCTGATATATTGTGGTGGTGGTGGTGGTGGGGGGGGGGTTAGGGAATTTTGTGATATCTTACAACTAGGATTTACAAAGGATAAGTTTCCCTGAATGTGTCTCATGCCTTTGAAAACGTGTGTTGTACGGTAAAGAGGTGGCCTAAAGGCATTGGTTCAGATGACAAACCTTCCCACAGATAAGAGCCCCTATTTGTATTTTGCATGCCCTTTCCCTTGTGTTTTATGAGCTTAGTATTTTATGACGCTTGTACAAACAGTATGTATGTAATAGTAGTGTCTTCTTTAACAATATCAGGTTTTTTGTTTATAAAATAGTTTTTTTTTTGTTTCTATAATTTGCTGCGAAAATGGCGATGGCATATTTAGAAATTACGTATTATGTATCAAATTTTCTCACCGCTCTTAAATGTTTTCCCTTAAACAGGACAGTGGAACATAAAAGATCTTATAGAAATATCTTGCAATATCTAGAACATACTACAAATAGAAAAGTAACCTAACTGCAATATATTATTATTGTACCACATATACAGTATATATATATATATATATATAAAATTTGGCAACAAAGCCACGCATTCGTTCGTCGCGAACAACAAGCTAACTTTAATAGTTTTCCTCTATTCAGTGAATCTATTCATCATTAGTGTCGCTAATGATTCATACCAGCGGGAGTGTGGGGCAGAGAGGGGCCTATCGGTTGTAGCGCTCCGGGGGCCCGGGGACGCAGGCAGACACAACACCAGGAAGTGCTATGGGATATGGGATAATGAAGTCTACCCCACCCTCCAGAGGGGCATCGGCTCACCTGTCCCAGGGGCTACTAAACAGCTCATTTGACAAGTCAGCCCCACACACGCACGCACGCACACACACACACACGCACGCATACACTTACAC
>JAOPHQ010006320.1:72500-77500 GCA_030340625.1 Merluccius polli | reverse complement strand
CTGTGTGCGGGCTAATGCACCTATGAGAAATAACTTAGGGCCTCATTTAGGCCAGTTGGACTCTGTGGGCCCTACATGGTAGCCTTAGTAACACATAGCCTATATAGGCCTAGGCCTAAAAATACATAGGCTACAACAACAACAACAACACCCAACATGCACAACTACTGCATGTTGGGTCAAATGTGTTGACCTGTTACATCTAC
This sequence comes from Merluccius polli, assembly GCA_030340625.1. Lineage (NCBI taxonomy): Eukaryota > Metazoa > Chordata > Actinopteri > Gadiformes > Merlucciidae > Merluccius > Merluccius polli. The sequence goes on along the minus strand of JAOPHQ010006320.1, from coordinate 77,294 downwards.
TGACCGGCCGAAACAGACTCACATTAGACCTATTTGAAAACCATGTAGACCTATTTACAAAACATATACAGTATATAGGCTGTATAAAATAGAACTGGCATTGGAAGAAAAAAAAAAACATTGCGAAAATGTCATCCATTAGATAAAACCAATTGATTATTATTACTGTTAGATCAAACACTTTAAAATGTGTAAGGTGGGCAATGTAGAAAAGTAAGGGCAGACCTGGACCTCTGTCCATGGTGCTGAACCCACCGCCCCTTATGGTTTCTGTAAGCCCACCCAAATAAGGTACAACTTTATCTGTTATGTACATCTCCATGTATAGATATACATCGATTTTGATTGATTTTTTCGGGTGCATCTGACAAACGACTGATTGAATTGTTTTGCCACTCGGCCACGTCGTGCAGACAGCCGTGTGGTCCAGTGATACAGGGAGACGAGGAGACCGCCAGGGGTCATCGTTCAGCAGGCTTCAGTCCCCCTGCAGGTCTCTGGGTTTCCCTCATGGGGGGGGGGGGGGGGTCGTGTTCACAACCGTACAAAAGGCAACGGGGGAAAAAAAACACAGGTTGATTATAGGTCTGCAGACTGAATATGTTGCATATGCTGCAAAAGAAAACAATCACGAAAAAAAAAAACACTGTCAATTTATAAAATTGTAGGCCTATATCGCGGTGGGCCAGGCTGGGCCAACCCGCAGTCATTGGGTTGAAATGATGTCAATAAATAGGCTCCGTTCAACATCACCATGGAGAATTACTTCACAAAACATCAGCCGTGATTAGTCCTCGCTTCTCCATCCGACAAGGACAGGTATAGGGGTACACACACACACACACACACACACACACACACACACACACACACACACACACACACACACACACACACAGTGCTGATACTAGGCTAAATTAACCGTTCTTCCTCAAGAATATATTGCGCAGTTAGCCTAGGCAGCTTCATATGACACACTACTACTACTAGGCCTACTACTACTACTACTACTAATAATAATAATAATAATGGGTAATAATAATAATAATAACAACAATGGGTAATAATAATAATATAAATATTGTTATTATAATTATTATTATTAATAATAATAATATGTAATAATAATAATAATCATAACAATAACTTCAGCATATTGCGATATATTCCCGCAAATGCTAAATATATAATTATGTTGGCAACAAGTCTCTTTGTGTTGACACTTCCTTGCAAAGTGCGCACGTTCAGATAACAAGAGCCGAGAATAGAGACATCACAACAAGGTCAAGATTTCTACTCACTATGTTGCCTATATCTATCCAATTAAATACACAAACACGGCACTAATATGCCATTTTAGAGAAAAATACAGAAGGCTTTTCATGTTTCTTAAAATGTAAACGTATATAATCTACTTTGAACGATTCTTGAACTGAATTGTTGAATTTAAAAACCATGAATTAACCCTCAATCAGCCGCCTCGCAGACTGTACACTTTAACAGACAGACACACGCGTGCGCGTTACCAAAGTTCACATTTCTGTCCCCCAGACTGGGACTTGTTTCTTTGGAGAGGAGCCCGTGGTCGCCTCTCTCCACAAAACACTGGCCCCCCACCTTTTGTTCAGGCGGGGACCCTAGACCCCATCATTAGCACTGATTACTGCTGACCAGTTTGACAACCTTATTGACTGCTAGAAAGACTTTTTCATGTGTTCCCCTGCTTGCCCTTACTCACAAAAGAAACGGAAATATTCGGCCATTTTGTCCTGATTTGAAAGAAATAGAAAAGACCCCTATTCTTCCCTTTACTTGCTTCCCCTCTCCTTAAAATCCCGGGACTTTGGCTTGCTTGATTCAAGTCAAAGACGTTTTGTAATTACAACTTGCCTCACCCAGTAGGCGAGATATAACGCTACGGTTGCCAAATTGGTGTGGTTTTACTTGTGTTTCCTCTGTGGTTAATAACATTAGTCAATAACATTATTTATTTTCAATTCTAAGCTAATTTCAGAAAGTAAAAAGTATCTTAGTAATGCCAAATTTAACTGTGTAGGTATAAACCGGGTATGCCTATAGATAATTTAGTAGGCATATAATGCACATGTGCACGCACATGCAACTATTTTCATTATGTATAGGCCTAGTACTGTTGAATTTGTCTAGATTAAAAAACTAACAAAAAAATATAGGCCTAGGCCTAGTAACATATTTATCCACTTGTTATAATTATTTAGGCTGTGCATTATTTCCTTATTTAATATGTTGATTATTTACACCGTTAGGCCTAATAGTGTCTGGATATGAATGGCAATTTCATAGGGTTTACGAGAGTCCGTTTGCGGTAGGCCTAAACATTATAATATTATATCATTAGCTAAATAAATGCCATAAAGATAATACCCAGCAGTATTTTTACATTTTTTTAAAATCTATATAATAGGCCTATCGTTTAGGTTAAGCGAAGCACATATATGTAGTATTATTTTATCACTGTTTACGAAGAGAGATGATTTGTGCCGGTGAGTCGGCCTTTCTTTGACCCCTCGCATGCAGTCACCCTGCATTAGTTGACGCATAACATGTTGGCAAATTAAGCCTCGCTCGGTCTGAGGCGAGACGAGACACACAGCAGTGTAGCATTATCAACATCACACGTTTCCATCTTAATCACAATATTCGCCGATTCATTAATTTTACAACATCATGAAAACCATAATGAGAGGGAATTAAGTAGTTCTCCTAGATTTTTTGTTGTTATCCCCTTCAAAAATAAAGGACTAAACTTGTGTTATTTTGTCAACAAATATTTTATTAAGTTATCTTTACTTTTCTTTTTTTTCTTTTTTTTACTGAATCACATTTTCACTAAAGCGCACATGCTCACCAAGTTCACCTGTGCACAAGGTAACACCAAGCAAATCAATATGAAATTCTAAGAGACAAAGCCAATTGTTTAAATAGGTAAATAAACATTATTTATAAAACTTTTAAAGTAAATTAAAAATATCACAGTCTTTCAACATGAAATACCCACAGAAAATAGCAGGTTAGGCGTTCAAATGTCTTCTTCTGTTTCCTTTTTTTCAATTTACTTTCGTCTTGAGGCATTGGTTTATTAGTCCTCCCTTAGAGGGAATTGTGATCATGAATACTTTCCATCCATAGTTAGATTTATCCACATGTGTTAAAACGAAAACAATATGAAAGTAGGCTTTAAGACGGGAATCCCGTCCCTTGTGTTTTGGCAGCCATCGAATGACATTGTTTTTTTGTGTTTTTTTTTAATTCAACGCAGGCACTATGTCTGTATTATTAGATTGTCTTTCTTCATCTCTCTTTCTTCATCTCTCTCTCTTCATCATCTCTCTCTCCATCTCTTTATCTCGCGCTATCTCGCTCACTTAATCGCGCGTTAATTCGTCCTCTTCACGCGCGCGCGCCGCCTGCTCGCCGTTAGATGTCACATTCGCTGTCGCTGGAAGTGATGGAGATGGCCGACGTGGCGGCTTTGCTCGACAAACTGGCCTCTGGGCTGGAGGCGTTTCCGAGGCGGTCCGCCGTCCCGTCGTCGTCCGCCAGCGACCGAACCGACCCACCGGACAGGACCTGCTGTTGTAGCCTGTAACACACAGAGTGATCACAATAATACACGTGTGTCAGTAAGGTCAAAGTTCATTCAAGGGATGCAACGCACGTAACGCAAAAAAACGTGATCGTTGGTCTTTAATTTTCGCCTGCAGCCGTTTCACAACACGCGTGGCCTGTGCATGACCTCGGCCTATGGCGACTGAAGCCTGGCCTATCCCTTAAACGGATTTGTTGTAATTTAAATGCAGACTTCAGTACGCGTAATCTGATCTCTTTGCCTTTTAAACTGTCCAAGTCAACCACGACATTTTCTTAGTTTTTGTACTAACAATAAAATACAAAATAACCAATAGGCTACAGGCCTATAATAAAGAGCACTATAATAAATACACTGTTATTCAGTCCAGCTATTAAGATGAGCTTATACTAGCTAATACAATACACATTTTGTTCGAATTTAATTCCTACACTTATTCTGGGAATAGTAAAGCTACTACTTAATTTTCGCTATATCCTACAACCTTTCTAATATTTAGGCCTAGTAATACAAAGCGCTGTTGTTTTTTTTATTTATGTAAGCGCCGTATCGCGTATTAGGCCTATATATAAAATAGAAAATACATATTCACTTGATCTGTTGATAAATACATAAAAATGGCCACATTTCAATACAAACTACGGATGGGGGGGGGGGGGGGGGGGGTTAAGATAGTTTCCTATCAAGTTCAAATCAGAACCACTTTCGGTGGTATGTTATTATAGCCTACATTTTGCTCTTCGGCCGAGGTTCAAAGGCATATGCAGGTTTATCGTTTATTTGTGCTCGTTTGGGAAAAAACAGATTATGTAAGCCCAGCTATAACCCCCCCCCCCCCCCACACACACACACACACACACACACACACACACACACACACATATACACACACAACAACAACAACAAACACACACACACACACACACACACACACACACACACACACACACACACCAGACACACACACGGCCTTTACCTATTTTTCGCCGCCGCGGCTCTGTCTCTTTGTCTCCGGTTCTTGAACCAGTTCCCCACCTGCGTGGGCGTAAGTCCCGTGGCCTGCGCGAGCTCCCGTTTTTTACTGGGGTTCGGGTACGGGTCCTGCAGGTACCACTCCCGCAACAAATGCCGGGTCCTCTCCTTGAAACAATGGGTCTTCTGCTCCC
>JAOPHQ010006320.1:65000-67500 GCA_030340625.1 Merluccius polli | reverse complement strand
ACACACACACACACACACATGCACATACACACAGACACACACACACACACACACACACACACACATACACAAATACACATACACATACACATACACATACACACATACACAAATACACATACAAATACACATACACATACACACATACACATACACACACAGCTCTGAAGCAGTGCTCATCATCGGTAAACATGGCGTCTGACCTTAGAACCGCAAAACCAATTACAGCTCCCTTGACACTGAATACATATTTCAATTTCAACGTTTTGTTTCTTTTTTTCCCCTCAGGGCAAGATGGAAAAAGCTATTGAATATTTTTCAAACTGGGATGTTGACAATACTGCTGTGAATAGAAATCTGCACTGTATCATAGCATGCAGTGATGCGCTCCAATGGATTATGATATATAGAATATATATTCATGAAATATGAAATGTAGGAACAAACACAAAACAAAAATAGAAAAGTACTTCTGTCAAGGGGTTTGTCAATAGAAGGCACACACCTGCAGTTTAGAACAGTGGTTCTCAGCTGGCGTGGCCTCAGGACCCACATGTGTCTTCAGTCATTACCCATGACCCAAAAATAATTGCAATATTTATTTACTAATATTGCAGTAATCAACAATGCCTTCATGTACTGTTAAAAACATGGAGCAAACAAAAAGCTGCAACAATTGGGGCTAAACTCAATGAAATAGTAAGCCATTGAAACATGAATTAACATTAGGAGGACCACTTGACAAGCCCTTAGGGGATTTTTTGGTTTCTCCTGCACATTTGCTTCATCTACTGTCTACTTTCTTTGTGTCTTTTTTTCGTTGTTGTTCAACTTTTTTAATATTGCTGTTTTATATATCTTTCATGTGCTAATAAAAAAGACAAAGAAAAGAACATTAGATAAAGATTAAAGTTTGGCATATGCTCTGCGACCCGCTCAAAATGCCCTCACGGCCCACTTATGTGGTGACCCACCAGTTGAGAATCTCTGGTGTCAGAAGTTTAGAGCCATATACCATTTTTACCGTATTTTGTGTGTTTGCCTGCAACAGCAAATTTGTACTGCACGCTCTCTTTCTGTTTGTGTGTGTGTGTGTGTGTGTCTCTCTCTCTCTCCCCCCCCCCACTCCATCTCTCCCTCCCTCCCTCCCTCTTTCCTCCTGGCTGCAGACTGCGGCAGTAAGTAAGAGATTACAAACAAACAATACATCGAGTGAGTTCCCCAGGAAAGAGTCATTAGCAATATCCTGAAACGCACCTGGTCTTATTTTGAAAGCACATTTACGGAGCATGTTATAGAGTGCATGTAGTAATTACATCCATTCCTCCTATTGAATGCAGTCAATTTCTGGTCAGATAAAGGGTCTAAATAAAACTAGGAGAGAACATGATGTGCACTCTCCTCTATATTAACTGTGTGCATTTGTGTGTGTGTGTGTGTGTGTGTGTGTGTGTGCGCGTGCGTGTGTGCGCGTGTGTGTGTGTGGTGAGTGTCATCGTGTGTAAGTGTTTACCATCCAAAGTCAGACTATTTCTTTGCGACAAAAGATGGCAATCACAAAATCTCACAGTGGTGATTGTGAATTGTTTCGGAAAACATAAAATTGCGATGAACCGAAAATCCAACGTAAAGAAATGGCAACATTTGAACTTGGCTTTTAGCCTTGACTAAATGTCAAATGTATTTTCAGTACGGCAGAATCCAACAATACTTAAACACTATAGAGCATTAAAGAGCTATAGAATAAGCAGAACACAGAGTCAGTCTGGCTGGGTGGGTGGATTAATCACACACTCTTTAGATAAATCTCCCCAGTTGTATGTCCTGCACCTGTCTGTCCATCTAATCTGTCCACTCAATGATACAAACAGCCTCCCACCTGCCACAACCTAGCATGCTAAGACAAGTTTTCAGCTATCGGTCAAAACCTGTGACCGATAGCATTAGCATTAGCATGCTGACAGAACATCACACGGTTACAGAGCCAATGTTATCGCCAACAGTAAGCCTGCTACACACCCTGGGTCGGTTTCTGGAGAGTTTGGAAAGTATGGCAAGGTTGGGGGGGGGGGGGGGGGCAGAGTCCTCTTCACATCCACCCTCTCTCTCCCGGTCACCCGTAGAGCATTTTAGGCCAAGAAAACACACCCCCTACACACACATCCTGTCCATGTCACAGTATCTTGACGACACCCAAAGGTGACAGGAGTCAAAATTCATCAGAGTCAGGAGGTCCTCTGGCACCGGGGAGCCCTGTGATGCGTGAGCCGGGCCACAGGTCACACAGCTCTGCAGCCACACCGCCCAGCCTTCACCTCCACTTCACATTGTCTAAAAGCCTGCACTACTGCTGGTCCCCACACACACACACACACACATGCACAAGCGGGTGTCAATAAATGTCTCCCCTAGCGATTGCCTTTGCTCTTTTCGCTGCACTACTGCAGCTTTTCAATAGTGACCTTTAGACATGGTGGGGGTTTTGTTTTTGGTTTAGGGT
>JAOPHQ010006320.1:0-60000 GCA_030340625.1 Merluccius polli | reverse complement strand
TATATATATATATATATATATATATATATATATATATATATATATATATATATATATATATATATATATATATATATATATATATATATATACCGGTATATATATATATTTTTTAAAACATATATATATATATTTATTTATTCATTTATTTATTTATAACAAACTCCATGATTTCACCTGTTTTTGTCCGATTTCTCTTCAGCATTATTATCTACACTTCAGCGACAAGGAAGACCAGACAAGTAAATTAATGGGTGGGTGGAGAAGGGGCAGGGGGTGCAGGGGGGTGCAGGGGGTGCAGGGGGGTGCACGGGGGTGCAGGGGGTGCAGGGGGTGCAGGGGGGTGCAGGGGGTGGGTGAGTGGGTGGTGGTGGTGGTGGGGGGGGGTGCTGAGGTAGAGGTGGGTACAAGGAGGAACACAAGACAAAAACAACTAACCCCCCCCCCCCAAAAAAAAACCAAAAAAACCCCAAAACAGTACAGAAGTACCAAGCCACTGAAGACTGGCATACTGCCGTTGTGTGTCAGTCACCTAGCAACAAGTCCTCCCCATCACTTACCCCCCCGTCCCCCCCCGTCCCCCCCTCCCTGTTTACCCCCCCCCCCCCCCCCCCCCATCCCATTCCCCGCTGTGCTCCCTAATTCAACAAATCTGCTCAGAATGTATGGCCGCTCTTGTAACAAAACGCATTCTGCTGCGGGGGGCTAAGGATGCGGACCGCCACTCAGCCGCCTATTGACCAGCGAGGCCTTTTCTCTGCGCGCACTAAGGAGCGCGGCACAAAGAGCGTGAAAGCAGGGGCAGCGCCACAGAGAAAACATTTGCTTGTAATTGTGTTTGACTGCATAATGAAAATGATGTTCTTTTTTAATGCGGGCTTGTTAAGGCCACACTATTTTCCCTTCTGGTCACCTGATTATTGTAAAGGACAGACCGCCCCCATGCCTGGCCTTTTTTTTTTGGGGGGGGGGGGGGGGGGGGGGGGGGGGGGGGGCGCCGGAGGTGGAGGGGGGGGCGGGGGTGGGTGGGGGGTGAAGGGGTGGGGGAAATATTGAAAATGGTCCAAACACCTACCCACTCTCTGCCATAACCCCTCTTGTGTTTCAAGTGTTCACCAGCAGCAACATAAATATGTGGTCCCTGTTCATTACAGGGCCGATGAGAATGGTAGTGTAAACCCGCCCCGCCCCCCCCCCCCCCCCCCCCCCCCCCCCCCCCCCCCCCCCCCACACACACACACACCCTCCCACACCCCCCCCCCCTCCCTCCCCGGATCCCACCCCACAGAACGGTAGTGTCAGAGAGGCGCGCGTGCGTGTGCGCACGCACGCACGCACGCACGCACGCACGCACGCACGCACGCACGCACACACACACACACACACACACACACACACACACACACACACACACACACACACACACACACACACACACACACACACACACACACACACACACACACACGCCCCTGTGTTGGGAAGCTTTGAGAAGGTAGCATTCCTGGACTGGTACTACTTCATTTTAACAGACCATTAGCAGGAGCATTTGGGTCGCACCAAAAAAAAAAGTGCTTCAATGGACACATTCACATCCACTGAGTATTTGTACTTTTCAGCTCTATATTTTCTGTTTTGTTAACCTGTACTTTCCACACTCATCTGCCTATGCCCTTTTTATGATGCACACTATGCTGTGGCATTCAAGTGAATCTTCTTGGTGTGAAAAGAAAAGATTACATGTAAAAGGAGAAAAAAAAGGAAAGAAAAGCTAAATAAACACTTTTAAACACAAGTTCAAGATTGTATTTCATGTTTGTGCCTAAGAAGGTTGCACTGTGCATGACAGAAGTTTGTAGGCCTATCTCATAAAAACAACCTCTCCGGCTCAAAGGGGTCAGCAGTTTTTCCGTCCACGTGTATTTGATGATTGCATTTGCTGGCATGCAACAAATGATTTGTCAGAAGCTAATGTGCTTTTGAATTCCTCAAGGTTCCTCTCCCCCATCCCCCTCGCTTTATATGGATAGCTATTCAGTGATTTAATTGGTTTAGGACGCCCCCCCTCCCACCCCACCACCCCCCCACCCCCGTCTTCACTGTCATCCCAAAGCTGTGGCTTTTGAAACGCGCACGAGGCCATGTCAAGTCACAGGTGATAGAGAAAGGCGATTTAAAAAAAAATTTAGACATAGCTGACCTCTGCACACTGATATTCAAGCTCCCCTTTATGCAGCCCACCCTTCAGATTGGAGGTCAGCTCGGTGACCCCTGGGCCTCCACTTTTGGCTTCACCTCGCAAAAACCACACATCTTCACATCTTTTATCTAGGCACCACATTCATATACTGTGTCCCGCCACCCCAGGTTGACTCCGTCATTGCATCTGGCTGCATCCGTGAACCGCACCAAAAGCTATGTGAATCATTAAAACAACTCCGCACAAAGACACAATTTAATTCAGCCAGTAGCAAGGTTACCGGTCTGTAGTCCACAAACTGCATGCGACCTTCGACCGATAGACACAAAAGCGTCAAGGTAAGAACAAACGGTGTGCGGCAGGATTAAAGATGCTGTCCCATCCCAAGCAGCTGTAGGCCTCATCGCCACAACATTTGAAGTCAATGTTCTCCGTGCAGCTCTTCCACGTCTCCTGAATGACTGAGCTTCTTGAGAAGGGAACAGGTGCAACAAAAAAGAAAAGAAAAGCGAGGGAGAAAGGAGTCGTCGGTGGGGTCAACCGTGATTGGCTAAAAGTCTGTGGATTCTGTCACACTTGAGTGGCTTAAGGGTCTACAATAACACCCCACCCACCCCACCCATCCCACCCCACCCACCCCACCCCACCTAGCCACCCATCCCATCCCACCCCATCCCACCCCTGCTTCTCGCCCTTCACTGGATTAACAGGTTTCACCACATTGACACGGGCCCGCACCGTTTCATTTGTTTTTTAAGAGTGTCAACAAGTGAGCGTATCTGTCTGTGGATTTAAGACTTTCACCATGTAGACCCCCAACCCTGACACCAATTACACAGATTATGTCTTAAAGCTGCGGTGGCATCGCTGCACCGTGCTGATCCCTTTCGACAAGGTCACAGAGCCCCGCCCAGCAGCACGTGACCCCTACAACTTAACAGGCTACAGGTTTCACTTTCATTTTGCTAATAGTTTTTTTTTAAAGTGTTAAAGTAAAAAAATGTCATTTAAAAAAAAAAGGTGTATAGCACCAAACAACTTTAAACCCTAATTTAGTGCACAATAGAGTTGTAGGTACTATGGTTACAATAGCCAATGACTTAGATCCTGTCTGATAAAGGAAGTATAGTGCTAAATGAAAAGTCTGTTTCTTTTTTCAAAACAACTCCTCACTAGCTGGTATAAATGTCTTATTATAAATACTTAGGTTAACAAGACAATCAGCTGTGGATTTTCCACAGCTGATTGAACAACTGAAAACGATTGCTTTGTATCGACCAATGACTTTCTAAGCCCATAGATGAGATAATGGTCTTGGCAAGAAAGGCGTAGGCCTACAATATGTTCATTATAGCATGAATACAGCGTAAAATAAGCTCCTCTGACTGCCTTCAAGGCCAGGGAATAGTTACTATAATTAATTCATAAAACAATTTTAGTAGGCCTATCTATCCATCTATCTATCAATGGGTCTAATTCAGTTCACTCTAATTCATTTAACTTTTAAAACCAATAACAAAACCACCACCTGATGCATTTAAGATGTTTGTTTTTTTAAATTTGCGTCAATACTTTTTAGTAATCAAAATAAATTATAACGCCATTGTTATCCATTTCCCTTTGAAATGTTGCATTGCTCAAAGCAAATACAATCTCCTAAATTCCTGCCAAAAACCACACTGAAAATACGCCGCCCTACTTTATGTATCAAAGGCTATTTATAGATTGCGATCCACATCAGTTGTAGGCCTATTCATGGAAAAAATGTTAAGGACGAATGCAATTGTGCAGAAAACAATTTTAATTAACCTGGGACACGACGAAGCCTAAATACTGGTGAATGCCACAAATCAGCCGTTGTGTTAACGCAGGGAATCGCCTACAGCAAGGAGGTCTATATATAGGGGTCATTATTGTTGGTATATATCCTACCTGGAATTGGTTGAGTCGAGCTAAAACAAAAACTAAACTTAAAAACTAAACCAAAACAAAAGGAGGGGAAATGTAGACCCCTCTCGCCTCTGCGCTGTCCCCCACGGCAGCCTCCTTTCTGTGGGTTTCCACGTTAATTGGCAGCAGTTGAACTGGGAGCAGTAAATCAAGAACCGCGGAGTGCATTCAGGAGTGGGACCACCCAGGACCTATTTTCGGTGGACTTTTTTCTGATAGACAATATAAAGATACTCGAGGCTGCAATGCTCTGAAAACCATGAATGGACTTTACAAGAGCAGTGGTCCCCTACAGTAACAAGCTGGGCATGGCAGAGGAAAAGCGGGTTATTTTTTTTTTTCGCTGAATAGGCCTATTCCATATTTTTGGTCATTTTGGTTGTATCAAAAAAAAAAAACAGCACGACAGACCCGATGTCTTCGGGGTTAACACGTAAAATGGCCCAAATAAAAAATAGCTTCATACCCCCCCCACAAAAAAACCCCACAAAAATTCGGTGTAGGCCTTACAAATTGTATCACAATATTAGGATATTTCATGAAATCGTTCAACACAGGGCCTGATCGGTATAACCAAGACACACTGTCTACTGGACCAAGAATGCGGTTCATAATTCCCTCTTCAAGTTCTTTTTTAAACATACAAAATGTCTTCGTCTTATGAAATAGTCCGACGACGAGACATAAGCCTATACAGTTTCTAAGCACCTGCTTGTTGAAAGTAATGCTTTCTTTGTGCTTCATTATGGCATCTTACAAAACTAGACAACTGCCTACTAAAATACCAAGGCTACTCTTGATTAAATACCTTTTCAGGTTTCTGAACCTCTAATGGGTAGCAGGCTCCTGGAGAAGGAGGCAGAGCTCACGGCAAGGCCGAGCTCAGGCCTGGGGTAAGATGAAGCTAAGAAAAGCTATTCGAATCTACCTAGCTACTTTATTAGGCCTACTATTTATTATTATTATTTCTACTACTACGCCAAGGCCACAAAACAAGCAAACACAAATCTAAATTGTTTCTCCTGTCAGACTTCATCATCTCCATTATTATATTCTTTCATTTCCAACCAAACAAGACAATACGTTTCAAATGTAGCCAATAGCTTTGCAAAGTTAGCCAAAACGTGAGGAATAAGCATTTTCTGAATGTGCTCTTACTGTAAATTTCTTTGTTGAAGTCATTACCCCAAATTGTAAATTATGAATGATGCACAATTCTGTTTAATCATAGGATTGGTAACAAAAGAACAGACAACCAGTAAGAGTATTGCATGCTCATTATAATAACCCACATATGTATAAATGTAGGGAGAACACAGGCTTTTTATATTACTACACGAAGTTCCTTTACACTCCACAACTTGCTCCTCTTAATGGTGCAGGCTTCTCTGTGCTGTCCTTCCTCTGCTGGGTGGTTTGGCAGGAAGTTGTCCTGTAAAGGCTGAATAGTGACCACTTTTGTTCTCCCTCACAGTCGCTTCCAAACCTAAAAGCATGCAGAAGAAGAAAAAAAATAAATTCCTCCCACACCTGTTGATGAACTGTTTTGTTTTTGTTTTTTGGACCAGGGGAATTAACATGTCTTTGGATAACTGGCCAGCAACTTCCAAATAAACTGCTTTTTTATCCGTTTGGAAATGGCAATAGAAACACTCTTTTCATGTAACAGTAAAAAAAAGAAAAAGAAAAAACACACAAAAAAACGACCAAATCAGTGAAAAACTGGATTTCCTGTTTGGAATCAGAGGAGGCCTTGAGAGAGGACAAACAAAAAGAAAAGAAAATGGAGGGCCTGTGCATGAGTGGTGAAAGACTAATGGTGTAGGACTCAAGCCTCACTCTTCATATGCCAACACCAGCAGCCTAGAAACACACACACACACACACACACACACACACACACACACACACACACACACACACACACACACACACACATTTCACCCTGCCTTGCTGCTTATAATACTAATAATATCCCGTTTTATTAGAAAACACATTTTGCTGTGCGCCGTGGAGACCAGGAAAACCTAAGGCACCACTTTATGGCCACCACAATAATTAATAGGCCATTCAACCTTTTAGGAATATGTATTCTGATGGATACCTACTGTATCCGGGTAAAACATCATCATTTTATCCCTTGCTTGGCCTCTAGGGTCCGGCGTTACCTGCGGGTTTTGCGCAAGGTCAATATTACAACGTGCCTCCATAATTTGAGGTGGCGTGTCATGCGCCCTTGGTTTACTGCGTGCACACCACGTTTGTGTATCTTCACAAGCGAACCCGGACTTAATTATAGTACAGTGCAAAGAGCATCAGGGATGTCAGCTGCAGGAAGATGTAGCCTATGGAAGTGAAAAATGGTTTTCTTTCTTATAGGGCTGTATAATGTATTGAATCCATATGGATATTGCAGGAAAAAAACGTTAATGTGAAAAGCCCAAGGTGGGCCATTTCAGAAATATAAAAGGTTCACCATGTGAGCAGAAGGCACACAATCACAATATCAGCACATCGAGTAAACCTTTCTCTGGTGAGGCTACTTAATGCTTCAACACATTCGTGTATGCTCTATTGTATGTGTTGGCATACGGGCAGCAATACCACTAATATAATATCATAATATCTATTAAAAATAATTGCTTTTTAAAAAGTCCATATATGTGCAGCCCTACCTCTCTCACAATATAACAGAAAAGTGTGGAAACACTGATTCATTTTCAGCTTGAAGCTGATTTACAGCCATTATTATTAATAATTGTTGTTGTGGTTGTGGTTGTTGTTGTTGACAAACACAAGCTGTCGGTCTGGGGATCGAACCATATCCTAGAAACACTGTTTTACCAACAACACCACTTTATTGTCTTGTGGGGTTTTTGCCGTCGTTGCGCTACAAAATCACTTCCAATTACTTTTAAATTGCCATTTGTGTTTGAGATGTATGCGATATTCACTTCAGGCAATTAGGAGGAGAAAAATGAAATAGGCTACTGTTCAGAAAGACCTGAACAACACGGTTCCGTCAATGTTCTCTGGAAACAATTTAAACAATTCCCCAACATAAAGGGAGTTTAAACGCTTTCCAAAATAATTGCAAATTGCTTATTGCCATTGGTCTGTGCATGACGTCCGACACACCTCTCATAGACCACAGGGTGATCATTTAAAGATATTACAATGGATCAGTTTGAGTGTCTATGGAAGACAGTGTGGAAAAAAAATATAGGCCTACATTAAATGGATGCATTTGAACACAAACCTATCAAAAACAGGACACGTATTTAACACACACACACACACACACACACACACACACACACACACACACACACACACACACACACACACACACACACACACACACACACACACACACACACACACAGTACAATGACAGATGGGCTGGTTACTGTTTCTTTATTCATAGGCTTCACCTAAAGGGAAGATGTTGAACAATCTCAGGCTGTACAGCAAACACTGCAAATCTCTTTGCATGGGGGAATTATTCAAATTAAAGAGATTTAATAATCTGGAAGTCATTGATGACATTTTTCAATAAGCAACAATGAAGACACAATAAAAAAAATGAGCTGGAAAACGCAATAGTCATGGGCCTATTTTAAGGTGTACAGTGAGGTAACCCTAAACTGCGTTGCACATCCACAGAGACAGACAGAGAGAACCAGCGAGCACCGCAGATTAGCACCAGTGTTCACCAATGACGTATTATTGTAACCAGGTGTTGGTAAAGTCAGACAAAAAATAATAAATGCATCGCAAAGAGTCTGTCAAGGTGACACCTGAATTAAGTGGGAAAAACAGCGCATGCGGTCCTTGAGCAGGCGAGCCTTTAAAGGTCTCGTTGAAGTCCATTCAGCATGGGCTCGGATATTGGAAATGTGTTCATAATGGCCATTTCTGCATTTCAGTAGACATCACTTCTGGATATTGAGTCATGGACGCACACACAGTGTGGTTATTCAGCTCAGCACAGGCACAAGAGAGCAGATGTTGGAGACTTCACTGCTTTGTGATGATCGGGGGGTGGGGGGGGGGGGGTTGACTGATAGTGGCCCTGTATCTGGACATAAAGTTCACTGTTATGTTTTCATGTCCAGTCGTAGCTTATTTTAAGTGATGGAAATAATACAGAGTAATACATTCATTTTAACTGACATACATTTCCACGGCAAAAAAAAAGAAGAAAAAAGATACCACCCCACCGGTCTCTGTATTAACGACACCCCCATATATACGTGAAGTGGTTCAGTCCTCCTTGCCCTCTCCAATTTGCGTGAATGGTGAACTGTTAACCCAGTCCAAACGGCGAGCTGGCTGGTGTTTGACACTTCATTTCACCATCACCCCCCCCCCCCCCCCCCCCCCCCCCCCCCCCCCCCCCACACACACACACACACACACACGTAAAAGCAGGTTTTCTAGAAAACAAAAGACCAAGAAGCCAAACCAGAACGAGACAAACGAGGGCGACAGTATATCACAAAGAAAGGTGGGTAAAACAATGAGTGTGGCAAATTAACACATTACTAATTCAATGGTGATACACATTGTCTGTTCATTACTGCCCCCTATTGGTCGATAGAGGCTACTTATTATGGCATTAGACACAATAGCAAATACCCAAAATGCATTTTAATCTTAATACGGTCTATGATTTGAATTATAATAACAAAATGTGGGGGCTGCATTTTAATATGTGATTTTTACATGCATTTGTATGTCACCGTTTTCAGCTGAAATCGAGTGAATATGGGCAGACCTTTGGCACGATTGTATTCACACTAAATAAAGTTTGTCCTTGACGTGGCCCGGCCCAGATAAATCCCTGTCCCCACACCTCAGCAGATGAGCCAGCCCCACGCCCAGCATTGTGCTGAATTTCACTTTGTCAAGCTTGGCTTAATTGCATGTTTTTCCTTCAATATGTGGATGACATTAACGTTGCTATTATTAAAGTTATTCCATGTATTAGCTATTCACTATTGTGCCATTAAACATACATTTGTACTATGGTGTTTAGCTAATTTATTGTAGTATGGTAGAGTGATTCTGCAGCTTACAGTCTGGGACTAATTCAATATTGGATAGTACAAATTCACCAGAGCTGAAAGCCTGCAACTTTCAATGGATTCATTGGTTTCTAGCGAGGTGTGGTTACAGAACATGTGCTGTGTTGAGGTAGTTGGGCCAAATCTCTAGTGGCTCTCCTGGTGATGTTGATGTCATTTTGAATTTGTCCATTCAATCAAAGTGTATATTGTGTCAAGTGCACAAGGTAAAGGACACATTCGAGTAGCTGGGGAATGAGAGTAAACAAGGAAATAGGTGTTAAAGTCTCAAAGGTTGTAAATTCACAAGAATTTGCCTCCTGTTTTTTGTGGCTGATTTTTTTGGATGCCTAAAGTGTAAATAATCTTTTTGAAATATGACCATAAGAGCCAAAGCCCAGTAATGTAAAGTGTAACAACTTGATTGACCCCAAAGCCGGCACTCTTGGAAAATACAGCAATATGAGGAAACAAAATATTTTCAGTTCATGCACTTTCTATTACTTGCACTCCACACATAAAGTGCTTTTTTATGGACCCGATAAAACAAAAGGTAGAAACTCACAGAAGAAACATAGCTCACTTAATCTAGTATTTTAAGAGAAATGCTCACTGCTTTCTGAAGATTGACTTTTCCTGAGTCATGTATCTAATTCTGAATTATACTGCTTAACAATAATTGTGACTAGAGTGTTATCAAGCAACTAAGTGTCAACAATAAAATTGAAATGCCCTTTAAAACAGAATGCCCCATGAATCATCGTTTAGAGATGTGGTCATTTGAATTATTAAGTAATTAATAATCTTTTTCTTGTCTATGATTTTAAAGAATCTCATACAGGGTAACAGAGATACTCTTACAGCTGGGGTAAGCAACTCTGTCACACTGATATTTCCACTGGGTTTAATGAAGTGATGACTGCATGACAAAAAAAAAGCTATGGTTAGCAAACGTGTCAGGTTTCCATCACTGCACCTCACTGTATTATGTAGAGAAGTAAATGGGATTGACAGGTGTGGACAAAAATACACAAAGGTTTAAATGAAATGAGGTGAAGGGTCGTTAGACGACAGGGACATTTCACTTGATCTAAATTGATCTTACCCGGTAAGACAATCAAGGTGAATGGATAAATGATGGATAAAATGACAGGTGGGGGTGACCAATTGTAAGCCGAGATAACACAATATGATGGCAATATGCAAATGCCAGGTTGGCATCCAATGATTAGCCCCCGTTTTAGCTGAAACCCCGGAAGAAGAGGATGTCTGGGTCCTGGGGAGGAGAAAGAGCAAGGGTAGAGAGTGATGTATGGGGGGGTCAAAGGTCCACCGCAGTGTAAGCATGCAGTCTGGAGGGGTTGGTCACGCAATGGCGGCATGCTAACAACAGACGTGTCCGAGGGCGTGCACAAGGACCGAGAGAACATGAATAAAACCAATGTGCAATGTTATATAGACGACGATGATGCTGATGATGATAAAGAAGATGATGCAGGGGGGACAGTGAGATGCATGGGGACAGTTGGGTCAGAGAGTCAGACAAACGGTTCCTGTTGACACGTTCATCCGACAGCATGCTTCATGAGGTCAAGAAACGAACAGCTCAAGACGCATCCTAAAAGTTTTTTTTTTAAGTCTTCAACCAAATACTCATCAATTGTGTGCCATCAGGTGAGAGAACACAGGGTTTTAGGTGGGCTTGAAGAAAATGGCGTTGGATTTGCGGAAGAAGCACAGTTTGTCGTGTTTGTTTTCATCATATTTAATCTCAATCTGAACTCCATAGGAAACATACAAGCAATGAGCACTCCCAACAGTGTACAAAACCTCCAATAGGTGGACAGAAGATGAACAGATGAAAGTGTGACTCTGAACTGATCGACCCGTATTCACACACAAGGGATTATTTCTGCAGACAAAACGTCCGATCGGTGCAGTTGGGATAGCGGATAGACAGAGCTGTAATCAAACTACCTACATATGATTGCAGTGGACATGGAGTAGGGGGACAGTCGGGTGCGAGGGGGGCGCGCGCGCGCGGGGGGGGGGGGGGGGGGGGGTTGGGCGCTAGAGGTCATCCTTTTTGCCTGCTAAGTTTGTTTGTACACACCAATCATTGAATCACCTCAACCAAGAAAAAAAAAGTGTGCTGCGTTCTCCATGACAAACTGACCGTGGGCAACAAGCGCACTCTCGGATGAAGGAAACGGAGAGCGCCACAGAGACCAGAGGGGAGGAGGAGGGCGTTCAGGGTGATGGTAATCACAAGAGAACAATGCAAAAGAGGGTCACATCCTGGATGATGATTGTTGAGCGATGTTTTCTGTGTGATTTGTATGAAACATACATCAATATGTCTTCGGGGGGGGCTTTGATCCTGGTCAACGATGCCAAAATTGCAAAATGGCATTCTGGTGCCCAGGAAAACCTCTGATCTATATGCAGCAGAACATATTCACCCCCATATCCACTTAATTTGACTATTTAACCCGCCATCCCTCAAAATGTCCTCTTAACCACCACCCCCGCCCCCCCGGACAAAGAATAGAGATGGTTGCTGGAGCACATTAGCCCTACACAGTGCTCGGTGACCTCGACGTGGAAGCGGTCCATAGAGGAGGCAGTGAGGCCGGCGACCCCCCACCTCTCTGTGTGCTGTGCCTGCATGGCAGCATTAGTCAGGCTCAACTGGCTCTCCAGCATGAGAAACAGAGCATGACATGAATCCAACAATGGCAGGCAGATGACGGCCTACTCTCCATCCGATGAGGACTATCGCTGATGTGGCTGCTTTTCTCGGGGGGGGGGGGGGGGGGGGGGCATAGGGGGTTAGGGGTACATAGGGACAATATAAATCATTAGGAGACACAGGTGGCCTCGGATCTAATGCGTTACATATTGTATAGCTTTGCGGATGACTAAATGCTTTATATGCATCAAAAGGCCCGTTTCGGGTTGCCAGGTATGTGCCTTAGCGATTTGAACGCAACAGCAGACTTCAAAATACGAATAATCAAGGACACTGTACAATAGCGACAATAAAAAAGGTTACCACAGCATCAGGAGTCCGAAATGTTTAATAATATGAACTCTGTCAAGGCTTATTAATTGGCACAGTAAATAACACTGCCCCCCTCTGGTGTAGCTGGGCGACTGAATAATTGCCTTTGACTCGATGGAATACTCCCATAATCTAGCCATAGTTCATTTGAATAATTCCTTTTAGGATAATTAAAGAGGAAAATATAACGATGTTCAAGAGAGCCTATTTTATATAGAAGGGGAAAAAAAAAAATATATATATATATATATATATATATATATATATATATACACAAAGTTATATTTCTAAAGAAGGAAATCATAAATCTAAAAAAAAAAACAAGGTTTTCAAAGATCACATATTTTTACATTTTATATAAGTGGGCTATGGTACTCTACTTGCTGGAACGGTTCAGACTGTTCAAACTGAGACGAGTTCAAAGCTGTGTGGGTCGCCCACGCCGGTCCACTCGGCACGCCGTGTCACGACGCCATCCCAGCAGCCACAACAATCCCAACTCCACCTGATCCATTAACTGCTCGCCACTGAGCGCCGCTTGAACGTTTGACCTTCTTGTCCTTCTAACGCGGCTCACGACATCATGTTGACATTTAAAGTAATCCCTCCCATGGCTCATAAGCACAGTAACCCTGGACTGCCACGACCCCAGCCTCTGGTCAACACGCTACACTTAGACAAGCAGAGGGGAGACTACAGTCAGATATTCAGACAGGTCAGGGGCGCTATGCTGTGCAGAGTTCAGCACGTGTACAGGCTTGCAGATCGAGGTATAAACTCACTGACAAGAGACGAGGTCATGCATTGAGAAGCACTACAGGCCCCGGTGTGAAGAATAGACACTCCTACCTCTACACTTTCACACTAATCCCACTCATGACTAACGTCAATCTACTGTGACAAGGCCGAGTCCAGAGCAAGGCCGATTAACATACCGTCACCTCTGTTGGGTTTCTATTGAGGCACGCCTATGGGGAGTAAGAGCAAAGCCTTTGTTTAGCATTTCTGCACAGGATGGTAAATCTGCACTGCAACATGATGCATGTTCATCTTGGACAGCTTTTGTAATAACATTAAAGGCAATTCATCCCATTCCCAAAGAGAAGTGAATTCAGCACCATTTAAACCAGGTCCACAAGCTGTTCGGAGAAACACTATTGTCGTCATAAGTGTCTGAACCAATGGAGCATGCAAGCATTTGATCGCCACGAAAATAACTTTAATAGCATTTCATTAGCTATTAGCAACTTTTAACTGGGCCTTGCGCGTACAATTGTTCCTCCACTATCGAGTTCAAATTGACTTGTTTCTATTTAGAAAATATACCGAACACATTAGAAGAGATGAAATAAGAGGTAAAAGGTAACGACCCATTTATTTAGTGATACATTCTGCAAACTAGAAATTTTATTCAAACTTCAGAGGCTAAAAAATGAAAGAGAGGAAGAGAAAGGGAGGCAATTCAAGGAGAGAAAAGCATCAATTCACAAGCAAGGAATGCAATTTGTTCAATCAACAACACAAATCATACAATTTAGTTCTGGGAACAAAGCTTTTTTTTTTTTTTTTACATTTTTTCTGCCATTCCTTTGGAGCTAGACCATGATACAAAATATACAATTATTAAACTTTGTAAAATCACTCACAGAGGCCTCTGAGAAGCGCTTGAATCAACATTGACAATACTTATCTACATCACTCTAAAGCTTTTTTTGATCATAAATATAGCAGACATGTATGTATGCACATTTGAATACTTACAGGGTTACCGATTATTAAACAAATGAATTTGTATTGTAAGTATGACATCATCTTCAGGAGTCCCAACAAAAAAAAATTAAATAAGCTTTCAAGGTCAAGACTCAAAAAGGATGAAAACAAATGTTGGAAATGTGTACCGTGTGACTGCAAACACATTCCTGTGTTGGCACTAGAAGTACTCTAACATTGAAACTGGTATTGAGCTCAGAGAATGCAACGTCGACGATGTTACTTCTCATAGTGTTGAATTGATTAGGTACTCGGGAGGAGGGGGCGACATTAAAATTGGGTAAGGCAAATCGGTGAGCTTATTAATGAGCTGAAAAAGGTTTGCAGAGTGAGGCTCAGGCTCCCCACTATAGGGGGAGGGGACACACACACACACACACACACACACACACACACACACACACACACACACACACACACACACACACACACACACACACACACACACACACACACACACACACACACACACACACACACACACACACACACACCATGGCTGCTTAAGGGTCAGACAGTTAACGCCACAACCAAAGTACATTGATATGTACATGAGGGCGCAAGCATTAAGCAAATCTCTTGATCTTGAGTCAGGCAGACCTCTGTACATGAATATACACAACAAGTTCCAGTCAAGCAAAGGTAACCCTGTAATAGCTTTATAATTTCTTTTCCAAAGCCGGTTATACAGACGATCAGTGCATATGACCATTGTCATCGTTGATCACACCTACCACATCTTACAGCTCTAGGACCTGAACTTTGATACAATTCTAGATCGTTCAACTACATAAATAGCACACAGGTAAACAGGTTGCTCAGCTGACTATAGGAGAGACGTGGAGCTTTGTGTGAGGAGAACATCGTCCTAAAAGGCCATGGGCAATAGGGTTTTTTTGCTAGTTACCAAAATAAGTTATAATTTACAGTGGACAAGTTCACCGACGCCCACCTCAGTCAAATACTGTACATAAACATCGATTCCAACTCAAACGGGCGGGCCCTATATGCAAGCTCTTCTATGTTCGTTACAACGTGACTCCACAATACCTTCACACATGTCAAGCTGAAGAGCTCTCGAAATCATTTAGTTGTAGAAAACAAATATTTGGAATAAAACAGAGGGGGATTAAAAAAAAACAGCCAAACAATAAAATCCAAACTTAAAAGGAGAGCACCATTTTCTCTGAAAGACATGTTATTGGAATAACTTTCGGAAAATACTACCCGAAATTGAATGCAGCGATGTCTCTTGCCATACAACTTACCACGACCTGGCACCAATTGTGTTTGGTTCTGGCCTTGAGGTGTAATTCATGTGTTTGGTTATTCTCTAAGAGGCAACACATTTTTGTATAAGAAGTTAACCAGTGAGAGTCTGATAACTATTGTTCATGGGGCTGGAAGAGGATGGGGAAGGGAGGGTGGTCAATAACTGAATATTTTTACATTCCAACTAAGAATTCTGAATTTCTACCATTTGCAACGTGTTATATGTTAATTATTCCCTTTAGGTACTGAGGTAAAATGGAGGAAAGATATATATTATGAAACCAGCATCATCCCAGAGCCACACACTGCACTGCAGGTTGTCGAGAGGATGTGTTGAATTTAGCCAGAGGTAAAGATGTAAAACGAGAGGTTAGGCCCCTCTCTTGAAGAGGAGAAAGTATGTGATGCTTCTTAAAGAATCTTGCAGAATATTGCATGAAACATGTTATTAAAAAGGACTTGTAAGTTCGTTTGTGAAGTGTTGAATGCTGAAAACTGACATCATGACAGTGTCAAGTGATAGTCAGCGACAATACCAAACACTAAATGTGTAGCTTCTGATACAGGTGTATGATGAATGAACAAAACTAAAATCTAAGAAAAAAAGTAATCCTGACAGTGAAGAAAGTATCCTGTCAAATACATTTTGACAAAACTGTAAATATTTCCTTACATCTGCATTTGTGTGTGTTTTGAATCACAATTTTTTTTAAGTAGAACTTTTCCCTTTCAGTAATAGCAAAAAGGGCCCCATTAAGATTACCAAATCTTACATTTCCACATCACTTCACCTTTTTCAACCAGAGATCATTCTGTTTCCTTTTGTTTCCAGAATCAACAGTTCAACGATGAGCATCTCCCTTATGTCTACTCTGAAGTCTCAAACTGCATGTACACCCTTTGAAAGAATCATGATCATCTATCATCTATAGCTATACAAACGATCTAAATGTAGATTTGGCAATGCCAAAATCTGGTCATCGGATGGCTATGGGTAACTGCTATAAAAAGCACATCCAACAGCAATTCATTTAAGAGCTATGAATCCGAGCTAATATAATTTCTGTGTTTCATGAAACACAGACCCATGAACCATTGGTGTCCATCCCCCCCGACTGGGGACTGGAGGGACATGTTAGTGATGATCAAATGTAATCAGTTCAGTATCACAAGAGTAAAAAATAAACCCCTAACTCAATCGGCATGATTTATTCCTTGAAAGTCAAAAATATGTACATACATAAAATTCCAACAATGCAATTTTAGATAGTTAGGGAAAAAAAATGAATCTCAAATTAAACAATTTTTCGTCAAGAAATACATCTACTTTGTGTGTGGAGTACATATTTAGTAGGGGACTATTGGTGGTTTTAAAAGAAGGGAAAACTAACTGCAAATCAGATCACAGACTATAGCAGCAAACTGTATTGTGCTCTGGCTTCTGGCGCAGTGGGGTTACACGCAGATTAAATAGTGAATAAAAAGGTGCTTCATGACCAGTAGATGTTATTGCATTTTGTTAATTTGTTCTTGGTTTAAACTTGCACATAAAGACCAATTAAAAATAAAAAAAAGAATCACCTTGAAGTCAAGAGTGTGAAATGCTCCCATATTCAGGTTAGTTGTTAAGATCATGTTGCCCAAAGACATCAGTGCTTGAACTACTGGCATAATCGAAATTTCAAAGACAATGCCAAAAGCAAGATCTAAGATTCTATCCATAACAAATAAAAGAAGAAAAATAAGTCTCATGAATGAGCCACTTGGCATATAAAGGAGCAATTAATCATATGGCACCACGATGTTGGGCAATGTATATTTATAAATGAGTATTCATGTGATACAAAGACGGACATTGTCAATGCCCATCTCTCTCAAGATATATATATATATATCTATATATATATAGATATATATATAGATAGATAGATCTATATACCTATAGATATCTCTCTCTCTCTCTATATATATACCTATAGATATCTCTATAGATATAGATATCTATATACCTATAGATATCTATCTATATACCTATAGATATCTATCTATCTATATATATCTATATCTATATCTATATATATATATATATATATATATATATATATATATATATATATAGATATATCTATAGACATATCTATATAGATATATATCTAGTGGCTATATATATATATATATATATATATATATATATATATATATATATATATATATATCTAGTGGCTATATATATATATATATATATATGTGTGTAAAGTTGTTCAAAGAGCATGACAGCATGTAAACTGTTATCCAAAGCTGTTGGAATACGGTGAACTGAGTGTTTGTTATTCTAGATATGGTTGAAAGCAGATGATGGGTAAGCATTGGGGAAAAATCCCTTAAGCTCTATCTTGTATTTTTGTATGTATACTTTATATAGATTTGCATAATTACAAATCCACACGCACACGCACACACACAAAGTTGTTAACGGTGTCTTAATGAGACTTTTCTTTGTACAAGGTAATCTGGAAAATGGCATTTTTCCATATTACCTTCATCATCTGTTGAAAGATAGTTTTTTTATCCCCTCCAGGCTTTTGAAATGGCTGAGATACACCTTGCCATTATTCCTTGAAGATCTACAGAAAAAACACAAAACTAAAATACAATTTTTAAAAAAAGCACAGGAAAATAAATGATTAGAATGGTTTGATATAGAGCTTACTGTGCTGTCAACCTATACAATTTACCCGTTTCTTAAAGGAGCAAAAACTAACTTAAAAAAAAGGAGCAAGCAGAAAGACAGTGGCTGGAGGACAAACGGTAATATTCACTGAATAGACATTTGTTAGAACTCCAGAAGAGCAGGAAAAAAGGCAGATAGTGCATAAAAGGTTCTCTTTTTCATTTCTTTCATTTTTTAACTTAAAATCAAGCTGCATTAAATACAGGCTGTTTGTACAGGACAATTGCACTTCACAAAAAAAAACAGAAATATACAAACACACACAAGGAAATGTGAATCAAATTAATTACAGAAAAAAAACATCCTTAAGCTGATTAATTTAAAAAAAAAAAAAAAGGTAAAAGAAAACACCTGGTGGACCAAACTTGTTTTAGATTACTTTGGGGGGGAAGGGGGGGAAGGGAAGGTGTTAGGTTGGATGAACACAAAGGAAGGAGGGGGAGGGAGGGAGACAAGACAGTGGGGATCCTCCATTCCAGAGTGGACAGGTGCTGCACTATTCCAGGCTTGTGTGCACACATCTTCTCTTCCTCCTTTTCCTCCTCCTCCTCATCCAATGAAATTCCCTTCTTAGAAAGCAAATGCTCAGAGTGGCGGAGAGGCTGACTGCTGAGCGGAGCTGCTGTGGGTCTTGACAGGATGGTGGTTTTTAACTCTATGCTGTGTTAGTGGTGAGGGGGGGGGGCTGCGTTACCACATGTCGTCTGTGGACGCTGAGTCCTTGACAAGAGAGGAGAAGGAAGGAAAAACCCTTCAGACTCTGGATGGACATTCCAGGGAGGTATCATCAACAACAGCTTAACAGGTTTCATCAAGTATATGCATCATACATGGTAAACAAACACCCCCCGCCAGCGCATCCCGAGGAAACGACTTTGACATGTCGGACGGCGGTTATGGCCCAGGTCGTCCTTTCAAGTTTCAGGACATTTACCTTTCCAGACACGGTGAGAAAGACGAGAGGCCATGACTGCCATGTTCAACGGCAGCACTCGATATTGAGGATTGACAAGATCAGGTTGGGATGTCTGCAGTAACCCCATGAAAAGTTTTTGCTTTCATTGAGAGATATAGGAAAGCAGCTTATTTATGTCATATTGTGCAACTAGCTATAGCAACGTACTAACCAATATCTAAGTAAAATATTAATAATAGTTAGGGTTGGGCGGTTTTCCGGTATGGTGCGGTGTGCAAGCTTATACCAATTTTATGCAAACCGACTTCATCAGAGTTTGTCATTACTAGTGTAGTGCCCGTTCTAAACTTTTCTACAATGCAACATCTCCGGTCTCGCAGTCTCTCTTCGTCTGTTCTTGAATGTACTGCAGCAAGCGACGGAGGAGGGCTGCTGTCATTGCCAACAGCTCGCTATTTGGGACCAGGCTATTGAGCTATTTGGGACCAGGCTATTTCCGGGAACATAAGCGCTCCGAATTCGAAAGTTACATCGCTGATGCTTGAAATTAGGGATGTCCGATATTGGCTTTTTTACCGATACCCAATAACCGATATTGTTCAACTCTTAATTTCCGATACCGATATCAACCGATACCGATACCGATATATGCGGCCACGTGAAACCCCCGCTTTACACTCATTGCAATAGGCTTTATGCCGAGCGGAAGTGTGGAAGAATAAATAAAAACAAAACAGCGGTAAAAGCTAGCGTGTGTGTCCGGGAGAGGGCTACTCTCCTCGGACACATTACTCTGAAGCCCCGGTGACGGTCTGGAAGTGTGGATTAAAAAATTAATAAATACAGCGGTAAAAGCTAGCGTGTGTGTCCGGGAGAGGGTTACTCTCTTCGGACACATTACTCTGAAGCCCCGGTGACGGTCTGGAAGTGCGTATTAATAAATAAAATAATGTGAGCGCGGTACAGCAGACCTGAACTGGCTGTGATGAGACTGTTTCGCAGAATGCGTTAGTATGTCGCGCTGACCTCTATTTTACTATTCAACGTAGAAACTTTAAATAATTCCAAACCACCGACATAACTACAGCTACAACTAGCGTCCCGCTACACGGCCGCACATGCCCAGGCTTGTTATTGAGACGGCGCAGCGCATTTGATGATGTCATCAAACCACGTCCTCACTTGAAACATAACAGATGTCTGAAATTATTTCAAAATCGATTTCGGTATCGGTTAAAAAACCGATACCGATATTTTCCGATATTGATTTTTTATGCCAATATCGGCCGATAATATCGGTGGGCCGATAATATCGGACATCCCTACTTGAAATGTTTGAGTTTAGCGAAACAAAATGACAAACTTACAATACTTTGCTACAATGCAACATCTCCGGTCTCTTGGTCTGTCTTTCTTCATCTGTGGTTGAATGTACTGTAAGCCACGGAGAGCGAGCTGATAACTGCACTAGGCTGACGTCTTATTTTATTTATTGTTTTGATGTTAAAACTTAGTTTGTGAGAAATTAACACAATGTGTGTTAAACGGTTGTCTTGGTAATTGTTTGTGCTGCTACAGTCTTCTCACACTGCAGTTACATGTAACTCATTATTTTCCCCTTGTCAGCAGCTGGTCGTGGACGCGCGCCATCTGGTGCTTAAGAATAAAAGTGGATATACCGGTATGATTCGGTGTTTGATAAATGATCAAACCGGTTTGAAAAATGTTACACCAGCTCAACCTTAATAATAGGCATAGTATTTTAGAAAGATCACATTCACGTCTGTGATTTGTCTTTGCACACAAGGCCGCAAAACACAAGACGGCATCAGCGGGCAGACATCAGATGAAAAAACAAGTGGCGTCAACCTCAAAATAAGACCAGTGTATATTAGAACTAGATTCCACAAGGTGAAGGTACAAACATACCCGCGGAAAGTAGGGGTGCTGCAGCCCCCCCTTGAGATTGAGGAACTTTTTCTGTAAAAATTAATAAAATAATTTTGTATTTATATGATATATATATATATTTTTTAATTATAATTTCTGAATAATCTATCATTTATTTGCCAATATGAGACATGAATATTGAGAAGATGCAAATTAAACTTTACGTAGTTCACGTATGGCCGGTCAAGTTGAAACCTTGTTTATGGCATTGCTTATGCTTCTAGCTAGCTATGTCTCATTCACAAAAAAATATTGCGGATATTTTCAAGAGCCCGCATGAAGTGAAAAGCGTTGCGGTGACACAAGAAGAAAATTAGTTGAGTAATGTGAGTATCAGCCTATTTGCGTTTAAACTCATGGATTCTTATTTTTTGGATTGTGAGTAGGCTGTTCGGTTTGGTTTAATAGGGGTGGAATGGCGACCTGTGAGTTCTGGAGAATTACAGAACGGCCGACAGCCTGGCCCATACTGCAGCAATCCGCATTGAAAAAGTAATGAATAAATATTGAAAAAAAATTACCAATCTGACTTTGTTGCTCATAGACAATGATGATGTGTGGTTTAGTTAGCTTGGTTCAGACCAGTAAATAGTCCTAAACATTAAAATTATGTGAAAGAGTGGTGGCGTATGATTAATATTGATCAGGAATTGAGGCTAAGGTGTCACAACAAAATTAGAACAATTATCAAATCAGTATTATAAAGCACACAAAACACATGTGAAGCATAAGCATAGATAAGAACAGGTTTTATGAAATATCTTTTTCTTCCACTTTCAGTTTTCTACTTTCAGTTTACCCATCTACGGGAACATGGATGAATGTTTAAATCCCATGTAATCCATCCAGTCAGCAGGTAGCATATAGCTCACTCATTTGGCATCATTGCTAGTTTAATAATCCAGTACTGCCACCCATAATTACATACATATTTCAGAATACATGCATACATGGATGTATACATTTTAAGAATGAGATACGCACCAATAGACCAAGAGAAGATCCAGGTACCAGATATTGATAGAGAATTTGTATCTGATCAGATCTGATCCCAAGAGCCAAACTCACACACAAGGGTTATATGTCAATGGCACGTACAATTTAGTGATCATTCACTAAATTGTTTACCTATTGGCTTGGATTAATTTTACAATACATGTTTTTAGATGGCAGTTTCTCTCCTCAATGCCTCCTCTGTGTGTGGTGAGCTTAAAGACACCACAGAAAACAAAGGAATATGCAAAGATGAGCCAATTTGCAATATCATTAAAATATTGAGGCAAGAGAAACAAAAGGTGAGATTGTACACTGCAGTGCTAAGCAATATTTGCATGCAGAAAATATTTTTGGCATTATAATGGGGGTATTTCTGGTTTTGCCTAGTTTGCATATGTTTAATGGGATAGGGAATAAACAGTGGAATGATCAGTGAGAACAATTTCCAGTTATAACACCTAATCGGAGACCTATTGAAGGTTGAAGCAGTGCGTGAGAGTCAAGTGATCATATCAAGAAAAATGGCTGGTGACAAACGGTGACCAATCCTTTTTTTATACAAAAGGTAACCATTGGCAAACGCTCACAAAAATGGATTAAAAGAATAGCCCTTTTCAGAAATGTTTATAATGACTATAACATAACATTGACTATAGCAAAGCAAATGGTTTTGAAATTGAAACAGGGATTTTCCATGTGGTACCTCGGCGTACAATATATTATGACAGTATACCATACAATACTGTATACTATGATATTATACTTGCACAGCCATCACATTCCAGTTTTGGGGCCATCAGTATACTTTTTGGAGTTAGCACAAAGGTGCATACCCTCTTAAAGACCAAGTAAGACAGATATACATCACATGTCTGATTACAGTATATACTTGAGTATGTACTTCTTTGGTCTGCTTACTGAAGTCTTGAGGAAGAAAATGTCTGATCAGGAATGAGATACACTGCTAGATGTAGCTGTAATTAGTGGACTGCCCAAGAGGTGTGCAAATAAGGAGTAATGCCTAATGACAGTATATTTGGATACTGTATCATTGACAGTATCACTATCACCTATAACATGGCATTTTCTGCTCACTTTTTGGGTCTTTATTTAGTACCTGTAACTGTTATATTAAGTGTAATTTGGGATCCAGTTATTATGAATTAAATGGTGCAGTGCTAAACACACTTCTGCTTTCTAGTACACGTTAAATGTATTTAAATTAAAAATATTGAGGTGTATAGGGCTTATTTTCAACAATTTAACCATGAGTAGAGGGCATTGAATACGGCAATATTGCAGTATTTATCATTCATAAAGATCCCGTCAATATGGATATTATTTTCCATTTCAGTACAGTCTTTACTGTACTGCCACTAGCTCAAAAAAGCACAAATTTAAAGGACTTAATATAATATACAACATAAAGAGGCATGCATGCCACAAGGATTTTACATTTAGGAGCCACGCAACAAGCATGCAGTCAAACAAAACATACCCAACAGGGAGGCAAGTCACACTGAAAGGCTGGGATACTTACTGTGTCATCACTTCGGTAGGGGTTGAGTTTGTTGTACATTGCTTCAACAACGCTTCGTCTGAATGGAGAAGAACAGAAAAATAATAGAAAAAAACACTTTATCCTTCAAGAAAATAGCAATATATGTTCCAATGCTTGACAAACCAGCCGGATCACACTTTACAATGTGAGACCGATTCCTAGTGATGGACTGCACTCATGACAAACCACAAAGCCCACTTACTTGCTTGCCAGCTCTCCTCCAGGAGGCAGGTTAGGGATGCTCTCTGATGCTAGTGTCCGCATCACGTGCACTAAATCAGGGACACCTTCATCACCCTGCTTCTTGATTATCTCTGTTGGAATAGAAATAGAAACAAAGGATAGAATTAACAATATAAATAAATAAATAAATAAAAACATGTTTCATCTATACACATGCGATGCATTTCAAACTAATATTTAACAAATTGACTTATGTTAATTCTCTGGAGGTACAACATGATGAAATCTGGCATAACCATTTATGCAACCAATTGCATTCCTCTTTATAATAGAGGAAAGTATTGCCTATAACCTTTAAACAGGATCTGAATTCAATACAATACATTCAAAATCGAGGAAACTAACCCGAAAACTAAATGTCTGAAAATGTATTATTCTATTCAGCAAAGTAGTTGGCATTCTGCCATATTCCAACTTGTGTAAGGACAGGCTCAAATGAAGGCACAGAAGGACAACACGTAGCTAAATGTGCATTTAACTGAGCTCAATGTAGGTATAAACATTGCAAAATGAGGATGGAGCTACAGTCAAAAAAATGTTCATGAGGTTACACAAAACACTTGCCTTCTACTCTATTCTCCAGGTATTTATCCAGCTCCATCTCCCTTTTAACAGCTTCTGGAGATACCTTCGGAGCCCCTGGGAAACAGATCAAAACCACACTCATATTGTCCCGACTTCCCTGTTGGAAGAAAAAGAAAACGGGGAAAAGCAAATTAAGGCCAACGTTTTATGAGTGTGGTTACATAAAAGCCACCATTTTATGCCAAAAACGTTCGGGGGTACACAATACCTTGTACAAGCAGGTGTCGACGATTTCATTGCAGACCCTTTCAAGGTCGTCGGTCACCTCTAGCCTGGATCGGACGAACTCACAAAGTTCCTCGTTGGCCATGACATCCCAGATGCCGTCACAAGCGAGTACAATAAACTCATCTTCGGCCTCACGCCGCTCTATGGCGTACACCTCGGGCTCGGGTGAGACTAGCTGCTCCGTGGGGCCCTTCCCATGCACACACTTGTAGTCAAAGTCTCCCAGCGCCCGGGACACCGCCAAAGACCCATTCACCCGCTGGATCAT
Organism: Merluccius polli; assembly: GCA_030340625.1. NCBI lineage: Eukaryota > Metazoa > Chordata > Actinopteri > Gadiformes > Merlucciidae > Merluccius > Merluccius polli. The sequence continues at coordinate 35,197 of JAOPHQ010006320.1, read as the reverse complement.
GACTGAGCCACCAGCGTTTTGGATGCGCTCCTTTTCCAGGGGGTTGCTGGGCTTGTGATCCTGCGTGAAGAAGTGCACCGCTCCACCCCGACTGAGGAGCCCCCGAGAGTCTCCACAGTTAATAAAGTAGACGTGGCCCGGGGACATCATCACTCCTACCGCAGTCGAGCCGCTGCGATCCACGCCGCTCTTCTTCTCAGAGATGGTCCTCATGTGCTCGTCGATCTGCAGGAAGCCTGTACGGATGCCTTTCTTCACGCTTTCTACAGACGGGTCGTCCTCCAGGGCACTCTGGAAGTCCGGGTTACTGGTAATGTGCTCCAGCAGGTGCTCACAGCAGTACTTGGCCACCTGGGAGCCAGCATGCCCATCATACACAGCAAAGAAGGACCACAGATCTAGACCGTTGGCCAGGCCAACGACGGCTGTATGTGCATCCTCCATCTCCACCCGCCACCCCTGCATACTGCTGAGTCCGTAGCGCAGGCTGTTACCGTCACCATGAGCGTTGTGCTTTTCCATCTTTGGCTTGTCCAAAAATGCCCCCATTATATCCTTTTTGTAACCTATAAAAACACATGAGAACACCAAGGTGACAGCCATTAGTAACAGGCAAATCTCTCATTTCGGACACATGCTGCATACAATTGGCCACTCGTGGTCCTGCTTAGATTAACATGAAGCAAAAACAGAATTATTTTACTGAATTACATATCGGCACTAGTGCAATTTCCAAAAATACATTCAGCACAATATATTACACTTCGGTCATCCTTTTATGGTAAAAAGATTAGCATCTTGGAGCTCAGTTCAGGCACCCAGCTCAGGTCTAAAAATAGTGAGAGTTGGGTACATATTTGGCTACATATCGGGCACACCGACCGCTAGCATAGATATAAACTTAGGACGGCCTTTGGCCATTGTGCGATATCCTTGAATTGAGAAACCGCCGGCCGTTGTCCTAAACGTATCCCCAGGTAAACACCCGGTCTCGGTTGAGCCCACTTACACGAAGTCTAATCTACTTACCGGTTAGTTAACTCAAGTACAACCGTGTGTGAGTGTGTGTGTGTCTCGGGTCATTAAAAAACAAATAGTGGAGTAGCTGGACGCGCACGAAAAGTGCGACGAACGCGAACGGTTTTACGCATCGACTTCGCTGCACCACGCGTGACGTTATATTTACAACCGAAAAGCGACCGAGACGGAGCATAACCGCCGTAAAAACAGGCCAAACCGGACTGGTTTTCGAGGCCGTGACCCTTGTCCCCGCCGACCGAGCTAACTTTAAGAGGCCTCTACCTTTCACTGGACTGGCAAGGAGAGCCCGCGGCCTGTGAGTTGAGCTAAGCGCTAACTCGTAGCTATCCCGAGGTTCGGGTTAGCAGCGGTTAGCGATAGCGACGTTACGGAAAAACGTTACGCGGTAATTCAAGTTGGGTGACTTACCAAATCAGCCAAACAGTCGGGTTTACAACCACGGAAATCGCGACGGTTAAGAGGACCGACTTAGTCGCAGACACCGACGAGGGCACTCCGACGAGATGAAGGAGTGGGGGGGGGAGGTGGGGGTGGGGGTGGTGTTAGCCAAGCTAGCTAGCTAGCTAGTTAGCTAGCAAACGTCTCTCAGATGCGGTGCATGTAACGTGTGAAAGTGCGGAACTCCCTGTTCTGCGCGGGCCAGGGATGCATTACTTTCTCTCGGCGGGTTGTTTTAAGGTCTGTCCTCAACTGGGTGTCTGATTCGAAGTGTTTGGCCGGGAGCTGTGGTCGCCCAAACCCGAGAGAAGCAGAAACGCTAACCCCCAGCCGCTCCACTTGACAGCTTGACAGCTTGCTAGCTAGCCGCTGATGGGAGCAACCAAACAGATCCGAGGAGACCCGGATGTTACAGGTTGCGTACTTCAAAACATGACATCATCCTAATCGGAGCTCCTCGCGGCCCTGTTCTGCAGTCGTCGGTGTTTATTGTGTCGCCAGGGCAACGCGACGTAATAATAATAACAATAACCTGAGAGAAATTGCGTTAAAAAAAAAACACACACAGCGGACGGACGGGTGGACGATGTACCACTGAAATGTGTTTGGTGTTGAAACGTCGTTAACTTCCGGACGCGTTTTTTGAGGAGCTGTGCCGTGGTTAGACCACCGGCAGACTAAAGCACCCCCCCCCCCCCCCAGGTCCAGGTCTAGGTCTAGGTCCAGGTCCAGGGGCGTCCGGTTCCGCTCCTACCCCCCCCCCCCCCCCCCCCCCCCCCCATGTTACACCCCATTTAAAAAATGCTTTTTTATCTGGAATGACGGCCAATAGTATCACGTCGTTTCATAATCGTTGATGATGAGGAAAGAGGTTATTTAATTATTTTTACAGTCACAACCAATACATGCACACATTTTACCTTAATTGCAGGGAATATGCGCTTTAAATTATAGTAATTTGCGCTGGTTTCCGTGATATCTACTACACTACCCATGAGTACGACACCTGCTCTATTGGATATGGGTCATCCGCATTATGTCATTGCAAAACTAGGTCTGTTTCATGAAAAGCTACAAATATTAACACAATATATCGCAGTAAAAAGTATATACATTTATATTTAGAAAGCCACTCCAAATCTTTTTTTTTGTTTTGTTCTTTGTTTATGTGTAGGCTGTTTCTTTATGGGTATTGGTTGGGATAAAGAGAGTTTAGCTTAGTTTAATTTATTGTTTGCACAACAAAATAGTTAAAAATAAGAAGAGGCATTACACAAGAAGTAAGGAGATATTGACAACCAAACAATTGCAACAAAAAAAAAAAACATGACAAAACAAGGTTTGCCTCACACGATGCAACAGGAACAGCAGTAATGTACCATTGCTGAATATGTGTAGGCCTAAGGAAATATGTAGGGACTGACCTGGCTGACATATTCAGTCACCACTCCCAGGTTATAATGACGGACTACAAATGAAACGCACTTTAGACGTTTCCTTTCTCAATTTCCACAAATCTTTGCAAACATCTTTTGTTTTTCTCTTGCAGGATGCAGACTGTTGGTACTTGACAAAACAAAGAGGAGCTGAAAAGTATCAATGAAGAGGAAATTGATTTAGTTCTAGTGAACATGCCCTGTAATTGAGATGGGGACAAGGCGCTTAATTTTTCTTTACCGAAATAAATGTTGTTACTGGAGTGTTTATAAGTTATTGGAAAAACTTTGATGGTCACATAAAAAGGTTTTCACCCTGATATTTGGATAACCACAATACTTAAGTGACTAGGCATAGTCTATACAGTGCATTTTGTGAACAGCAAATAGACCTAAATTCGCAGTTTATGGCCGCCTTATTAATGACAATTAGCCTATTATAGACAGACCATTAGGCTATTAATGACAGGATTGGTCAACAGTAAAAGAACTACAATAGTGTCTGTCAAATCTACATTTGTCATTACATAGGCCTAATTTGTGTTCTAGATTGCTTTTATTCTGTAGCCATTTCTTTAACCCACTACAGGTTATTGCCTTTACCAGTTTCAAATTGTCTTTTAGAAAGCACTGTATCTTGATGATCAATGGATGGTGCAATACAATAGTGTCAAATGTCCAAACAACAAACATATAGGCCTACCATATAATTATTGCTTTTTCAGCAGTTATCCTGACATTGAGTTTTTATTAGGCCTCTTAATTCTGAATACCTGATTATACAAAAAGAAACAGCTTACACAAGAAAGGCTTACGTCACATAACTCCGACCCACCTAAAAAGTCCTGGATGATGTGGACATCACAGGAAGTAGACAATTTAGGTGGCCACTGTCACTCAGAGGAAGTCAGGGTCTGAATCATTAACACGGCAACGCGTCGGAATCGAACAGCATTGGGGGGAAAATCACTCATTGGACTTATTGTCTTAAGTTGCACACACATAGCCAATACGCAGAAAGACGTGAATCGTATCATCGGGACTTGCGCTTTAAAACACAGGAAGTGACGTCACCCTCCAGCAATTATAAGTGCTGCTCTACTTTGACTCGCAGACCCACACCATGGACGTGTCCACCGTGTCTGCGCTGTGGGACCTGGTCCCGCTGTGGTACCTGTGGTACCTGGTCCCGCTGTGCGCACTGGTCCAAACTGTGCGCTTCGCCTTCGCCGACGCCGACTTCACGTTACTGTGGGCGCGCATGTTCGGGCGCAAACCGGGTATGACGCACCGCACCTTGTCTCCTTCGTTTCGCCGCATAACGCAGTCATAACCAATTGTCGCGATGACTTAATTATAAGTGCGTTAAGCTACATTAAGTCAACCCCGAATCAAATCAGTTTTTTCGTTTTTCGACGCACTCGCTCACGTTGTTTGTGACGCATGCGCAGCTTCTGTATAGCGGCGCTACGGCGCATTTGCGTCAGGTGATGCACCTGGTGGATAATCAGACCTAGCGCACCAACATGTTTGCGTTATGTCTCACTGTTTCGACACACTTTTACATGTATGACACCCCCCAGAGGCGGAGTTGAGCGGGCTGGTGGTGTGGGTCACCGGAGCGTCCAGCGGGATCGGCAAGGAGCTGGCCTATCAGCTGGCCGGCTGCGGCTCGCGGCTCATCCTCTCGGCCCGCCGCCTGGAGGAGCTGCAGAGGGTGAAGCAACAATGCGTGGGTGAGAGACCTCACCTCCTCACCCTCTAACAATTGTACTGTTTGTTTGTTGCATTGTACGTGCTGACGTTGTTGTTTTTTTTCCCGTTGTTGCAAGAGTGTTTCCGTTTACAGGAGGAGGATATTCTGGTTCTTCAACTTGATTTGCTGGAGAGGGACTCCTTCAGGTCCAAAACCAACGCAGCCCTCCAGCACTTTGGCCATGTGAGCTATCCTTGCACATCCCACCCATCAGTGATCCTTCTGCACACAACTGGTGTTTCATTTTTTTAAATGATCATGGTCAATGGTCATAACTCAGTCGTAACTTTGTTTTTCTATTGCCTCAATTTCAGATTGATATCCTGATTAATAACGCTGGTCGCAGTCAGCGGTCTCTGTGCTTGGAGACCAGCGATGACGTTTATCAGGGCTTGATGGAGCTCAACTTCCTCGGTACCATCTCCCTCACCAAGCAAGTGTTGCCTCACATGATGCAACGAGGGACGGGTGGTATTGTGACCATCAGCAGCGTCGCTGGCATCATTGGGGCTCCCCTGAGAGGTGGCTATTCAGCCAGCAAACATGCTCTTCAGGTATCTGGACATATCATTTTGGGTTGTAGATATTTAGCTTGATAATTCATGTTGTTTTGTCCCTTCTGGTTAGCCCACGTCATAGCGTTTGTAATCTCTGCCAATCAAGGGAATAGCAGCACTTGTGGTTACCTTATGACCACGGTTTTAACCGTCTTATTTCACCACATCAGTATTGAATTGGTGCAGTGGCGCAGATCTATCCTGTCAAACGATCAGCATCTGGTAGTGGGTGAGTTGGATCAGATGGCTGGGGGGAAAAACTGCCAGACAGATCTGGTCAGCCCAAGCACATAGTGAGGTTTTGCTGGGATAGGGAAGGGCTGGAGGGATCATATTTCTCTTTAATGTGAGCTTTGTCTCAAGAATCTCCTTGGCCAGGATGACCTTGTGCAATACTGCTCCATTTGATAAATAAGACATTACCTTCAACTAACTGTAAACTTAGCTAATTGTTAACTCTGTGTTTGTAGGGCTTCTTCAATTGCCTTCGTACTGAGCTGACTGACTATCCTAAAATACTAATAAGCACCGTGTGTCCGGGGCCTGTGCAGTCAAATATCGTCCAGAATTGCTTCACAGAAGAGGTGGACAAGGTAATTATGAAATGTGGTTCTAGGCTAGGCAACATATGGACAATATATATATATATATATATATATATATATATATATATATATATATATATATATATATATATATATATATATATAATTATTATTTATTTTTCGCATATAGATAATTCACAATTTGTGTGTCGATTTTTGTATAATTCAAATAAATGTATTTAGTTTTTATTTATCCAAATATTGAAGCTGGGCAAATAAGGGACTAAAAATAACTTGAATTTGATAAGTAACATAGTTTACCTTGTAAGAGAAAACGTTAAACATTAATTTCAAATTAAGACCCAGAACACAAAGCCGTTGTACCATTTTCCCACTTGGTTAACTTTTCTTTTCCTCAGATTATGCCCAAAGTGGAGGACCAGCAGTACAAGATGAGCACAAGGTCTTGTGTGCGTTTGATTCTGCTGGGCATAGCCAACCGGTCCAAGGAGATGTGGATATCTGATCAGCCAGTTCTCCTCTTTTGCTATCTGTGGCAGTACGCCCCTACATGGGCCTGGTTCTTCACAGATGTGCTTGGCAGAAGAATTGTGCAGAATTTTAAAAATGGTTTGGTAGGTACTGTGCACAAAAACAACATAACACTCAAAATATGATTTCCTGGAAATACAGCAACATTGCACACAAGAGGTATATTATGATATGACATATTTATCACACCTGGGAACATTGGGACTCTGACCGTGTGAACCCTTGGATGAGGCTGGGCAGAGGGGAGCCGGGCAGACATTGTTTAGAGCTGTGTGTCAACAGCTAGGGTTGGCTCAGCCGTTGGTGACATTGCTTCAGTCTGTTGCATATAAGAAGGGGGTTGCTGCCTGAATCTGACGGCAAACATGGCTTCATCCCAGCGGCTATGCTTGCCTGACCAGTGTGTCTGGTGACCTCTGCTGGACAGCGACTGCTGAGGGTATGCAGAAAGGTCACAGTCCAACAGGCCTTTAAAGTGTCACAGGAAAATGATTCCCAAGTTGGATTGCTGGGAACGGTTAAAAAATAAATACAAAAAAATCCACTACAGAAGTAAAAAGTGTAGAAGTGAAAAACTTGCCTCCACAAATCAACTAGAGCTCATTCATGTAACATTTGGAAAGCACAGAAAGCAATCCGATACATACAATAGCCGAATATGCCGAAATATTACACCTAGATGCAGTTCATGGAGGTCTTTTGTGAAAATATTTTCAAGCTTGGTCACCGTCAATAGTGAGTTATCTGCAGTCCGCCTAGAATGGCTTCTTTAACATTCTATTCACAGTAGATTTAATAAAACTGGATTTTTGGTTGTATATATATATATATATATATATATATAAATAAAACTGTCAACCAGTGTTGTGCCTATATATATATATATATATAGGCACAACACTGGTTGACAGATTCAGCCTCCTTGTCCAGGGGTTATAATGACGTGTGTGTGTGTGTGTGTGTGTGTGTGTGTGTGTGTGTGTGTGTATATATATATATATATATATATATATACAGTATATATGAAACACACTGGAGACGTTTCCTTTCTCAAAATAATATTTTGTGGGTGTATTTTGTGAACATCTTCTGCTGCAGGATGTAGACCATTTGCACTTGACAAAACCAAAGGGCAGCTGAAAAGTGACAATGAAGACAAAAAGTGATTTGCATTCCTAAAAGCCTGCCCTAGATATTGAGATGGGGGATTTCAAGGTCCTTCAACTGATTGAAAGACTCCAAGCTCTCTTCACTGGAGGCTCTTCATCGCTGATATTTGGATAATCCTAAAACAGCCTTTAGTGACAAATTATAGAATATACAAATACAGTTCTTCCAAGGCTTAACGGTTTACAGCAATGGTAGTCATTCTGTTTTTTGGTGTTTACTATCATAAGAAACTTTTTTCACACACAGTTTAGCTTCCTTTTAATACCGATCCCTACCCGTCCAGGTTAGATATATGAACTGAATTTTACAGACCTGCTTTAGTCAGGGAATGTTATTATAAACTTTATTGTAAACCCAAGGCAGACATCCTTGAGTGGTTGGAGGGGGGGGGGGGTATTTGAGTTTGTGGTGGCAGCTAGTTTACTGTTTATGGATTAAAAACAGTGTATTGTAGTGTCTAAACATTCAGAAATATACTTTTTGTTTAATCAAATTAAAGTTGCTGTTTCGAAATTCTTAGAGTATCAGCTGTCAGTGTTGTCTAACCTAGCTTGGCACTGATCGAATAACTGGTTCTAGTCTTTGGTTTTTTAAACACTGAAACCAGGTGACATAAAAGTCCCTGTGAGCCAGCGACCTCAGAGCCAGGTCTGTAGTGAACATGCCTGGGTATGGGTAGGGTGGGTAACCTTTACAATGTCATATACAATGACATTGTGACATTGACAATGACAATACTACACAAACATATTGTGTAGTGCTGTTGGTGACCTTGCCTTAGTCTGTCATGTATAAGAAGGGTCTTGCCTGACTTTGACAGTGAACATGACTACATCCCAGCGGTCATGCTTGCCTGACCAGTGTGTCTGGTGGCTATATGCTGGACAGTGAGGATCAGTCAACTGTTCCAACTGACCTTTTTAGTGTCACAGGGAAATTCTTCGTTTGATTGGGGAAAAAAATACTATGTGGTATGCAGTAAAAAAAAACTTAGCATTTAGAAAGCACTTAAGCAATCACACACATGCAGTCATGTACAAATATTACACCTAGATGCAGTTTATGTAGAGGTCTTCTGTGAAAAAGTTTGCAAGCTTTGTCACCTTGCGTCAATAGTTATTTGCAGTCCACCTAGAATTATTAATTAACATTTCATTATAGTAAATTTTACTACTATATATATTTGTTTTATTTTTATTTTATTTTATTTTTTGACAGATTCAGTCCACTCTTTTATCCAGAGGTTATAATGATGGACAATGAAACACACTGAAGATGTTTCCTTTCTCAAATGTCTAAGATTTTTTTTTTTTTTTTTTTTTTGCAGGACGGAGACCGTTTGTACTTGAAAAAACCAAAGGACAGCTGAAAAGGGACAATGGAGCGGAAAAGAGATTCAGTTGCATTCCTAAAAGCCTGCCCTGGATATTGAGATGGGGGACGTCAAGGTCCTTCTTTTTACCAAAATAAATGTTGTCAAGTTATTGAAAAACTCAGAGATACACTGAAGAAAGCTCTCCAGAGCTTCTGTTCATAGCTAAATGAAAAAAGGTTTTCACTCACTGGATGATCATAAATACTTTAGTGACAAACTATAGGAATATACAAGTCCAGTGCTTCCAAGGGTTACACGTTGACAGTAATCGTACAAATACTGTATTTTGGCGTTATCATCACTATCATAAGAAAAACATGTTTATATTCACACCCCGGGGGGTGGTTTGTCAAGGCGTTTTATTATAAGTATATACAGTTACACATGTAAAACCAACAGTATATACAACATACCATGGTAAATCCAAATAACGTCATTCTAAGTTGTAAACAAGTGAATTGTAAACAGAACGGCAAGTATTACTATAAGCACATTACATATGACATTACAACAAACCCAAGGCACAGCCTTGAATTCAACACTTCCTACTAACAGCAAAAAAATAATGTCCCTTTTTAGTGGACATTTAATGTAACACCTGAAAGTTCAGAAAAGCATATGAAACCTGTGGTTGCTGGTACCTCAATCAGTGGAGGGGGTAGGCAAATGTACAGACATCCTTAAAAACAATAAAAATGTATGTGCTTTTGTGAAAACCAATCATTGGCACAGATAAGAGATACAAAGCAAAGACAGCTGTGTATGTGCTTTTCTTCCTCAACTTACTGATATTTTTTACAAGAATAGTGACGATGCCACAGTGTCATCCAAATGCCATGCAGGTAAAAACCAGAAGACGCACGCTCTCTGAACTGATATACATGTACTACCATGTGGTTGGACTGATATACGTGTACTACCGTGTGGTTGGACTGATATACGTGTACTACCGTGTGGTTGGACTGATATACGTGTACTACCGTGTGGTTGAACTGATATACATGTACTACCTTGTGGTTGAACACATACGTGTACTAATGTGTGGTTGAACACATGCCATTGGCTGATCTGGGTGACAATAAATCCTAGCATCTGCGGTTAATGCATTTGTTTAATGTAGATGTGCCAATGACTACTGGTTTGCGAATGTTTGCATACTGGCACACCAACATCAAACATCAAATATTATTAGCAGCAGCTCTGAGACTACAGTTCTATTCCATGTAGGGTTCATGAGGCGAAGCCTACGACCATAGAACTAGAGTTATAGGTCATAACTAAACGTTTTACACAAACGGTCGACCAAGTGGTTGCTGACTTAGGGTTTAGACTTTACAATTTGAAAGGTTAGCGTCATATTGTGCGTTTTCCCTTTCGTGTGGTTATCAGGATGGCATTCTGTTTTACATCTCTGGGGATATGTAGAGGATCCCTTAGCGATATTGATGAAATGCAACCCTTCTTCTCCCAGGCAGGTACCGAGAGATATCCTTATTGTTCCTAAGGTGAGGACCAAGACCTACGGGGAGGCAACATTTATTGTCTACAGTCCTCGCCTCTGGAACCTGCCAGAGGAACGGGGGACATCACAATCTGTCAACATTTTTAAACACAGTTTTACAACATATCTTTTTAGTTTAGATTTCTTCTAATCAAGTAGAGTGTATTTTTGTACCTACCTCTCAAATGCACCTCCTTGATTCAGAATTGTATTTCTTATTGAAAAAAGGGATATATATATATAAAGACTGATTGATTGCTTGACATAGAGATGCGTATGTGTATAGCAATTTAGGAATAAATGGTATTGTGTTGGTGTGTGTGTGTGTGTGAGGGGGAGGTTGGGGTCACAAGCAGGGGAGGTGCAGTGGGGCAGAGGAGTAAATGGGATACCCCAGAGGGGGGTCGGCCGCCTGAACAGTAAGGTTCCTCAGCATGATTGGATGAGCCTGGATGCTGTAGCGCTCCTCGTCGTCGTTGGTAGCGTACAAGAGCTCCCAGGAGAGGTTGGCCCACTGTCCACGTACTCCCTCTCCATTCAGACGGCCAACCTGCACCAGCTGATCCTGCAGGGACAGCACCCGTCCCGTGTAGGTACCCTGCAAACAGTAGCATTTCTTACTTAACACATTATAAACTGTCTGCCGCTGCTACTGCCCGAATCCCTCTATTACAGACCGCAGAAACTTTACTTTTAAGGTCAACACAGCACGGGCAAACTAGAAAAAGTACAATTTCAGAAGAAATAGTGGTGTGCAGCTTGCTGAAAATAACGTTTTTAGTACCTGGTATATTGGAAATGTACAGTAGAGGTGACGTGAAGTAGTGCTGTTTCATGGTGGCTGCTAGGGTATTACATGTTGCATATTGGGTGTTTTGGATGGTTGCTAGGGTGTTTTGCACAGTTAGTATTCTGGATGGTTGCTAGGGTGTCCTTGTTGGTTTGCTACGGTGTTCTGGGTGGTTGCTAGGGTGTAATGGGTGGTTGCTAGGATATTCTTGGTGGTTGCTAGGGTGTTCTATGTGGTTGCTAGGGTATTCTAGGTGGTTGCCAGGGTGTTCTGTGTGGTTGCTAGGGTGTTCTGAGTGGTTGGTAAGGTGTTCTGAGTGGTTTCTATGGTGTTGTGGGTGGTTGCTGGGGTGTTCTGTGTGGTTGCTAGAGTATTCTATGTGGTTGCTAGGGTGTTCTAGATGGTGTATATGGTGTTCTAGGTAGTTGCTAGGGTGGTTTGGGTGGCTGCTATGGTGTTCTGGGTGGTTTCTATTGTGGTTTCTAGGTGATTGCTAGGGTGTTCTGGGTTGTTTCTATGGTGTTTTATGTGGGTTTCTACAGTGTTCTAGGTGGTTGTTAGGGTGTACTGTGCGGTTGCTAGGGTGTATTGGGTGGTTGCTAGGGTGTACTGGGTGGTGGCTATGGTGTTCTAGGTGGTTGCTAGGGTGTTCTTGGTTTGAAAGTATAATGATTGATGTAATAGGTTTAAATAGTAAGTTTTCAGTCATTGTATAGAAGTTTGGATAGTAAGGTAGTAAGTAAAGTTTGAATTGTAGTATAAAGTATGAATATTAGTTTTTTTCTAAACAGCTGTTTAGTTCTAAACTGATTCTTAGATTTCAATGTGTTTGTATGTAGAGAACATTTAAAGTTATTTCTTGTAAAAAATATAAACACCATTGCTTACAAAATTGAAATGAGTAATCACTGCAAGATCAACATTTTGATGTATAATATGTCTGTGGGCTCTAAATTGTGGGAGTAGGGCCAGTTTATAGATTGATAGTTTATATTTTGTACTTTTCTGTGCACCATTTAAATACTTAAAAAGTATAAATAGTTTAAACGTTTTGAGTCATTCCATAAAGTTTTGGATAGTAAGGTAGTATATATAGTTAAAAGTATTGTTCTAGCATAAAGTATGAAGGAGGAGTTGAGTAGGGAAGTTTGGGAAGAATAATAACATTAAAAGTATGATAGATAAAAGGAGTTGTGCGGTTAAGCTGCACACCTAATAATAATAGTATGAAGTATGATGGACACAATGTCAACAATTAATAGTAATCAATTGTGTGAAAAGGGCTTGTGTGAAAATAGAGGGCTCAAAATGGGGGGGGGGGGGGGGGGGGGAATGGGGCTCATTCAAGTATAGGGCGAGTGAAATAAAAATGTACTAATACTGAAAAAAAATGTCAAACTTGTATATGAAGTGAGCCAATACCCCCACTGTACAGCTATTCTCACACTATTGTTAAATGACCTCTGCAGTCTGCCTAAGGTCTATAATTGAAACACGGGAGGAGTGTTTACCAAGGGAGAATAGAAATGTCCACAATGCTTTACACACCACCATTAGAAAAAAACTAGAATGGTTGACAGGGTTGTTTGGTTACCATAGTAAGGTCATGTCCTAGAGAGAAGAGGAACGGTTTCTCCTGAAGGACGCTGTCATGCCAGCCTCGCTCTGCTCCCAGACCAATGTACCAATCCCTTTCATATTCCTCCAAGGTGCTAAACAATTCCTCAGGGCCTTCCATCGGTCCCAGGCTCGCCTGATCAAAGAGCAGCTTAAAACCGAACCTGGGGACAAAGAAACCACAAAATAAAATGCATGTGGGATACAAAAAGGGTTTCAGCAATGTGGTTAAAATACATTGCACCTCTCTTGATCCTTTCATACCTGAAAGCCTTGAGAGTGAGGTGGTAAAGGTCTTTCCTGGCAGAGAGCCAGTCGAGACCATCCGTCCAGGGAACATCCCCGCAGTACAGCCTGTACACGTAGCTGGGGCTGGTGAAGGAAGACTCGGCGCCAAGGGATATCACACATGACAGGGCCACCAGGGCATGCAGCTCTCTCAGGGCCTCGTCCTCCTTCAAGGCCTTGGTCATGTCGTCGCAGGCCTCGTCCTGCACTGCCGGCGCAAACTGTCCCAGGTTAAACCGGAACCATTCCTCGGGGAAGAGGTGCCTGAGCTGCTGCAAACGGGACGGTAGTAACGGGGCCGTCCTCCATCCCGTGGGTAGGTTGAACACCTCTGACCGGGGACAGCTGAAATGTAAAGGAGGGAGCGACCCAGAGCTCTCTGCGAAGACCTTGGCACTTTGGCCCTTGTCCACCGCCGGGAGCCCAAGGCCCAGAGGCTGCAGCGGCTGCAGGGCTGAGAGAGCCATGTTTTCAAACAGACTGTCCATCTCCACAGAGCCTGGTAGAGAGGGCCCAGGCTGCAGTGCGGCGTGTCCCAGCTGGGCCTCCGTACTCACCAAGGCCACTGTCCGCCTGGCTTGTTGGGGCCCAAATAAGTCATCTTCATCTGACCAGTCTCCTAAGGAGGTCAGGCTGGAGCTGTCCTGCCGTAGCTTCAAAGAGGACACATTGGACTCCATTATGACGGTCTCCACGCGCTGGTTGCACGTAGACGGGGCAGGCTGGGAGGACTGGGACTTCCTGCCTCCAACACCCGGCCCCTCCTCAGCACTCCAGGCAAAGCCTTTTTGCTTCTCCACACAGTAGCGCAGCAGCAGGAAGACCAGCGCCTTCAGAAAGTCATCCTGGAGTTTCCTCAGGTTGTCATGAGAGTCAATGATGCCAGAGAGCACATTTCGGGCGTCTGAGTACACCCTCACGGGGAGGGTGGCACAAGGAATCAGGGCGTTCCCCCAGTGCTGGTTAAGGCCCTGGGTGAAGCCCAGACGCTCGGCTCGCTCAAATGCCCCCTCAAACACCTCATCCACGCGCCGCGCCTCCACTGTGTGGCAGGAGGTCTCCTGCAGCTCCAAACCCTGAAACACACAACAATGTAGATCAAAATCATCATATTCATTCCTGAATGAATATGATGCATGCAATATCATGCATGGACCAATTCTTCCGATGAATGCAAGCAGTCAGCCATGCGACTTGGGGCATTACCCATGCCCGGTATACACCGCCCCACACACTACCTTGATGTTGACGGTGCAGTAGCCGTAGCCTCTTTCCAGGATCATTATCCAAACCATGCGGTCCTGGAAGCGTCCGAGGAAGTGCGAGCCCGGGGACAAGGAGCCTACATTAAGAAGAGGGGGGGGGGGGGGTATAAGCCATCCTCGCGTATTAGTTCAGGGGATGTTTTGACGATTGGGGATTGAGAGCAAGGAAAGTGAACGAGCGTGTGTAACATACACGTCTGCCTAAGCACGAGCCCCCGGCCACACAACCCTTTCATTTTGCGTCAGGAGCGAGTCGCTCTGCTCGCTAAATGAACAACTTTAAGCCTCTGGATATGCTGCGGGGAGAAGCTCACCATCTCAGCTGAGGCAAGGTCACGATACTCTTTAAACTGGTTGAATGCACAGAGATCTAAATATTGAATACTTTCCATTAGTCTAAAAAAATAAAAAAGTCCCTTTGTCTTACGGGGAGACAACTGCAAGCAAATCTTATAAGGGGAAGTAGGTATTCCAGGCTAGTGGAGGGTAGCGATATTTGTACTGCATTTGCATTTACATGTACATTTAGGGCATTGAGCAGACCCTTTGTCCAAAGCGACTTAATAATAATAAGTACAATTGTCAGGAGTCAGTACTGCTACATTGAATGAAAAGGCCGTCGCATGGTGACGGCAGCTTTCACTTCATGCTACCTCATGTGCTCCTGGCTGGCGGATTATGTCACATCCTATGATGACATCTCAAAATATTCACAACACTACCTTAACGATGGGAAGAGAAACGCTGGACATACTCCGTTCCTGCTTATTGTTCACTCATGTGCAACCCACCACCACCCCACCCCCTGTCATGCAGTGAGCAAGCTAAGGGACGGGACATCTGTTATTAAACTATGAGCATCAAAAGGCCACAACGTGCGCTTTCTCTACATTATACATTAAAAGCTAGGGCATCCCGAGCAAGCCCAGTAAACAATAAGATTGAGTGACGCCATCGCTGTGGCACTCTTTTTTTTCTGTTTTGAATCATCAACCCATGAATAATTAAGTTTGTATTTGCCCTTTTCTGACACACACACACAGACACAGACACACACAGACACAGACCCCCCCCCCCAATCCCATCCCAGAAGCACTCCAGTAGGCCTACGAGTATTATGGGGTTAATGGCGTGGAAATATTTGGATGTAATGAATACAGATCAGAGCCACTTTGTCTCGGGTCACTTCACAGAAAGCTCCACTGGATCCTGTGAGCATCATCGCATCACTGCCAGGGGCTGCGATGTGCCGCTCGCGACAACAACATTCTCATCGGCATGAAACCGTAAGAGGTGCTCTTTCATCTACATAGAGTTGAAGCTTGACCCACCAGAAAGTTCAACAGTGTCTCTGCAATTCATGAGCCAAGTGCGCATGGCGCGGTTCACTGTGCACTAGGCTGCCGAATTAAAAAGAAAACTAAATCGCCGGAATTCACAACAACCTAACCACACAAAAATTGACCTCCATTTACAGCTTAGCGATAGCTGTGTAAATAGCAACACTCAAACAAACTTGGGTGTATTAGTCAAACAGTAAACATAATAACCACTAAAATAATACGAACATTACATACAAATTATTAAACGCATAACACACAATACATGCAACACACTTCATCGGTTTAGAAAACGAAAAAAAGGCAAACACCAAGAAGGGGTTAACAACAAGTGCATCCTACTGACCCAGGGACCCTCTGGCCAGGCCCTGCCTCAGGGCCACGGCCAGGCTGCCGCTCATCTGCTGGTAGAAGACGGAGTCGGGGCAGGGGCACGCCGTCCCCACTGGCCCCGGCCAGCTGCGCTGAGGCCTGGGAAAGCCCACCAGGAAGACGGGCAGAGTGAACAGGGGCAGCAGGGGGGCCGACAGCAGGGCCGAGAGGACCACCACGGCCAGCAGCAGGGGGCACAGCGAGGCGTTGAGGGCCAGCAGGGCGCCCGCCCACTGCCGCCGCTGCTTCTTCTCCGTCCACGACGTGACCAGCACGGCGAGCGTGAACTTGAGCTTAGCCAGGAACTGCACAACTCGGTCGCTCAGCAGGCCCAGCTAGACATGGGGTGGGGGGGTGGGGGTGTAGCAGAAGAGCAAGTGTCAACACACACAGCCTGTTATTTGGAAAGTGTCTTAGTGAATGCCTGGATCATGTCTTAGTGAATGTTGCCTCTGGTGTGTTGTTTTGATGTACATGTACGAATGACTCTCATAATTGAGAGTCTTATTTACATACCAACTAGGAATATGACCCATGTGTCACCAAGACCACGTTTTAGGTTATGAGTTAAACAGAATGTGAAAGTTTCACAGTGGCCTACTTCACATAAAATGTCATTATTAACGGGGTCTCATATGACCCACGTCGTATTTGTCTGTACAACGAGGTGTAATTAGCTCAGTCACCAGGAGAAGCTGGGCAGCCGTCCCCAGATGGTCCCACCCCGGCACGGTGTTCTCCCCGGCCACCAGGCGGACTGACACCACCACCACCATCTGTAGCAGGGCCTCCTCAGAGCTCTGCCACACCTGAATCAGAGACATATTCTCCAAAGTCACCAAATGCCAGAGTCAAGAGTCGGATGTCTCTTAAGGGTGAGGTCTATTCTCAACCCGAACCCTTTAAAATGTTAAAGGATGTGTGGTTATTTTCTGAAATGCCACTGCCTATAGAGAATATATTGTACATATACAACGTGTACATAAACTTCAAAAGCAAAAACAAAATTGTCTGTATAATAAATACGATATTTGCATATTTAAAAATGCCCATCTGCTATGTTTTGTCATAATATTAGTTTGATCCATGTATTGTCTTTGTGTCTGCAACGTATTTACCACTCTAAACGCCCGCGTGAATCCCACACTGAGTGAAGCCGTGTGGAGCCGCTGGAGAGACTTGTCCGTGGACAAATAAGCGATCATGGCAAATGGGGACACTAAGAGATTTAAGATAAACATCAACAATTAGTAACAAAATAAATGCACTTTTACCAAAAAAATGCAGACGCTCCGCGAAGGACTCACCGAGATTGAGGAGGACTCTCCTGACAGCCGCTGCCACATGTAGCCCTCTGCTGCTCTGGTTGAACGTCTGCACGTTAGAGACTCCCCTAGGATACAAGGGGTTCAGGAACACCCCTCCACAGACATACACCCCCTGGATCTCCCCAAGGACCCAGCACAGGATGAAGAGGGACAGGAGGAGGTAGGAGGTGACGACGGGCACCTGGGGTCCACTGACTGAGCTCTGGGGTAGATCCGCAGCCAGGAAGTGATGCAACAGGCCCGCCTCCACCATGGCGGCGACGAGCAGGCCGACGTACAGCAGGATCTCCCTGCAGCCCAGCCGCCAGCCGAAGGAGCTGGTGGGCGGGGAGGGAGACACCCCTCTACGCCGCCCCCAGCTGCCCCCGCTGGCTGGGCGTGGACCAGCGCAGCAGAGCGCGGTGATCTGGCTGAGGTCAAGGCTCAAAAGAAACCCCATGGACACAGAGAAGAGGACCACGCCGAGTGTGGACGGGATGAAGAAATTACAGCCGGCCACCGCAACGGACACCGCAAACATCACCAGAAGCCTGAAGGAGACGCAGGGGCATACATGCATCTGGTTAAGATACGTCCACACTACACAGGGTTCTCCTCAGGATTTATTTACATGGTGGCACAGGCCCTCCCTCCCACTCACGCAATGCAGTCAGGGGGGGAATATATCAAAGAGCTCTACCTCCTACTACTACTACTACTACTACTAATAATAATAATAATAATAACAACAACAACAGGCTGGTAATTAGGTAATAGACTCCAGTCACAATGTTTTTTAAATTCCTTCTCTGGCGATCCGTCATTAGGAATAGTACGCATATGTCTGTTCTCTGTTCTTCTTGACTAGCACTAGTGCTGCTGTGCAATTTCATTGAAACTTTGCACAATGTATGTGGGTCGTGACATATTATTACAATGCATCTGCGTTAAAGTGGTTTAGCCTTAAACGGACACTTTAAAAACTCAACTGGGCAAAGGTTGGAATTGGAGATAATTCAATCTCAAGTCAATCAATAGTGCAATCAATCAATACAATATCACCTGAGGTTGCTGGACATGGGCGAGCCGCCCAGGCCGAAAACCAGGGTCTGCTCCATGCCCCACAGCAGCAGGGCGTCCAGCGGGGACAGCATCCCCAGCGCCCAGAGTAGAGGGAGGAAGAGGAAGAGTACATGGAGAACCTGACTGGCCAGTTGAAGCTCAGGAAACGGGCCCGTGAACCTAGAAGACAAGGGCAACAAATATTAAATATGGATACTCAAAACCTCCGACAAGTCAAATACATTTTAATTCCCCCTCGGCCGAGGAAGCCGCACGTAGTCATCACTCACCTGTCAGCCAAATCAATAGCGATGAAGGTGAAGATGTAGATGGGCCGCGTGAGCGGGGTGATCTCATAGGTGTCCTGCGCCTGGAAGGTGGCCGTCTCCGTGGCCGTGTTCACGATCAGGGAGTACTCTGCTATGCACAGGGTTACCCAACTTGCGATAAACACTACCAGAGACATGCCAACGCTGCCGTAGAGAGCGGTCATCCTCCCCAGGAACACGTACCACGTGCCAAAGCCACACAGCACCCCGGACAGGACCGTGTGCAGGACCACGTTCAGCCCGAACCTCTTCCCGGGGGCGATGAAACGCACGGTTGCCGGGCCAACGCAGTGGGTGAACTCCACCTCCTCCTCATCGGCCAGGACGTTGGGAGCGCCCAGCCGCTCCACCGAGCCACTCTTCCTGGCGGCGTACACGGCCAGAGCTTGGACGCCGGCGGCGGCCCCGAACATCAGCACGCCAGAGAGCACGGCGGCGTGGAGCTCCTTGAGGAGCTGCAGCTGGCAAAGCAGCGTGCCGATGCCCCCGAACAGCCATGGTGTCAGGAAGAGCACGGCCTGGTTGACGTACACGTACGGCGGGGCACAGTAGCCCAACTTGAAGCGCGGTCCCCCCAACACCGTCTGGGGGAATCGCTTCCAGAAGAACTCCTGCTTGTACTCATTGAGAAGGGGCACGTCTGGCCCCATCCTGACCATGCCCTACTATGGGATGGCAGGTCATCTCCACCCGCTTGACGGAGGGCTCCCAACCGTTCTCATGGTTGACAAACCAAGCAGGTCTGCAATAAACCACCAAAATCAAATACGATTAGAATCGCACCTGAAGCGTAAACATTAGGAGATACAGTGCTAGATGCAGTGCAAATGTATGTAGATACATTTGTTGATATTAGCTTGAAGGGTATGGGGTTAAAAAGTGTAGCTCAGATAAGCTTTATGTATAGTCATACCAGTGTGAGATCCTACTGATGGTCCCAACGTGAGTCATGTTTTGGTGCTGAGTATTGCTAAGATACAACTGAGGTTGCCATGCACACACTATACAAGCAATCTCGCCGATCAGTTGACACTGCTGACAACACAAGAGCTTTGGCTAACTTAAACAAAGCCAAATGCTCCGCCCTGATTCATTGAAAATTCATGGAAATATATGTACTGATTGTATATGGTCATCTTTTGTGTATGTCTGTGTCACAAGGCTAGGTCCCTGGCTTTTGTAAACAGTGGTTGTCAGCTTGGGCACTAGCATGCTAGGTAAGCTCAATTGCTAACGAATCATAACAAATAATATACATAGATTAGTATTTAGGGTTGAACAAACTTACCTGCAAAAGAAACGGTGTATTTATCGGTACATCCGATATTGCATATCTTAGGATATCGAGAGCATTATTTTTAACATGTAGGAAATCGCTATTTACCATTAGCCACTAGCAACAGTAGGGAACAAGCCAAACAACGGCTGATGCGCGGACACGTCGTAGCCAATGGGAGGCGAGAGCGTCGGACAGCAAAGCTTTTCATTGGCTGTCGACCTGAGAACACCGCCTGCAGTAAAAGCAAGTCCCCGCCCCTTGACAACACAGTATTTTCACTTTCCTGTCGCACTGTTTTGTAGCCGCCAGACGCACTCTCCCTCTCCACCATGTAGGAAGTGTATGGCACCTGACCTAATATGGCCAAAATATTGTATTTAGCTGCAATCCTTTTTGAAAGAAAGTCACTGCTATTCATTAAAGCTCGTTAAAAAGTCCTGTTCAGTCCTTGGTCCAAACCGAATCAAGGCTTCATTAAAATGCCTACTGTGGATATTGCTGATCATGCTGTAGGCTACCATTTCTTTTTTTTCACCTTGCAGTTTAAAAGTGCAATTATTAGATGTTGTTGCCAAGTACAGTAAAATGTAAGGCTATATTGTGTAGGCTGAAAATATTTGAGAAAAATAATTATATTCTTATCTACAGTAAAGCTGTATAGGCCTATTATTTACTTTTATTTAATTGTTATTAGAACATATTCCAGTCGGTTACAGTAAGTTGTAATTAGTGTACTGACCCGTAAATTAGCCTTGTAAAAAAACTATGTCAGTAGCCTACATTGGTCCCAAATATTATGTTTGTCTTTCCCCAAAATAACAAAGGGCTTTACCCGGCAGTTTCTTTGGTAGAGAACAATGAAAAGACCGTGCGTCTATAATTGTAATTACACAAAGTGGCACACGCCATAGGGCTTGTTGACGCTCCTTATCATTTTTCACCTTGGCACGCTCTTTAAATCCTGAAGCTTATGTGCTTAAGCTGCCCCCAAAAACACTGTAGGATTTGTTTTCCTGTATTATGAAGATGACAACAAGGATACAGAATATAATATTCATATCACTAATCCTAAGAGTATTCTATTATAATAATATAATGAAAGTGCTTGGGGTTTAGCGTCTTGACCCTCCCAAATGTTAATTTTGGTTAAAAAAAAAAAAAAAAGAAGAGAGAAAGAGGCTCAAAAAGGAGCATCACAAAATGATCAAGTGAATAAAAGGCCACTGTATCAACACAAGGAAGGATATTAATCTGTAAGAAAGGAGATTATACATTGTTGTTGTCGTTTTTATTTTTGTCCTTACTGAAGGGATATGGGTACACAGGAGTTTATGCCCTCTTGTCATCTGGAGAAAAAAAACAAGTTCTACTTCATGTATTCACAGTAAAAACCTAGAACAACAAAGACCTGTAAATCTGTAAGATATGAGGTAAATGTTTATTTCTGCATGATTTGGTTGCTTTCTGTTATTTTTCACAAAGCAACATTTGTGTTAATAATCACAATGATCAGAAATATCACCCAGTTCA
The DNA here is from genome assembly GCA_030340625.1 of Merluccius polli. Lineage (NCBI taxonomy): Eukaryota > Metazoa > Chordata > Actinopteri > Gadiformes > Merlucciidae > Merluccius > Merluccius polli. The sequence continues at coordinate 13,647 of JAOPHQ010006320.1, read as the reverse complement.
GAAATGGAAAGATAAAAAACAAAACAAATATATTGCTTTCAAAAGGCGTTGAAGATTATACCACAAACAGTGTACACAAAATCAGGCATTCAGTCGATTCCATTTTAATTATCCCTCCCATCTACTCCCGTCTACAGTACTAACTCAAGTATGAGTCTATTTTGTTGCAGGGAGCCAAACAGGAAACCGATTACAGGAAGGAGACTAGACGGGAGGAGTGATTCTCCAACACTAGAATACAGCCAGATTGTTTTTGAATAATGTATTTATCTGAGGATTGACTTATCTGAGGATAATAAGCACCCTTTGAACACAATCATTTACATTTTGATGATGACAGATACTTGGTTCCTATCAGCAGCAGCACCACACCTCCCCTCTCCCCGCATCTATTTTCACAATAGCACCTCGGTGAAGGATTGGCATTGTTATAAAAAGTACCACTTCAAAAAACCATCCATGGGCGATTTGAATTGTTGTTATGTAGTGCATGATAAGCAGCGGCAATATTCCTTGAGCTCGACCACAAACATCAATCAATGTTCTCATCTGACTCATTTGCTCTTAAAATCCCCAACCCCACCCCCCCCATCCCTCATGTGCTGGAACCTGTGTAGACAGCACAGAAAACACGGCCCATTCAGCACTTATTCACACACACACACACACACACACACACACCAGAATGTACAGAGTTCAGTGAACCAACAGTAATGGTCCCATACAGACCATGTTACTGTGTGTGTGCGTGTGTACAATGAGAGTGTGCGTGTGGGGGGGGATCATCTCCAACTGCTTCACAACAAGCACAAACATGCCCAATGATGAACCCAGACACACACTCTCTCTCTCTCTCTCTCTCTCTCTCTCTCTCTCCCTCTCTCTCTCCCCCCCTCTCTCTCTCCCTCCCTCCCAGCCTAGGCTCCATATCAGGCAGATGAAAACATAACCTGTCACATTCCATCCCATTAAACCAGCTATGAACCATGTGCTCTACTCACAAGGGGGTGAGATAGGGAGAGGGGGAGAGAGAGAAAAAGCAAAGAGAGAGAAAGTTAAAAAAAAAAAAGAAAAAAAAAAAAAAAGAAAAAAGAAAGAGCAAGGGAGAGGAATATGGTAGTCAAGTGCATCTGGGCTCACTCAAGACTGATGCATAATTCACAATCTTTATGCTAATGTCGTCTTAATGCTAAAAATACTGACAGATATGCAGAGCCAACACACCGCATGAACCATCATGACCAGTGCAGTGTGTAAAGGCTATATATACATGCAGAGAAAAAATAAATACATGTGTGTGTGTGGGGGGGGATTGACCTAACGCGTATACATTTTGGACAGGGCTGTGCACTAAAATCAAGCATAATTATCCTTTTAAAATATCTAGTGCATTAAGAGCACTCCTCTTGTTGAGCCCCCCCCTCCTAAATCTGTGCATTAGAGACTTCTGCTCCAGCGCGGGCCCATCAGCTGCCATTTGATGTGAGGCACAGCAAGGTAATGACAGCGCACCCACTTGCACAGTCATTAGCCCTGCTTAATGCTGGGAGTTAACGCAAATTAAGCGAAGTTAAGTGCACGCATTAGAGGAGCTCGACAGGGGCCAGCCTTTTTATTTTGATAACTGCTATTGGCGACGTGCGTTTGGACGCACGTTGGAAGCATAGCATGGAACTCAAAAAACATGTGTGTGTGTATATATACAGTATGTTTTTATTAGTACAGATATAAACATATTGCCACTACAAAATAGAAGGCACTGGGCATCTGCAGAAGAACTACAGTAGCAGACCGGACAGAGCACCAGGGACACCTAGTGGTTATACACAGGTTGTCATTTCATGGTGACTTTCCAGGCGCGTGCTTTATCAAAAAGCAGAGAGCATTCCTTGCTTCTTCATTTGTATGATTGACCAAAAGAATCCATCAAAATGTTTCTTTGAATCTCTTTGTGTATGGAAGTATGGAATATGAAAAGTGTCTCGCTTTTAGGAATGTCTGGTCCATACCAAGTTATAAATGCCTTTATAGGTTGGTATTTAATGATGATTTTCACGCAAGGTACAAGGCTCAATAAAAGTTGGGGTGTACATGAGTAAGGAAAGGAGTCAACCGAGTCATCATGTGTGTGATTTGCTTTTGTCAGTTAAGCCATTATATAACACAGTTTGCCATAGCCACCTCATATTGCCTTTATTGACATGTAAAGCAAAGACAAATACAAAATTGTATAACAAAATGTATAAGACAGTGTAATATCTGAGTAAATGATCAGCTACTACTACCGATCATTCTAGTTACTACGTTGCATTCGATCCTTCCCCCTGTGAATGTGAAGGAAATATGTGTCGGGCTTTAGGCAAAGAGGCTAACATGCTGACAATCTCTGCAATCCATTTGGACCTCATTCAACCACGCTGCTGCATATTTATCTGAGTGACTGCAGATTATTATCCACAGAGAGGTGTGCTAAAGCTGGATTATCTACTCGTTGGGGATCCATTTGACCCGGTGGTCGTGATGCCAGACTCACGCGCCTCTGCATCTGTGGGTGTTATTATTTTCTACATCTCTCACTTGTTCTGGGGGAAAGGATGGGACAGGCGGCGGACATGACACCAAAAAACCTCTCATCCTCAGATTACCATGGTCATTACACATGCATTTTAAAAAAAAGAAAAAAAGAGCATGTACTAGATACCCTGGCCACAGTCAAGTAGCCTGATTTGTTGAAAAATAACTCACCGTTAGTGGGTTCAAAACCTAAAAAAAAATGTACAGCAAGCATTTTAATCTTATAGCAAATACAGTAACAAAGGGAATTGAAGGCATTGGGTATAGTAAAGGGGAGAGAGGTGGCCTGAAGCCGATGCTGCCCTGACCGTTGCTTCATAAAGGTACCTCTTTAGCACCCACATCATTTCTCTGTCAAGGTTTCCTCGGTCAAGGTTTATGTGCGCCACTATTTTGGAATCTGAAATGAAACATGTGGAGGATGACATCTAATCTAATAATAATGTGAAACGTCGTAATTGGGCCATATTGGGCCTTGAGGTATTTACATAAGAAGTATGTGCTTTAGTAGTGCTGGGTGTGTCCCAACCTGATGTCCCCTTCTAGACCGGGGTAGATGATGAGGAGTCGGTTCGCATCTGGAAGCAGACCGGCGGTAGGCAGGTTGCTCCCTGTCCTCCGCCCGGGCCGGTAGGACATCTCCGTGTGGTTACCGCGGGCGGCACCGCTGGGTCTCTGCTTCTTATCTGACACAGGGAATCAAAACACATCGGAGAGAATGCCAAGAATGTCCAAGTGCAGAGTGGAAGGAGCGCACAAACAAAATATTCAACTCTATTTGATCCAAAAGGCTGCCTGGCATCTAGATGAACATTTTTAAAACATACCTCTTCTTAATTTAAGTTCAAACAATATAAGCCTTAAATTCTAGTGGTTATCTGGAGCATTTCAAGGCCTCCGCCAAACAGACATCAATTACTTGTTTGCTTTCATGTATTACTTATTTCAATTTTTCTTATGTCTATACACTGAGAGTGCCTGCGATCCAGAGTCGAATTTCTCGTATGAGTGTAAGCATACTTGGCCAATAAAAGCCGCTTCCGACTCTCAGAGAGACATGTCACGACACTCACGCCTGGATGATGTGTCGCGGGTTTGGCCGTCGTCAAGGTTACCGGGAAGCACGCCGTCGTGGCCCAGGAAGCTCTGCAGCCCCCCGGTCAGGTTGAGCCCCTTCAGAGGCGTGGCCCGCGGCACCAGGGGCAGCAGCCCAGGTACACTCATCTCGCTGGGGGTGGGCGCGACCGCTCCCAGACCCTGTAGTGGGTAGCGGGTGTCCGGGGGGGGGGGGGGGGGGGGGGAGCGACCGATGTGGTGGAGCCAACAAGAGCACAGAGCTAAGGTTAACAACCACATAAGCAGATACTCTTGCCTGGGTAATGAGCTGCCCGACAGAGAGAGAGAGAGACACACAGTCAGTCAGTGGGTCACACTCTCTCTCTCTTTCTCTCTCTTTCTCTCTCTCTCTCTCTCTCTCTCTGTGATCGATCTTCCTGTCTTCCTGTTGTATAACTCCCGTCTCCTTGATAGACGTTGCATTGTTGTCATGTCGTCGTATTTAGATATAAACTAACAACCCAGTGTCGAAGGGCTCGCCAGTTTGTTCTCTGAATGTGGACATGTATGGGAAATAATATGGAGGCTGTTTGAGAGCGGCCGTAGGCCAAGAGATGAACTGGTCATGGGGTGTGGGCCTCCGTTCTGTGTTGTTTATGTTGGTAATGAGATGGGTTGTGCACTCAGCCCCATATCTGCCATTAACTAGCAGCGGGGGGGGGGGTCACGGTAATAGGGGCTAAAGCCACTGGTGCATTATCGGCCGGGCACATTTCATCTAATCAGCAGGATGAGGCCGGCAGCAGGCTCAGGCTGTGTTTTAATTCAGAGCCGCACAACCCTCTCTCCCTGTCACTCTGTCTCTCTCTCTCTCATTACGTTGACGTGAAATCAGTCTGACCAAAAGAGGTTGATCCATGCTGGATTTGTTTTATTATATTTCCCGTTATGTTTGCTTGTTGTCCGCCTGACCACTGAGTGGTTTTAAGTCGGATAGCATTACACATGATAAGGCCCATTAAAGGCTTTCACATCAGCGAGGGCTGGGGTGGATTTTTAGGTCAGTCATATAAGAGCATGCAGATCAGAGCTTCGCTACATGGCCACTGGCTTATGGCAGAGCTGGACTCGATTATTTTTTTTAATACCAAAAAAAAACAGACTGAATACATGAACTGAATGACTCACTCTGTTGCATTCATCTCATTTTAGTATGATTCAAATCGATTCCCCAGTTTGATGTAAGTTATAAAACTCAAGGACTAACATGTGTTCTCATCACTTTTCACTTTTTTTTTCTTTTGCACATCTTGATTCATATTGCGAGTCTTGAAAACTGCACTAGGGGTTATGCATGTGTGTGTGTGTGTAACCGTTGGGTCTGCAGAGAGAAGCTCAGCTCTGGTCCTCTCCTCCAGGGAGACCGTCACCCCATCCAGGACCTGTAAGCTGGACAGACGCAGCACTACCGCTGGCCTGTGAAGGGATCGCCGGGCCACCTGGACAAACACGCGCACACACACACACACACACACACACACACACACACACACACACGCACATACGCACACAAACACACGTCAGGATCTAAAGGAAGGCTATCCTGTGACATCTGGTGGGAGTCTCATGCTATGTTGGTGCCAATTGCCCAGACGCCCCCCCCCCCCCCCCCCCCCCCCCCCGAGACCCTGTCCCCCCATAGTAATCCCACTGACCCAGCTGATAGCCGCTAACAGCTAGTGTCCTCCCATGTCTCAACCCTCCCCCTCCCCAGCCCAGCCCGAGAACGACCTCAGTCCAGGGCGATGATCAAATCACCGGGGTGTCCTCCACATATCGACTTGTGTGTGTTATCATCGCAGGTAAACCGCCATGACATTTGAGCGAGAGCTATGCGCTAAAGGCCGCACAGCAGACGGCACATTTGTCTGGGAATTTGGGGTTTGGACAGCAGCAGCAGCAGCAGCAGCAGCAGCAGGATGTGTTGTCTCCAGGGTGGCAGTTGGCTTCTACCCCCTGGCAGGATTAAGTCCCCTGTGGGGGGAAGTGAAAGGGAGGAGGAGGAGGAGGAGGAGGAGGAGGAGGAGGAGGAGGAGGAGGAGGAGGAGGAGGAGGAGGAGGAGGAGGAGGAGGACAGGGGTGTTGGGGGTGCCATAGGGGAAACTAGGCTCATCAACATCTGAGCCCTGCAAGGCCGTGGTGCAGGCTGACCCGGAGAGCCGGGCTTTGCGCGGGGCCCGCTGAGCCATGTGGTCCAGATGGCGGCTCTGCCCATGTGCCAATGGTATCCAACAATGGGGTCCCTGCCAATCGGTCAACGGATTTGTCTCTGATGCCGGCCAGTTTGAAGCGGAGCAGACGGCCCGTCGTGTAATCACTTCATTTAGAAGCAGAGAGTGACGTTGGGTTCTGTATGTGTGTGAGAAAGTGAGCCTGAACGGATGCTCTCTGGGTGAAGGGGGGGGGGGGGGGGGGGGGGGGGGGAGTTGGACTGGATTGTGAGTGGTGGAGAGATAGACAGGAAAAGGCAGCTTTGACCAGAGACCAGAGAGGACCAGAGACCATTTCCTAACTACTGGGTATATTAAAGTGTGCTTTGTGGTGAATAAACATCAGTCATACTCACAGGGTTGCCAACCACAGACAGCTCAATCAAGGAGGGCAGTGATTCCAGCTTCTCCAACTCGGAGATATCCTGTAGAAAAAAAATATAAATCAAAAACCACAGAAGATGAAATTGTATTGAAGATGAAAGTGTATTTATTATTCCCAACCAAACCCTCATTTTCACTTGGTTTATCTCCCTGGTGATCATCATGCAGGCGTATATACGTTGCTGAACATTTGTCCATAATTTGAGTGTGGCGTGGGGGATGGGGGGGGGGGGATTATGCGTGGGAGCGCTCGTTAATCTGGCGGGAGATTGTGGCTACACATAGGGGGTCACAGGGGGGTTGCTCCTCTCCTGTCCTGGACTCCGACGGGTTTCCATTGTGAGGTGTGCTTGGCGACGCTATAGGGGTGATTGCTGTATTTCATGTCTTAATTGAAAGCCCCCCCCCGCCCCCCCCCCCCCCCCCAAAAAAAAGACATTAGCGAACCGAGGGAATAGCGGTGTGTCGTCGACGAAAGGTGCAAATCACTCGCCTGGGGTGAGAAGGCAAGAGACGCCAGCGGAGAAGCTGATTACACGTTGCCTTGATTGTCCCCCTCTGTCCTTACACACACAGTCCTGACCTTCAATCAAAGTTGATTCTACTTAATACCACCCCATGCATACCACCATGGGGTGATAATGACTCATGATTACTATATTCCACGCCACGTTTGCAAACAGAAAAGGAAAAAGTAGTACACCCACCAGGGGGGTTTGAATGGAACACATTCTTAGACATTGCGCAGGTTTTGCATATGATTGAATCAGTGGGTAGTCGCTGGGTAAATCAATTGCTATACACACACACAAAAACAATAAGGGGGAAGAAAAGGCTGACTTTGAGCTCGCTGGCCTCATCCAGGAAACCAGCGTGCTGGCGAGGGCTTCATCTCGCCACAGCAGTTGGATGAGAGACGCTCAGCGCCAGGCAGAAGATCCCAGAGGAGGAAATGAGAAAAATACTAATACGCTACGGCCGCACCTGTAACTTGTTCCTGGTGAGGAACAGCCTGCGCAGCTGGACCAGTGGCTCCATGTTGCTAAGGTCGCGGACGCGGTTCTCCGCCAGGTGCAACTCCAGCAGCACACTCTGACCCACCAAGGAGTTCTTCCCCAGGGCTTTGATCCGGTTCTGGTCAAGGACCAGCTCTCTCAGCCGGGTCAGTCCCTCCAGGCCTTCCACCTGGCTGATGTCATTTCCTGTAAACGCGAGAGAGAGAGAGAGAGAGAGAAAATGTGTCAAAAGTATAACAGATAGATAATTCTCTTTCATACCCTCTGCCATTTTATTGCTCCACTCTGTAAAGTACGGGTAGCATCAGTACATCTCCAACCATGCATGCTTCCCCCTTGTTTATATTATATACCTTTTTTAATATAATATTGTAACTTTTGTACTTCATGTGTCCACCTTTACTCCCGTATTCATATGTACTTTCATTATGAGTGGTTCTGCATGTGTGTGTCCCGCCCTGTGCTGTTGTCTTTTTTTATTGCTACTGCGGCAGAACCAATTGCCCCTCAGGGACAAATAAAGGTCTTGAATCTTGAAACACGGTCAAAGTAGTTGGGAAATATAAGTCGTCTTAAGGAAACCGGTGAGATTGAGGCGGAATATTGTTTACTTTTAAGTCATCTGGAACCGAGCGTTTGTAAAGGAAAGTGGAAACCGTGGAAAATTGTCACAGGTTTAAGGTCATAAACAACATGGAATCTTTTTTTGTGCTGTTTCCCCTCCCTCCCAAGATTGAAAGAGGCATTTTCAAAAGACATTTAAGCGGAAAAGAAGTGCAGCCAAACAACTGAGGTCAGCGCAAGTCGGCAAATCACACGGTGGGGGGGGGGGGGGGGGGGGGGATAAAGCTCGACACAATCAAACTCCCTGCAAAGCAATTGAAAACAAAGTTGCTCATTCTTTTCTCCCGGCTCTCCGTCCACCTGGTCTAGAGGTCTAGAGAAGAATGTCACTCTCTCTGTGTTTGCCTTTTAACAGCCTCCGACACACAGAGGCACACAGACACGCAGACACGGGGACACACACACACGCACACACACAAATTACTTTTTTCCACAGGCTTTGTAAGAAAGGAAGAGGGGTGGTGCGCGCGCGCGCGCGTGTGTGTGTGTGTGTGTGTGTGTGTGTGTGTGTGTATGGGGGTGCTGGCACATCACCCAAACGTACCTTGAAGAAAGAGTGCTTTGAGATTGGTGAGCCTGCTGAGCTGCAGATTGACCATATTGGAGACACCATTGTGACTCAAATGCAGCACCTCCAGGCTGCCCATCAGTGGCTCCAGGCTGCCGGCCGCCGCCACCCCGTCCCTTTGACACAGCGACAGAGAGAGAGAGCCATGGAGGTTCTGTTCCCTATTTGTTTTTTGTGTGACTAAATGAGCAGCTCTATTGCCCCCCCGCTGGCTCTTTTTGCTTAACAGATCGACGGACCTCACAGGTGCAAAGCAACTAGACGCGAGGCAATCATAGAGGGGGGCTGCGTTCGTTATTGCTTCTTTTTTTTAAGTGGGGGGGGGGGGGGGGGGATGCATTTTCAGTTGAATTTACTACTGCCATCAGCAAGTGTACATTTTTTTTAGAGAAACTAGGGCTGGGCAATAAATCGATATCATATGGATATCGTGATACGAGACGAGATATCGTCTTCAAATTTTGATATCGGAATAATGTGATTTGGTATAAGTGTTGTCTTTTCCTGGTTTTAAAGGCTGCATTACAGTAAAGTAATTTAAAAAAATGTAAAATACTTAGTTATAAAATAATTATATTCAATTCACAAACGATTATATAAAAATAGGCTTTTCCATGTGGTTATTTTGTATAGACGATTTATTGAATTACCAGAAAGCATGCTATATCGTGATATATATCGGTATCGAGATATTTAATGAGCTATATTGGGATAGAAGATTTTGGCCATATCGTCCAGCCCTAATAGAAACTCTACTTGCAAATTGACTACAAGAAATGTAATTGCTTTGATTGGTACATTGCTTTCTTTGTTGCTTATTTATTTACTTACTTTAAAAAAAAATTGTGACTAATTTTCCCTGTAGTGAAATGCTTTTTTTGATAGGATTACTCATGTATATGCCTACAGGCTTAAAAGCTAAAACACTGATCCAGTGAGGTCCTGATTACTGGTCTCTTTAATCATATTTGGATATAGCAATATTAATGCTGCTCCTAATTTTACATATATCAAAGAAAATAATCCAATAAATACTTCTTTTAAACATTGAGGTTGCAGCTTTCAAACCTCAGGCAAAATCAGTTCACCAAAGGCACTTTAAACATGATATTTTCTATACTGTTCTAACTATTCACTGACTCAGATACTATAACCCCCTGAATCCTCAACAACGCTGCTGTGTGCCAAGTAGACCTCCTGACCGCTGCAGCAATCGGTTTCCAGATAGACTTTCAGACGGCCTACCACAAAATGTCCTCCTGATAATATGCATAATGCTTATTTGTTTGTCCAGGGGGGCATCTCGGGCAAAAAGAGCCACGACTCGGGCCTCTGCAGCCACCCAGACTGCAATACTGTTCCCACCATCACCATGAACAAGCTCAGCACGGGCCTATACTGCCCCCAAATGGTGAACATCTGCCAAATCATTCACAATTTACAATTGGTATGAAATTGAAATTGCTCAGAAAATGAGACGATATGTTAAGATGTGTTGTATGTCAAGTTAACACAGGTTGTATCTTACCTGCTACCTTTGGCTGGCCATGGCCGCCCATAACCACTAGAGTTAACTTTGTGGTACAGCAGCTGCCTGTTAGTCAGGTGGGCCTGGCTCTTCTGTCTGGGCAAGATGGACTCAATGTGATTGTGATTTAGACAGAGAGCCTGCAGAGAAAGAAAGACAATTAGAAAGGTTTGTCCTGGGCCAAAATTCAAATACACTGCTTCCAGTGTAGCGATCGGACCGAATATACCTTTATGTTGGGCAGGCACACCAGGCCTGAGAAAGAGGTGAGGTTATTGTTTTCGAGGTTGACACTTCGCAGGTTTAGGAAGAGGTCAGTTGGGGACAGATCCACCGTCCTGCACACAACACAAAAGAATAATAATTTAAAAGAAAAAGATGTAATGGATTTGTTTGTTTTTAAATTTGAGTGACAACTCACCGTCACTGCATGAAAGATACTGCATGAAACATGAATTCCACAGTCATACATACAGCATTCTTCACATTCATGTGCTTCAACCATCATCTGAGGGGTTCGAATACCTGATAGAGCAGGCCTGCATCGTGAGGTCCCTAATGTCCGAGTAGTTGGAGTGACCCAGCTTCTCCGCTACCATGTCCGTCGACAGGCGACCGCCAAACACATCCTTTGCGCTCTCAGATTCGGTCACTTCCTGCGTGGAAGCAAGCCCCCTCTGTTACGTCTCTATAAAAGACTCAGGTGAGGACACAGGGGATGAGAGCGTTAGAAAAAAACACCTACCACTCCGACCCCATCCAGCGCTTTGAGGGCAGGCAGTTGAAAGACCACGTATATCCTGTAGTTCTCCAGCTTGTCCACTAGGGGGTTCCCATGCAGCTCAAGGATGATGAGGTTAGTCAACACCTGGATAAATAGTGGTATAGAGCGTAACAGTGACCGCCCCCTTTTTAACAGCTCCGGTGCCGGAAGTAAATTTCCCATGCATTTATCTCGTCCACTTTTCGTATAATCCTTATAAAAAGAGTATTAAGCCTTGAACCAAGCCAATCGTTCGTTATGGTAGTCGTGACCATATTATGTTTGATTCGGGCATAAAAAGAATTTGGAAAACGGAAGAAAAGGCAAAGGTACAAGACTGTGTACATTATTTTGTTGACCGAGTGAGGAACTACTCATCCCGAATCAAACATAATATGGTCACGACTACCATAACGAACGATTGGCTTGGTTAAAGGCTTAATACTCTCTTCTACGAAAAGTGGACGAGATAAATGCATGGGAAATTTACTTCCGGCACCGGAGCTGTTAAAAAAGGGGCGGTCACTGTTACGCTCTATAGTGTAACACAGTATTAAAACCTAGTATTTGTAATTTTACAACGAAGCCATGCTGAAAGGAATCGCCATGTTCCTCCTTCAATCTTTAATACAATAATACATTTCGACATTTATTCTAACGTTTAAGAATGAGAATAAAATCATTGTTAACTGTCATAAAGGCCCTATCCAACAGAAGTCAGATGGCGTTTTTCAAATGTCTATCGATAGACATTCGAAAAATAAAACTGCATAAAACTGGAGGTTGGGGCGGGACATAGCTTTTCAAAAAGTAGGAGGGTTTGTCGCAGTGGCAATGGTCCAGCTTTGCCTTGATATTTTGAATCCGTCAAAACCTAAAGCTAGCTGTCAATCACCGTGCTATGAGTTACAGTTGACAATAGGGCAATGTAATTGGACAAAATACTTGTCAGTTTAACACCAGTGCAGGCATGCGTCATAACTACCTAATACAGCCGTATACCAGAAGTAAGCACAAATACATTTTGGGTACAAATATATGAAAAATACCTACATTGAATAATTGTATTCTTTTTTTTCAGTCTATATAATAGTATTGAAGTAATTCAAACATAGGTAAGCTAATTTTTCCAACCTTCAGGTGGAAGATATCTCGCGTTGTGGCGATGTGATTGTAGCCTATGTACAGCTCTAGGAGAGCGCGCGCCCGCTGGATCCCATGCATGGAGCTGATGCAGTTGTTCTCCACAGACAGGAAGTGCAGGTTGGGCAGTTGCTCCAGTGCCGAGGCGTCCAAACAGTGAAGCTGGTTTCCGTTCAGGCTCAGTTTGACCAGACGATGCAGTTTGGACAGACCTAACAGAAGACACGCATTGAAAAGGTCACTTCAATAAAACACTGCTGGAAGGGTAACGATGGAGGGTAAGGTGTGTTTCTGTATTTCTGCATGTACGTGTTTTTGCATGTCTGTATTTCTGTGTGTGTGTGTGTGGGGGGGTTTCTGCATGTGTGTGTGTTTCGGCGTTGCGTGTTCCTTGCTGTCAATCAGCAAAGCAAGTCCTTTACTTCCTTGCGATATTTGATCCTCCATCTCAAACTGCATGTTTAAAATGCAAATTGAAACTCACCGTCCATATTGGTGATACAGTTGTGGTTGAGCGAAAGCTCCTCAAGGCACAGGCAGTTCTCAAGGCCCTCCACTTTGGAGATGTCATTGTCATTGAAGGAGGCCCAGCGCAGATGAATCAGCTTATCAAGGTTAGCCAGCCTGGAGATCCTCTGCCCATCCAGGGTCAGGGCTGTGATCTGTTGACAGCATGTAGCACCAAATAAGCAAGCCACGAGAGGCTGTGGTTACATTGAAAGTGATGTAAACCACATGTATAACGCCCCCTAGCTGTTCTAAATTCAGTGTAAATCATGGCCTTGAGTGGCTTATTGCTTTATTAAATGGTTACTAAAACGGTTACTATAGACTACCTAGTAAGATTTCACAAAATAAACACACAGCAACATAAAATGCGATCATTTATTGAAAACTATTAAAAATGAATTGTTATGAGGTCACAGGCTTCGAGCCAATCAGAATCAAGGACCGGAAATGTCCGTTTTATAAGGCATCTTTTGTCATTCTTTGTAGTACTGATTGTACTAACTGATGAATGGTGACGTGTGCGTAATCAAGGTTCCTCTGTTATAAAACACAGATGTTTTCCTTGCCCTGCAAGGAAAACATTATTCCATTGAAATGCAATGCAATTCAATGGAATAATAAACATAATGAGTGCTAACATCATTTTTTCCAGGTAAATGTCCTGGTGTGTGTGGGTGTGTATGTGTACGTGTGTACGTGTGTGTGTGTGTGTAAGTAAGTAAGTAAGTAAGTGACTTTTATTTGTCCCCCAATGGGGCAATTTGTTGTGCAGCAATAGTACAGGTACACACAATCACACAACACACACACAGTTAAGAGAATGCCTGCTTAGCAGGCATAGTTAAAAACCAATAAGAATAAGATAAAATAGATAAAATAAATAAGAGGCTCCTAAAAGACAATGAAAATATGATAAAATAAATAAAAGGCTCGTCATCATATTCAAAAAGTATGAAAGCGTGTGAGAGGGCTTATCTGTGTTTTTTTGTAGAGTTCAGAAGTAAGATGGCTGACGGAACAAAATAATGTTTGTATCTGTTTGTTCTACAGTTGGGGAGTTTGAAGCGTGATCCAGATGGCAACATCTGGAATTCAGCCTGTAGGGGATGAAAACTACCTGACAGGATAGAATCAACCCTTCTGAGCACCTGCTTCTGATAAATTTCCTCTAGACCTTTCTGTTTAACGCCTGTGATGCGGCTACTCATCTT